>CAUYUJ010003096.1:73859-82216 GCA_963575745.1 Prorocentrum cordatum | reverse complement strand
CTCCTCCTCCTCCTCCTCCTCCTCCTCTCACGCCCCTGTCCCCACTCACCTCGGCCACCTCGTGCGCTCCAGGACGGGGGCCCCGTCCGGGCCGGGATCCGGGATCGAGGTGCGTCGGCCCATGCAGAGCGTGCTGGGGCGCTCCCAGCAGCGCGGCCCTGCAGGACCGCCAGAGCTCAGAGATCCTCGGGCGTCAGGGCACCCAGACATCGGGCGTCTCGAAAAAATCGAGACGGAGGTCTTTCGCAGTTTTCGGTCTCTCGGGGCCCTCGCTGGGCCTCGGGACCGTCCAAAACGACTCGGGACGAAAAACCGGCCCTGGGGAAGTGGTCGGGAGGTCGGGGGCCCGCGTTTCGAACAAATCGAGACGTCGGATGTCTGCCCTTAGCATCGCTCGGCCGCGTGCACCTCTTCCGCGGCGAGGGCCATCGAGGACCATCCTGACCATCGAGCAAAAAAGAAAGCACGCGCGAAACCGAAGAATGCACGGGAGATGGACGTCCGAGCGACGGCAAGAGGCCTGGCGGAGGCCAGCGGGATGAAGTCGGGCCTGTCCCTCTACAGGAGTAGAATTTAGAAGTAGTCAGAAAATAGTCTGGCCACTATTTTTCCATATTCTGGCGCATTTTGCGTGTGTGTGTGTGTGCGTGTGTGTGTGTGTGTGTGCGTGTGTGCGGGCGTGTGTGCGGGCGTGTGTGCGGGCTTGTGTGTGCGGGCGTGTGTGCGGGTGCGGGCGTGTGTGCGGGCGTGTGTGCGGGCGTGTGTGCGTGTGTGTGTGTGTGTGTGTGTGTGCGTGTGTGCGTGCGTGTGTGCGTGTGGTGCGTGTGTTGTGGTGTGTTGTGATGTGTGTGGGTGTGTGTGTTGGGTGTGTGTGTGTGTTTGTGTGTGTGTGTGCGTGTGTGTGTTGTGTGTGTTGTGTGTGTGTGTGTGTGGTTTGTGTGTGTGTGGTGTGTGTGTGTTTGTGTGTGTGTGTGTTGTGTGGTGTGTCGTGCGTGTGCGGGCGAGAGCTTTCGTGTGCGGGCGTGTGCGGGCGTGTGCGGGTGTGGTGTGTGTTTGTGTGTGTGTGTGTGCGGGATGTGTGTGTGTGTGTGTGTGTGTCTGTGTGTGTGCGTGTGTGTGTGTGTGTTGTGTGTGTGTGTGTGGTGTGTGTGTGTGTGGTGTGTGTGTGTGTGCGGGCGTGTGCGGGTGCGTGTGTGTGTGTGCTGTTTGTGTGTTTGTGTGGGGTGTGACTGTGTGTGTGGGGATTAGTGCGTGTGTGGTGTGTGCGCGCGTGCATGGGTGTGTGCGCGTGTGTGTTATGTCTGTGTGTGCGTGTGTGCGTGTCTGTGTGTCGTGCGTAGTTTGTGCGTGTGGTGTGCGTGTGCGTGTGCGTGTGGTGTGCGTGTGAGTGTGCGCGTAGTGTGTGTGTGTGTGTGTGTGTGTGTGTGTGTTGTGTGTGTGTGTGTGTGTGGGTGTGTGTGTGTGTGGTTGTGTGTGTGTCTGCGCGCGCGTGCATGGTCGGGTGCGCGGTCTGTGATGTGTGGCGTGGCGTGTGGCGTGTGTTCGTGTCTGTGTGTGCGTGTGGTTGTACCTGTGTTGTGCGTTGTTTGTGTGTGTGTGCGTGCGGTGCGTGCGTGCGTGCGTGCGTGCGTGCGTGCGCGTGCGTGCGTGCTTGCGTGCGTGCGTGTGTGGGGCGGGGGTGGGGGGGGGGCGGAGGGCGTCTGGGCCCTCCCCACGGAGCCAGTTCTCCTCCTCTCCCTCCTCCTCGCGGGCCCTCGCTGGCATCCCTCCGGTCAAGGCTGCCAGCTGGGGCTCGCCCCGAGTCCGGTGGCCACACCGCCCAGTCATGTCGGGGGCCTGGAAACTGGACCAGGGGTCCTCCTCGTCCTCCTCGTCCTCCTCCTCCTCCTCCCCGTCCTCCTCCCCCTCCTCCTCCTCCTCTCCTCTTCCCCCTCCTCCTCCTCCTCCTCCTCCTCCTCCTCCTCCTCCTCCTCCTCCTCCTCCTCCTCCTCCTCCTCCTCCTCCTTCCTCGTTCCTCCTTCCTCGTTCCTCCTTCCTCGTTCCTCCTTCCTCGTTCCTCCTTCCTCCGCAGCCAATCTGGCCCAGGGCCGGCAGAGGAGATCGCATCCCGAGGAGAAGGGGGGGACTGGCGCAGAGGGGCCGCCCGCCAGCCATGCGGCTGTTCGTGCGCGACCTCGCGGGCCGCGCGCTGCCCATCGAGGCCAGCCCGGAGGCGAGCGTGGACAGCCTGAAGGAGCAGCTCGCCGCTGGGCTGGCGGTGGCCGCGGGGAGGACGGCCCCCCAGATATGATCGCGTCGCCAAAAAATCAGGACGGGAGGTTTCTCGCTATCTTCGGCCCCTGGGGGCCCTCGCCGGGCCTCGGGAGCGTGAAAAAACGACTCAGGATGAAAAACGGGCCCCGGAGAAAGGGTCTGGATTTCGGGGGCGCCGTCCTGAAAAAAATAAGACGAAGCATGTCTGGTCCCAGAGATCTGGCGCTCCGGCAAAAATCGGGGCGGCCGGTTTTTAACCGCTATCGGCCTCCAGGGGCCCTCGCAGGGCCTCGGGACCTTCAAGACACGACCGCGAGGACGAAAAGCCGGCCCCAGGGAAGTGGTCCAGACCTCTGGGGGGCCCACGCATCAACAAACATTGGAGCAGCCGGATGTCCGGGGCTGTACACGCAGACGTGCTCGCGGCGTGAACAAAGCACGACTTTGACCCCTCATCCGCCGTGCTGTGGGCGATCTCGCACGCAGGGCGGAGATTCCCGCCCTCAAGCTTCCTTGATGCCGATGCCCGCCCTTTTTCGCCGTCGCTGTTTCCGCCACAACTTTGCGGGAAAATCCGTCCTTTTTTTCTGCGGCGGAAATTCCTGGCTTCATTTTTGCATCGTGTGCGGTGCATTTCCGACACAGCATTTTATGTGCGAGAATCAACCAAAGGACGGTGGATCTCGAGTCAGGGTTATAATGACCCCCGGAAATGCTCGTGTCGTAAAGAAATCACGACGGGAGGTTTGGGGCCGTTTTCGGCCCCTGAGGGCCCCTGCCCCTCCCTGGAACCCAGATTTCCGACGACATGATTTTCAATTCGTTTTTCCTCGCCCTCGGCCTCGCGGGCGGGGTCCGTCACTGGGCCCCGCGGGAGCATCCACGGATCTGGGGGTCGAGCAGCTGATCCCCGGGTCGCATCTTGTTCCACACCGGGCGTTTCTGTTCTGCACGGTTTCGAGCTCCATCCGGCTCAGAGCATTCCGGGGTCTACAGGGGGTCCCCGCGGTGCTGCGTGTCTTTTCGCGTCAGGGTCCGCTCGTGCCTCCCCCATGCCCCCCTGCCGGTCGGAGGGGTGTGGCGGGGGCGCCGGGGGGGGGGGAGGGGGGGGAGCGATGTGCAAAGCGCTGTTCCTGGCTCCCTTTGCCTGGAAGGGGGGGGGGGCGCGGGCGGAGTGGGGGGGGGCGTGGGACGGCGGGGGGGGGGAGGGAAGCCGATGTGCACCGGCGCTCGAACTCCTGGCTCCCCCTGTTCCCTCCCAGGCACGGCCGACGACGACGACCGACCGACCGACCGACCAGCAGCGGCGGCGGCGGCAGCGGCGGCGGCGGCGGGCATGAGCGCTCGACGCCCAGGTGCCGGCGGCCGAGCAGCGCCTGCTCTTCGGGGGGCAGGCCGCGGGCCGGACGAAAGGGGGGAGGGGGGCGGGCTGGAGGAGGAGGGCGGCTGCGGCGGCGTCGGTGGGCGGACGCGGAGGCGGAGCGGCGGAGGAGGAGGAGGAGTCGGAGGAGGAGGAGGAGGAGGAGGAGGAGGAGGAGGAGGCGGAGGAGGAGGAGGAGGAGGAGGATAAGGAGGAGGAGGAGGATGGAGGAGGAGGAGGAGGGATAAGGAGGAGGAGGAGGAGGAGGAGGAGGAGGAGGAGAGGAGGAGGAGGAGGAGGAGGAAGACGAGGAGGAGAAGAGGAGGAGGAGGAGGAGGAGGCAGGAGGATAAGGAGGAGGAGGAGGTGGTTTACGGTGAGGAACAACTCTTTGCCTACCCCTTCGTCCGAGCCGGCAGGCGCTGGAGGGCCTGCGCGCGGCTGGCTCCTGCGGGGCCCAGGACCTCGACGGGACGGCCGCCGCCGCCGCCGCCGCCGCCGCTGCCGCGCCCACGCCGCGACGACGGACGACGGACGACCGACGACGACGACGACGACGACGACGACGACGACGACGACGACGACGACGACGACGACGACGACGACGACTGGCGGCGGCGGCGGCGGCGGCGGCGGCCGTGGTAGCTGCGGGGGCGCGGCGCGGCGCGAGAGCGTGCGGCGCGGGGACGGTGGCGTGGCAACACGAGCTCGCAAATTCTTCTTTGGAGGTCCGCGCGGGGTTCCCTGGTTCGGCGCCGTCCCCCCTTGGGCGGCGCCCCTCCTCCTCCTCCTCCTCCTCCTCCTCCTCCTCCCTCCTCTCCTCCTCCTCCTCCTCGCCCTCTCCTCCTCCTCCTCGCCCTCCTCCTCCTCCTCCTCCTCCTCCTCGCCCTCCTCCTCGCCCTCCTCCTTCTCCTCCTCCTCCTCCTCCTTGCCCTCACTCCTCCTCCTCCTCCTCGCCCTTCTCCTTCTTGCCCTCCTCCTCCTCCTCCTCCTCCCTGTTTGGGGGACCTGGGGGCCCTCCACGGCCCCAGGGACCGTCAAGGAAGGACTGGTCCCATGGAGGAAGGCCCCCGGGGTCCAGGACGAAGGGGAAGCCACATACATAGAAACTTTCGGAGCTCCGCGCGGATTTCTCTGATTGCGAAGGCCTTACCGCCCTGGGAAAGGGCGAGGGGAGCGGGGAGGAGCCCAGGGGAAGAGGGGTACCAGGGAAAGGGAACGACAGAGACGACGATTACAAAGAATGACGGAGATGACGGCTCGAACGGAAAAGCCCCTCACACACGCCGACAGGGTCAGAAACTTTCGGAGCTCCGCGCGGATTTCTCTGACTTGCGCTGAGCGAGGACGGTCGGGAAGTCAGCTCCTGCAGTACGCATCGTCCTGAGGTTAGACCCCCGACGCGCGCAGCTTCTCGTGCGAGGCCATGGCCTCGCCCGCCTCGCCCTTAAAGGGGCCCCGGCGCATGCCCGCACAGGCGTTCCGTATCCGCTTCCGTTTCCCCCTGGCGACGTCTCCGGCGCCGCCCATGGCGCGCTCCGCGCGTCAGGGAGGGGTGTCTGGTCCGAAGAATCCGCGCGGACTTCCGACAGCTTTCGTCTTGCTTGTGCGAGTTCTTTTTCCTGAGGACGAGTCCACCCTCTTCCTGTCGCTGGATCTCTCGGGGGGCGGCAAGAAGCGCAAGAAGAAGACGTACACGAAGCCCAAGAAGATCAAGCACAAGCGCAAGAAGGTCAAGCTGGCGGTGCTGAAGTTCTACAAGGTCGACTCGAGCGACAAGGTGTCGCGCCTCAGGCGCGAGTGCCCCCACGAGCTGTGCGGGCCGGGCGTCTTCATGGCCATGCACTTCAACCGCTACTACTGCGGCAAGTGCCACCTCACCTACCTCATCAAGAAGGGCGACGGCGACTGAGCGCGAGGGGTCGGGAGAGTGGGCCGGTCGGCGGCGAGGGCGACACGATCAGCGCACGGGCCCTCCTCACCTTCCACCTCCGCTCCTCCTTCTCCCCCTGCGTCGCCCCTCACCCCCTCCCCCTCCCCCTCCATATCCTTTTGTCCTCCTCCTCCTGCTCCTCGTTCTCCTCCTCCTCCTCCTCCTCCTCCTAGTCTCCTCCTCCTCCTCCTCCTCCTCCTCCTCCTAGTCTCCTCCTCCTCCTCCTCCTCCTCCTCCTAGTCTCCTGCTTCTCGAGCCTCCTCCTCCTCCTCCTTCTCCTCCCTCTCCTTCTCTTTCTCGTTCGCGTTCGTCCTCATTCGCGTTCGCATTCCTCCACGCCTCTACTGCTTCCATCTTTCTCGTCTTCCTGCTCCCTGCGATGGGCTGGCCGAACCTCTTCTGGATTATCTTTTTCTGTGAAGCCTGATGGGCGATATTCCCCAAACAGTACTTGCACCAAGGTCAGCCACTCGCAGAGGGGGGTAGGGGGGGAATGCTTCTTAGAAGCAGCCTCCTTCTAAGAAGCCCTCCCCCCTCCGCCTTTGTGCGCGCCGCCAAGCTTCCCAAACAGTGCTTGCACCCAGAGTCTCTCACTCTGGCTGCTGAGCACAGTCAACCCGCCTAGTAAGGCTGAGCGACTCTCAGAGGGTACCCCATGCATCCCTCCCCTTCGTCCCGTCCTTGGCCGCTCTCGCTGGCCGCGCCCCGCTCGCAGAGCCTCCCCAGGCCCTTGCACCCTTATCGCGCATCTTTCCCTGGCGTCTGGCCGCTCGAAGTCTTTCGATGCGTGGGCCCCGGGGGACCAGACCACTCCCCTGGCGCCCGTTTTTCGCCTCGAGCCGTTTTTCTGTCACGCTCCCGAGGCCCGCGAGGGCCCCCAGAGGCCGAAGACTGCCCGAATCCCGCCGCTCCGTTCTTGGTTGGAGCGTCGGCTCTCTGGGATACTGTGCGCGGGTTGCCCTCACCCTCCACCGTCCGCACCTTCCGCGCGGCAGGTTCCACGCCGCGGCGGCCGCCGCCGCGGCCGCCATTGCGGCTTCCGCCGAGGCCGCGGCAGCGGTTTCGGCGGCGGCGGCGTCCGCCGCGGCGCGGCACCTGCCTCGCGGAAGGTGCGGAAGGTGGAGGGCGAGGGTGATTGTAATTGGCCTGGGGATCCCGCCCTGACTCCAGATCCGCCCTACTTTTTTTTTCCAACATAGAGTAGGGCGGAAATCCACAGAAGCAGGGCGGAAACAGCAACAGAAAAGTAGGGCGGAAATTGGCATCAGCGGGGCTTGAAAAGTAGGGCAGCAATTCCAAGCCCTACTTACGAATTTCCCCAAAAGTAGGGCGGATCTGGAGTCAAATGTGACGGAGGAGGAGGAGGAGGAGGAGGAGGAGGAGGAGAGGAGGAGGAGGAGGAGGAGGAGGAGGGCGAGGAGGAGGGCGAGGAGGAGGAGGGGAGGAGGAGGAGGAGGGCGAGGGGCGAGGAGGAGGAGGAGGAGGGCGAGGAGGAGGAGGAGGAGGAGCTCCGCCCTGGGTGCCCCGGAAGTCCCCGCCCCGTACGCTGGGCCTGTACGGTTCCGGGCCTTCCACCGGGCGCCCGCCGGCCGCCGCCTCGTCGCCGCCTTGTGGGCTAGCCGGCGTGGTATCGCGTACGTTAGGTTCGCGTCGTGTCGACCAGCGGCGACCCCAGCGCGGGCGTTCAAGGTTGAACGCCGCCGGCGACCCAGAATCGATCGATGTTGAACGATCGGACGTTGCGGCAGCGGCCGATCGTTCAAGGTTGAACGATCCCTGCGGTGTCACAAACCAACGCTGGGGTCGGCACGACACGAACCTGCCGTAGCTGATCTTCCTATTCTTCTGCATGTTGCATGTGCTCGTTCTTGTTCTTCTTTTGATTATTTGCGATTATTATCCATGTTGTTGGTATGGCCATTGTCGATTGTGTTATCGTAATGGTGATTAGCAGTAGCATCAGTAGTATGATTCCCCTCCTTCCTTTCGTTAATAGTAGCATCACTAATCTGATTATTCGGATTGTGTTTCTTATTATTGGGTTTGTCGTTCTCATCATTATTTCCGTAGCATTTTCCTTACTATTATTAGTCGTATTAGTATTATTAATATGTGCTCTCGTATTGGTATTCACCTTAGTCTTCTTGCTCTTCAGATTAATCGGATTCCTCTTGTTCTTCTTCTATGCAGTCTATACGTGCACATGTGTATTATGTGTGTAGTAGTAGTAGTAGTATTATTTGTCTTACTCTTTGTGCCCGACAGGGCCCCTTTCGAGACCCTAAGGGCCTTTATTCGGCAGCCCTCCCAGCCGCGTCCTCCGAAAGCTTGGGCCCGCTGCGGAGCTGGCAGCGACGCGTGGTCGAGACGACCAGGAGCCAGTGACGCCCGCCGCCCCTCCCCAGTGGCAGCCGACGACAGCGAGCGCCGGCGCCGGCGCCGTCGGGCAACGACGACGATCGAGCCTCAGCAGGATGCTATTATGCCTGGATCGAACCGTAGTAGGATTCTATTGGGGTCGGGCCGAGCCCTACGATGATTCAGTTCGAGCTGGATCTAGTTATAATATGATTTGATCCGACATGTCGAGCTTCAGTCGGATTCAGATGTGGGCGGATCCAACTTTAGCCAGATTCTGGTACAGTTGGATCGAGCCCGACTCGTATGCAGCTGCATGCTCGGAAGTATTTCTCCAAGCGCCACGCTAGGGCCCCAAGACAAATCAAGGCTCCTGCGCCCAGCCCCGTGCGCATCGGCCGGCGCGCGGTCCAAACGCCCCCCGCTAAGATTCCAAACGGAGTTCCGCCTGCGG
>CAUYUJ010003096.1:51359-63859 GCA_963575745.1 Prorocentrum cordatum | reverse complement strand
ATCATCATCAGCAGCAGCATCATCATCATCAGCATCGTCATCATCATCATCATCATCATCATCATCATCATCATCATCATCATCATCATCATCATCATCATCATCATCATCATCATCATCATCATCATCATCATCATCATCATCATCATCATCATCATCATCATCATCATCATCATCATCATCATCATCGGCGTCGTCATCGTCATCATCATCAGCAGCAGCAGCATCCTCA
This sequence comes from Prorocentrum cordatum, assembly GCA_963575745.1. Lineage (NCBI taxonomy): Eukaryota > Dinophyceae > Prorocentrales > Prorocentraceae > Prorocentrum > Prorocentrum cordatum. Next base: position 63,627 of record CAUYUJ010003096.1, on the reverse strand, counting down.
TCATCCTCATGCTCCTCCTCATCATCATCATCCTCATCCTCATCCTCATCCTCATCATCCTCATCCTTCTACTCGTCCTCCTCCTCTCCTCCTCTCTCCTTCTTTCCTCCTCCCGTCTCCTCCTCCTCCTCCTCATCATCATCATCCTCATCCTCATCCTCCTTTTCCTCTTCCTCTCGCCTCCCTGTGTCCTCCTCCCTCTCCCTCCCCCCCTCGCCCGCGACCCGCCGCGCAGGGGCAACGCCCACCTCAGCAAGGCCAACACCCAGGCACTGGAGACGGAGGAGGTCGGCGTCCAGACTCTGCAGGACGGGGCGGCCAACAGGAGGGGGAGGAGGAGGAGGAGGAGGAGGAGGAGGAGGAGGAGGAGGAGGAGGAGGAGAGGAGGAGGAGGAGAGGAGGAGGAGGGAGGAGGTGGAGGAGGAGGGGGGGGGAAAGGGGGGGGAGGAGGAGAGGAGGAGGAGGAGGAGGAGGGGAGGAGGAGGAGGAGCGGGAGGAGGAGGAGGAGGAGGAGGAGGAGGAGGAGGTGGAGGAGGAGGACCAGTGTAAACCCAAGATTCATCAACGATTTTGGGGCACACCCTCCCCCCAAGCTCCCTCTGCATGGGCCACATACAGAGAATCACTTCCACTGGGGAAAGTGCCCCATTGGGGAACAGCCGTGCGGACATCTTGAAGCGTGCCAAGCACCATTCTCACGACTTCAACGCCACGAGTCGACCTGACTGTTGCGCCTTAGCGATCTCGAGTCGTGCCAGAACGCCGTCCCTGGGACTCCAGCACCGCGGATCGGCGTAAATGGTTGCGCCTTGATAACCCTGATCCGTTCGAGAACACCGTCTCTGGAAGGTTAGCCATGATAATCCGCGAAACTCCTGCTATTGTTTGAAACGGACGTGCGCGGCGCTAAGGCGAACGTCACAGTTTGAAACAGAGCCGTCCTGAATCCCAGGAAATTGCAAGTGTTTAAACGAATGTGCGCCGCGACCAGGCGAGAGTCCTATTTTGAAAACGGACCGCCGTCGACTGGTGAAACTAATTCAACTGTTCAGGCGAGTGTGCGCGGCGCTAAGCCGAAGGCCACATTTTGGAAGCGACCCGCCCTCAAGATGTGAAACTGTTGCTAGTTTCTTAGCTTCAGGCCCATAAATAGTAAAGAGGTCTCAGGCGAAACGCCCAGCCCGCCCGTCCGACCTGCCTCGGGGTGCGACAAGGAGGAGTTAAGCATGAGGGAAAGGGATGCAGGAGGAGGGGGAGGAGGAAGGAGATGGGAAAGGAGGAGGAGGAGGCGGCGGAGGAGGAGGAGGAGAGGGAAGAGGAGGAGGAGGAGGCGGAGGACGAGGAGGAGGAGGCGGAGGAGGGAGGAGGAGGCGGAGGATGATGGGGGAGGAGGAGAAGGCGGAGGAGGAGGGCAGGCGAAGGCAGGAGGGGAGGAGGAGGAGGGAAAGAGGAGCATAGGAGGAGGAGGAGGAGGAGGAGGAGGGGGAGGGGGAGGAGAGGAGGAGGAGGAGGAGGAAGGAGGAGGAGCAGGGGAGGAGGAGAGGGGAGGAGGAGGAGGAGGAGAGGGAAAAAGAGGAGGAGGAGGAGGCGGAAGGACGAGGAGGAGGAGTGGAGGAGGGAGGAGGAGGAGGAGGAGGGGAGAGGAGAAGGAGAGGAGGAGGAGGAGCAGGAGAAGCAGGATGGATGGATGAGGAGAAAGGGAGGCTAGGAGGAGGAGGAGGAGGAGGAGGAGGAGTAGGAGGAGGAGGAGGAGTGAGAGGAGGAGGAAGGGAAGAGTAGGGAGGGACGAGGAGAAGGAGGATGAGGAGGAGAAGGAGGAGGAGGAAGAGGAGGAGGAGGTGAAGGCGGAAGATGACGAGGAGGGGAGAGAGCAGACAAGCTCAAGGAGGAGGGGGAGGAGGAGGCGGACTGGGAGGCAGCGCTTCGTCGAAGCAACAGCGCCTGCAGCCACGGGCTGTCCCCTGTTGCGAGGAGGATGCGATTGCTTCGGGGTGGCCGTCGATGCCAGTTTCTGGCGGTCGGCGCGGTCCTGCCGACGATTCCACAACATGAGACCTCGGAAGGGCCGCGCGTCCAGCTTGACAGACCGCGCGATGACGAAGTACGCGTGTAGTTTTCGCAGTGTCCTCCTCTGGCCCCGCTCCTCCGCCTCCTCCTCCTCCTCCTCCTCCTCCTCCTCCTCCTCCTCCTCCTCCTCCGCCTCCCCCTCCTCCTCCTCCTCCTCCTCCTCCCATCTCTCCTCTTTCTCCTCTCCTTCCCGCCTCCTCCTCCTCCGCCTCCTCCTCCTCCTCCGCCCCTCCGCATCCGCCTTCCGCCTCCGCCTCACTCCTCCTTCTCCTCCTCCTCCTCGCCTTCCTCCCCTCCTTCTCTCTCCTCCTCATCTACCTGCCTCCCCTACCTGCCTCTCCCTCCTCCTTACTACCCCTCCTCCTCCTCCTCCTCCTCCTCCTCCTCCTCCCTCTCTGTGAGCATTCTGGCTGCTCCTCGCGCGCCCTGCTGCCAGGTCCTTCGGGCGTCGCGAGTCCGAGAGCAGGGTCAGAGAGTCGGGCCCCCTCGGGATGGCCTCAGGCCATGGCTCGCCGTCCTCCTGCGGCGAGGGCCCCTGCAGAAATGTGAGCCGCGCTGGCGCCGCTCAGACGCTTTTGGTCGCCGCGCTGGCGCTCGCACGGCGCGGCGGACGCCTGCGCGGGGGCGCTGCCAGGCAGGCGAAGTGCACCCTGCGCGGGCGCCGCGCAAACGGGTGACGATCGCGGCGGCACTGGGCTCCCGGGCTGCGCCGCGCAAGGGGCGGGTGATCAATTGGGGGGCAGCGAAGGCCGCCGAAGAGGGGCCCTTTCTGGAAAGGGGGCCCTGCAGGGTCCAAGAGGGGGCCCCCAGGGCCCGAAAAGTGCACCTTTTTCTCCCCCTCCCCCCGCTCATCACCGCGCATTCAGCGACTGCCAGCGCACGCCGGAGCATGTTCTCTGGGTGGAGGGCAGAGGGTGAAATCTGGAGTGCCGTTTCGATGGATGTTCGAGGCTCGAGTCTGCCAGCGGTGAGTCACAAGACGGGTCGACTCCTCGAGGTGCAAAAGCCCATATGGATTTCACCTTGAGCCCTCCACCCTAAGAGAATGCTCAGAACGTGGCCGACCTCGTGGCTCGAGAGACCCTGGAGGTGACGGAGGGCCCCACGCCTGCACGCGCAGGCGGCCGGCAGTCGGCGGCGAGCTCGGGGAGGCGAGGAGGGGCGGGCCTGCCCAGAGGGCTCGGACGGCCTCGGGCCTTTGTTCGGGGGGTGTTCGGAGCCATCCCCGAAGACACGCAACTGCTCAGAAGGCCCGAGGGCTTCTGGGGGGGCCCGCCGCCTCCTCCTCCTCCTCCTCCTCCTCCTCCTCCTCCTCCTCACTTCTCCCCCTCATCCTCCTCCTCCTCGTCCTCCTCCTCCTCCTCCTCCTCCTCCTCCTCCTCCTCCTCCTCCTCCTCCCTCCTCGTCCTCCTCCTCCTCCTCCGCCTCCTCCTCCACCGCACCGTAGCCATTTGGGCTCAAGATGCCCGTTTGGCCCTGTCAAGAAGTGGATGCCGCTAGTCCGCGGCGGGCAAGGCTGTTCAGCCTGGCATTGTTTGGCCTTTACTGCGGGAGTTGGGCCCCCGCCTCAGTGCTTTCTGGCCTTTGCCGCGGGAGTTGGGCCCCCGTCGCAGTGTTTGCTTGCCTTCACTTCGGGAGATGGGCCCCGAGATTAGGCGTGCATGTCGCGGCGTGCCCGCACCCCCTGGCACCAAGGGCGTGGAGGACGCAAGCGTGGCTACGGTGGCGGCGGATGGCGATCCAACCGCAATGATTCTTACTCCGCGCGCAGCTCGCCCGGGCACTGGGAGTTCGACAAATACGGCAACTGGCGTTGCAGCATGTGTGGGTCTAAGTACGTGGATGACGATGCTGAGCCTGCTGTGTCTGGTGTTGCTTTCGCGAGCGAGCTGGAGCAGCTGGCCAAGAAGTTCCCGCACTTGGCAGGCGTGCTGGAGGGTCTGGGTGCTGCTGCGGCGGCGGTGCCAGTGGCTCAGCCTGAGCCTCCTCCTGCGCCTGCCACAGAAAATGGGATGGAGAAGCAGGTGGCGGCACAGCGCACGGTGCTTGCCAAGGAGGTTGAGGTTCAGTCCCGAGCGGAGCGCATCGCGCAGGGCGACGTTGAAGCGCGGCTGGCCGCAGTCGTGCGCCATCGTGAAGCGCTTCCAGGAGCTGAACGACAGCATCGCGAGGCCGCGCAGGTGCTCGAAGAGAAGCAAAAGCTGCTGCGGGCAACTACGATGGCGAAGGTGGTTTTGTGGAGGCGGGCTGTCGTCGCCATCTACGTGCTGAAGAAAATTGAATTCGTGCTAAGGCTGCCCGCGCGCTGTACGATGCGCAGTCTGCTGCTGCTGCTGATGCTGCTGCTGCAGCGGTGGGCCGTGGGGCGGCTCCCGAGACGGCCGCTGCAGGCGTTCCACCAGGTGCTCCTCGTGGCGGAGGTCGGGCTGCCAATGCGGTGCCTGCGGGCGGCGGCGGGGGCGCTCCCCATGTGGCTGCCCCCGCCGCTTTCGGCGCCCCAGTCGGCGCCTGCCATGGTGGTGCTGGTGTAGGTGGCCTCCTGCTGGTGCTCCTCGCCCTCCTGATGTGGCTTCGCTGGACGAGGAAGGGTTTGAGCGCTGGTGTGTTGAGCACAACCGGAGGTCGGAGTACTGGCAGATGCTACGGCGCATGTACATCAACGTCAAGGATGACGGCGCGGATTTTTGAGATGGCTGCTCCTGAGCATGGTGACAATGATCGTGATGAGCTCGAGGGTCTCAGGAAGCGCGCTCGAGAGGGAGCTCTTCAGGCTGCGCAACAGGAGCGGGCGGGGCGACTGTTGGTCAAGCAAGCCCAATGCAAGGCGGCGAAGCGGCAACGTACCATTCGAGAGGATACGGCATCCAGCTTCGGACGTGTGCTGCTGCAAGTGCTACCCCGCGGTGCGGATGCAGCGCGCGTCGGAGACCTTGGCGCTGAAGCTTCGTCGCTGGCCGCGGCGGCAGGCGCGCCCGTCGGCGCGGAGGCGTCGGCCGCCCCCCCCCCCCGCGGCGCCAGCGGCGGCGGCGGCTGCAGCTTCCGAGCATCTTTTATAACAGGCATGCCGGTGGCCACGGCGCGGCCACCAGCATCGAATGTTTGTCTTGCAATATGACATCGTGGAATGATGTTGCTGTTGAGTTCGCGGCCAGCGTTCGTGCCAGTTGTGGCGGTTTCTCCTCTGCCGAGCATCACCTTAACTCTGAGCGGGTGAGGTTAGCGAAGAGGAGAGATCACCAACTGAAATGGCGGCCTCACTTCATCCCTGCTACCCCTTCCCCTGGATGGGGGAACTCACTGCGGGGCGGGAGGTGGCGCGTCCCGTGTCTTAAGGTTTCAGCGTTTCCTGTCCACGGGTGGGTCCGCGACGGACCTTGGCTCTGGTAGCCGCTGGATGCTAGCTGAGCTGAAAAACCAAGCAGGCAGCGATTGCTGTAAGAGTTGTGCCTTTGGTGTCGGGCCTGGGTGCTCGTGGAGAGAACGTCGATCGGTTGCGGGACATCGGAGTTCTTGGGCACGTTGTAGGTGCCATGGTTGATTGTGGGAGTTTTCAACGCTTCCGCTGGTGATCTGGACGTACCTGGTTTCCCTCGACTCGCTCGTGGACGTGTTTTGGCCCCGTCGTTGGTTGAGCTCACGTGTAGTCAGGTCCGCGGGTCGTTGATGGACTACGTCGTGGCTTGCGGCGATATCGCTAGCCATGCGCGCGCGGCTAAGAACGCGCCCTCGCCTTTCAAGACGCACGCTGGCTTGCGGGTCTTTGTTTGCCACGAGGCGGCGAAGCGCATGTTTGTCATGTAGACGCGTGAGACCGATCCCTTTTCCCTGAGTGCCTTGGCCCCGACTTGCCTTGGGGGGGGTCATTGGCTGGCGCCGCACCGACGACCCCTCGGGGCGGCAATATGATTGCAAAAACGGATTTGCGGAACGATTCCCGTGGAATCTTGGGGTTCCAGTTTCTTGGGATTTCGTCGGGGGCGGTTGGCGGATCGCCGCTCTGCTCTCGGACATCTCTGGGCTCGCCTGGCAGCACTTACGAGGCCTCTTGGGGGCCGTTATGAGCCCTCTAGGAGCTTCTTTTGGGCCTCTCGGGGGCTTCGTGGGAGCTTCTTGGGGGCCGATTGGCGCCTCCTTAAGTTTGCTTCGGGTTGCCCCATCTGGGCTTCCTCTTGGGGCCGTCCTGGGGACCTCCCGAGTCGCTTTGGAAGCTTCTCGAGCCGTCTTGGGGCCCTCTTGGGCCGTCTTGGAGCCCGCTTGGGGGCCTCCTGGGCCTTCTTGGGTCGACCTTGAAAGGCTTCTTGGGCCGTCGTGGGCCCCGTGAGAGCCCAAGAGGCGAATGTGCTAAAAAAATTTGTTTTCCTTAGGGAAATGGCGATTTTTGCTTCTGGTGGGCCTCTAGGGGCGCCTCTTGGTGGCTTCTTGGGGCGTCTTGGGGGCCTCTGGGACCGTCTGGAGGCGATCTTGGGCGTCTTGGAGCGATGCTTCGGCGACTCGTAGCCCCCTTGGACCGCCCGGGGGCCCTCTCGGTCCGTTTTGGGGCCCCTGAGTCTCCAGGGGCGCGGCTGACACCTCTGCCCCCCCCCGCCCCCCCCCCTCCAAACCGGCCGGGCCAGGCTCCCTGGGGAGGGGTTTGGGGGGGGGGAGCACCTCGCGCGCCGCGGCCCCAAGGGGTCGGCGGATTGTGATTCGCGCGGAGGATCCTGGGTTGGATCCTATTATGAAAACACGTTCTTACCCCATGTTCGCGACCACCTGTCTGAGAGTGTCTCAAGGCAGCATCTCTTGTGGAGTCGAGCTACTGAGATGATGTGCCCGTCGCGCGCTCGCGCCGCGCCGATGGGGCCCAGGGAGTGTAGCGTTCGAGGTGGTTGTCCCCACTTTCGGCGTTGTGCGCTGTAAGATTGGCAGGGGAGGTTTTTGCGGCCAGGGTTTTCAGCTCCCGGCATTTTGTTTTAGGGTTCATGTTCGCAGGGGGAGCATCGCCTGTGCAAGGCTCGTGGGGTGACATGATTTGATCTGGTCGTGCACTGGCTAGTCTATCGGGCCAAGCTCATTCTCATTGGCTACCTGGTTTCCCTAATCCTGCTGAGTTGTGGATAGCTCAGTCAGCGGCTGTTCTTGATTCCGTGGATGATCTGAATGTGCTTTCGGATTCCGTCGCTCCCGGGGTCGGGCACGCTGCCCGTGCTGCGTCTAGTGCCAGCACGAAGCAGCGGCATCTCGAAGCATTGCCCCGCGGCGCTAAGCAGGGGCATGCTTGGCTGAGGCACGATGAGGATCTGATCTCGAGCATCCTGTCACACCTACTGAGGCGAAGCAACTCCCAGAGGAGATGGCGCAGTATCGCCAGGAATTGTGGAGCCAGTTTTCGAATGCCCCCTGATCAGAGGGAAGCGTCGTCGGGTGTCTTGGATGTTCTGAGGCCGATTGCGCTAGCGGCGGTGGAGCCCGTGGACCCTTTGACCCCGAGGGAGGTGTCCAGAGCGACGCGGCTGTTCAAGGTTGATACTGCGGTGGGCGTTGATTGTTGGGCCCCCCGTCTGTTGGCGTCTCTGCTTGGTTCTGCCGCGGGGGTCTACGCTGATCTCCCCAATCAGTGCTAGCGCTCAATGACGTGGTCCACCAAGATCACGATGGGCATCATTGCCCTGCTTCCCAAGGCTGCGGACGCGGAGCGCCCTGTTTGCAAGCGCCCTTCCATGCGCCGCCAGCACTGCGGGGCGCGAGGCCGCGACGTTGATGAGTGGTCTCGCGAGCGCGATAACCACTGGGACACTGCGATTCGAGGGCCCTCGGCGTTGCAAGCGTCTCTCTTGCGAGAGATAGGCCATGGGATGGCCAGTTATCTTTGGGGCCTGTCGGTTGGTCTGCATTGGGATTTGAGCAAGTTTTCCGAAGGGGCGGATCCTCTTCGCCTGGCTGGTTTCGCCTTGAAAGTGGCCTGCCCAGTTCGCCTTTGGCACCTGGGGTTCCGATGCAGGAGGCGCCTGGGGCGACGACGCCGACGACGACCAGGGGGGGGGGTCGCAGCGCCCCCCCTGGGACGTGGACGATTGAGCCAGACCTTCCCAGTTCGTCGTCGTTGTCGTCGCCGCTGTTGAGGCCTGCCGGGCCGCGTGTCCTGGAGGTCAACGGCTCCGTGTCCAATGTGATCCCCACGGGGCGCGCGGCGCTTCCTGGGCGCGCGCAGTCCATGCCGTGGGCCAAAAATTATTTGCACGCTTTCACTCGGCATCGCTCGGGCGTGTGCATTTTTCTCGGCGATAACCATCGAGGACCATCCTGGTCCATCGAGCAAGCAAAACACCCGCGAAACCGAAACGCGCACGGGAAATGGACGTCCGAGCGACGGCAAGTTGATGGACTTTGCGCGCGCCCAGCAGCGCCCTGTGCCCACCTTTGCTTACGCGGGCGACATTGCCCAGACCCAGCAAGGCGCCGGGTCTGATATTCTCTCGGGTACAGTTCCTGCAGCGGTGCGTCTTTGTCATCGGCTTGAGCAGGCAGGGACTACCACCTCCAGCAAGAGTACCTTTCCTTGTTATGGTAAGGATGTGCGAGGTCCTCTTGCATCCCTCTTTCGCGCTGCCGGCCAACCTATCAAGGTGGCTGATGGACTGCGTGATTCGGGGTCATTGCCACCGCAGGCAGGAGGCGTTGCGTTTCGAAGTCGCGCCGCAGGCGTGCTCTGGCCAGGCGAAAAGGCCCCGCGGGCCCGTTTTCTCATTCGCCCGGTGGGGGGGGGCCCGCGAGCTTTACAAACCCGCGGCGTTGGCGGTTGGGTCGTGGGGCCATGGGGTTTTAAGGCTCTTCCCCGCTCGAGTTCAGTTCATGCGTGCCCAGGTGGCTACTTGTTCGGGGTGGTGGAGCCCTGGGGCCTGCACGACCGCCGCGTTAAGTCTGGTGGGCCCTGCTAAGGATGACCCCCAGCCTAGGCTTCGCCATGAGCAGTTGGACTCGCCCGCCCCGACTTGGAATCGATTGCCCCGCAAGCAGAGGGCTCGTGCTGCACAAATGTGCAAGAAGGCCATTGGCAACTTCGTGCGCGCAGCACCGCTGGCAGCTCGAGCGAGGTCCGATCGCGGCCATGCTGGCAGCGCTTCTCGATTTGAATGGGGGCCCTATCTCACCAGCGTGCTGGCGCATTGGTTCAGCAGTGCTCCGCGTGACGGATAGAGACGCCCCCATTCCAGCTCTGGCCCCGCTTGGTCGTTACTTGCCAAGCTATGTCGCGGAAGGTTGCGGCGGGACGTCGCATGGGGATGGGAGTGGAAGAAGGGGTCGATTTTACGATGACGCATAGGTTTCTCAGGAGCCTGGAGAAGCAGGGGGAGGTGGAGTCTGCAGACATGGCGCGGAACATAGCTACAGGCGCTTTTAGGATTGAAGCTAGGCTGCAGGACGCGGGGCGTCTGTCGCACGCAGCTGGAGCACGTCCACGCTGCGGGGCCCCAGCTGGGGCGCAGCCCCATCGCTTCTGGAGGCGCGTCGCCAGCCAGGCTTTGCTCGATGCGATCGTGGATCGCATGAGTTCGCTCGTTGATCGGGCTTGCGCCGAGCCCCGGCGCTCCTGCGTTTGGCTTCGTGGCCCCCCGCCTTTGGCGGGTCCCCGTGGGCGTCTGCCGCCGCCCGTTTCTCGCGCGCGGGAGCGGGGCCGCTCGGTTGGAGGAACGAAGATCGATGGGGGCTTTTGGGGCGTAGATGGATCGGGGGGGAAGTGCACCAAGGACGGGCGGCTCCGCCGCTGCGGTTGGGCGCGCGTCCACCCGGGTCCTTCTGGCCTTTCCGACGCCACCATCATGGGCGCGTTGCCCGGCGAGAAGCAGTCCTCCCCGAGGGCGGAGCTCTACGCTTTGATTCTGTTGGCCGGCTGTACGACTGGTCATTGCAGAGTGCACTGTGATTTTCCCCACATCCAAAGTGTGGTTCTTGTTTTCTCTAGACACTCCGCGCAGGAACACGCGGGAACACGCGCTATAACATCACCCACTCACTCACTCACGCACTGACTCACTCACTCACCCACCCACTGACTCATCATCATTCATTCACGCAGTCATCGCGTCGCCATCACTCAAACACACTTATCACCATCAACATCAGTGGCAGCATCACCGCATCATCATCATCAACATCAGTAGCATCACCACCATCACTCACTCACTCACTCATTCACTCAGGCGGGACGCTCGTTGGTGAGTGAATCGCGAGGAAGTCTCAGGCGGGAACCCTTTCCCTATAGGGGCCCGCACATCATGTTTTTTTGTTTTATAAGAAAATCCGAGCGAGGCATCCTCGAACTTGTAATTGTCGTCACTTTTGGGCTCCTGAGGCCTGAGCATGGGGGAAGTATCAGCGGGAGGCTCGTCTGTGAGTTCACTACGAGGAGGTCTCAGGCGGGAGCCCTCTCCTTATGGGGCCCGCACGTCATGTTTTTTTGTTCCCGGAAAGGGCATGGGCCCAGGGTTCTCTTTTAGTATGTAAACATAGTCCCCCGGTGCCTGCTTGAAGGAGGCCGGCGAATTGCCGGCGAATTTTTTCCCTGATAAATAACGAGGTCGAAGGAGGCCGGCGAATTTTTCCCTGATAAATAACGAGCCCGAGAATTAAAATTAGAGGATGTCTCGAGCGAAACGCTTGTTTTTGAGGCCGGCGAATTAAAATTTGAGGATGTCTCGAGCGAAACGCTTGTTTTTCAGAAAATGGTGAGGATGTCTCGAGCGAAACGATTGTTTTGTGTTATAGATTGTCCTCTCCTGGGGACCTGAATTCTGAGGACCACCTCCCAGCACGACCACCCCCCCAGCACGACCACCCCCCAGCACGACCACCCCCCAGCACGACCACACCCCAGCACGACCACTCCCCAGCACGACCACACCCAGCACGACCCCACCCCAGCACGACCCCACCCAAGCACGACCCCACCCCAGCACGACCACACCCCAGCACGACCACACCCCAGCACGACCCCACCCCAGCACGACCCCACCCCAGCACGACCACACCCCAGCACGACCACACCCCAGCAGGACCCCACCCCAGCACGACCCCACCCCAGCACGGCCCCACCCCAGCAAGACCACACCCCAGCACGACCACACCCCAGCACGACCTCACCACAGCACGACCACACCCCAGCACGATCACGCCCCAGCACGACCACGCCCCAGCACGACCACTCCCCAGCACGACCACCTCCCAGCACGACCACCCCCCCAGCACGACCACCCCCCAGCACGACCACCCCCCAGCACGACCACACACCAGCACGACCACTCCCCAGCACGACCACACCCCAGCACGACCCCACCCCAGCACGACCCCACCCTAGCACGACCACACCCCAGCACGATCACACCCCAGAACGACCACACCCCAGCACGACCCCACCCAAGCACGACCCCACCCCAGCACGACCACACCCCAGCACGACCACACCCCAGCAGGACCCCACCCCAGCACGACCCCACCCCAGCACGGCCCCACCCCAGCAAGACCACACCCCAGCACGACCACACTCCAGCACGACCTCACCACAGCACGACCACTCCCCAGCACGATCACGCCCCAGCACGACCACGCCCCAGCACGACCACTCCCCAGCACGACCACCTCCCATCACGACCACCCCCCCAGCACGACCACCCCCCAGCACGACCACCCCCCCAGCACGACCACACCCCAGCACGACCACACCCCAGCACGACCACACCCAGTCGCACCCCCGTGGAATGTTTCGTGGGTGTCTCGTGGAATGTTTCGTGGGGTGTCTCGTGGAATGTTTCGTGGGGTGTCTCGTGGAATGTTTCGCGGGGTGTCTCGTGGAACGTTTCGCGAGGTGTCTCGTGGAATGTTTCGCGAGGTGTCTCGTGGGATGTTTCGCGGGGTGTCTCGTGGGATGTTTTGTGAGATGTCGCCCAGTTGGGTATCGTGAAAACGTGACCATGCTGCGCATGTCTATATCCCTTTCCGGGTTCGTGGGTCCATCATGTTTTGTTCTTTTTTCCCGGAAAGGGCCTGAGCCCAGGGTTCTCTTTTATTTAGTAGGTAAACCTGTCCCCCGGTGCCAACTTGAAGGAGGCCGGCGAATTTTTTCCCTGATAAATAACGAGCCGGCGAATTGCCGGCGAATTTTTTCCCTGATAAATAACGAGCCGGCGAATTGCCGGCGAATTTTTTCCATGATAAATAACGAGCC
>CAUYUJ010003096.1:0-51259 GCA_963575745.1 Prorocentrum cordatum | reverse complement strand
CGCCGCAAGTCCCTTCCCACCCTGGTTTCTCTATTCAGCGACGCAAGTCACAGGGACCTGGAATTCCGAAAAGGTCCTCATCGGGGTATACGCAATCGTAAAAACGGGAGCTGCGTACATTGGAGAAGGAGGTGGCGGATGCGCAGGAGGATGAGCAGGAGAACAAGGAGGATGCGAGGAAGACGATGAGACGATGAGGAACAGCAGCAGCAGGAGCTGGAATGGAAGCAGCGGGGGGAGCAGGAGGACCAGGGGAATGCGGAGGAGGGGAAAGGAGGAGGCGACAACGATGAGAAATGACGCGCGTCCAGAAAAGTGGCCCGCGCTCGGGCGAGAGCTCCATTCAGAACGACGGGAGCAAAGCGCCGACCCTAAAATGAGGTCCGCGCTGCAGCGGGATCACTGTGAAACACAGGGAACGCGCCGATTGGAAACAGCAATCGGACACCCTGTTGGCCATATTGAGTGTGACTTGGGGTCGTCGTTTGGCCGTCTTGGGCCCTCGAAAAAGGGGGCCTTCAAATTTCGTCCTGGGTCCCTTTCCGTAGCCATGTTGGCTCAAGACACGTTTGCTTAAGCTTTTGAAGCGTGTGCCAATCGAAACGCAGATTCGATACAAGTATAGTTACTTGTCTTTGTGATCACGATGGCGCATGCTGTTTTTGTTATGTTGCTAGTAGCGCTTTGTGGATTCGAGGCGTCTGCAGCGGCAGCAGGAGTGTACTCGTTTGAAACCTATGCAGATCAGGCGTGCTCAGTTCTGGCGCAGACCGAGTATGTCAAGGACGTGTCAGGATCTGCTGACTGCTACGTGTACACGGGTGCCGATGGCGACGTGGCCGACGGTGCTTCGAGCTTCACTTTGACCTGCAACCCTGGCCCTGCCGATTACGCAGAGTACGAGAGTGAGAATTGCACGGGCTCTGGCGTGTCCTCTGGGACCGATCCTTGGTTCACAAAAACCATGTGCACGTCCAAAGGTCTCTTCCGGCTCGGACTGAACCTTGATTCAGAAGACATTGGGACTCACGTGGAGATGCTGGTTCATAGCGCTCAGGATACGTCGTGCTTGAAAGCGCGTGTCCCAGTGCAGTGATCCGTCGCAGTGGTGGCGATCGGAACCCAACGGACGGCACTCACAGGGGGTTCAGCATGTTCGACGGCGTATCCAGCGCTGTGACGTACCACGACGGTTTGGCACTCGAGAGTCGCTGAGGGTCCAGAACCCAGAATCTTCAAGCATCAAGCATTTTTTGCTGAAGAACAGATATGGGGACGACTGCTCGACGAATTCGTGTGCTTTGAATCGGTTGGGATATTTTCCCGGAAAGGGCTCGAGCCCAGGGTTCTCTTTTAGTAGGTAAACCTGTCCCCCGGTGCCTGCTTGAAGGAGGCCGGCGAATTGCCGGCGAATTTTTTCCCTGATAAATAACGAGGTCGAAGGAGGCCGGCGAATTGCCGGCGAATTAAAATCTGAGGATGTCTCGAGCGAAACGCTTGTTTTTCAGAAAATGGTGAGGATGTCTCGAGCGAAACGCTTGTTTTGTGTTATAGATTGTCCTCTTTGGGGACCTGAATTCTGAGGACCACCTCCCAGCACGACCACTCCCCCAGCACGACCACCCCCCAGCACGACCACCCCCCAGCACGACCACACCCCAGCACGACCACTCCCCAGCACGACCACACCCCAGCACGACCCCACCCCAGCACGACCCCACCCTAGCACGACCACCCCCCAGCACGATCACACCCCAGAACGACCACACCCCAGCACGACCCCACCCCAGCACGACCCCACCCCAGCACGACCACACCCCAGCACGACCACACCCCAGCAGGACCCCACCCCAGCACGACCCCACCCCAGCACGGCCCCACCCCAGCAAGACCACACCCCAGCACGACCACACCCCAGCACGACCTCACCACAGCACGACCACACCCCAGCACGACCACGCCCCAGCACGACCACGCCCCAGCACGACCACGCCCCAGCACGACCTCACCACAGCACGACCACACCCCCGCACGACCACGCCCCAGCAACGATTTTCCCGGAAGAGGGCCTGGGCCCTATGGGTTCTCTTTTAGTTGGTAAACCAATCCCCCCCGGTGCCCTGCATGAAGGCGGCCGCGAATTGTGCCGGCGGATTCTTTCCCTGATAAATATCGAGGTCGAAGGAGGCCGGCGGATTACAATTTGAGGATGTCTCAGGCGAAACGCTTGTTTTTGAAATCCCGATCGATAAATCACAGGGTGCGGGACACCTCAGCACGACCACACCCCCAGCATGACCACACCCCAGAACGACCACGCCCAGCACGACCACGCCCCAGCACGACCACACCCCAGCACGACCACACCCCAGCACGACCACACCCCAGCACGACCACACCCCAGCACGACCACACCCCAACACGACCACACCCCACCACGATCACACCCCACCACGACCACACCCCAGCACGACCCGATCGATGAATCACAGGGTGCGGACCACCCCAGCACGACCACACCCCAGCACGACCCCACCCCAGCACGACCCCACCCCAGCACGACCACGCCCCAGCACGACCACACCCCAGCACGACCACACCCCAGCACGACCACACCCCAGCACGACCCCACCCCAGCACGACCCCACCCCAGCAAGACCACACCCCAGCACGACCACACCCCAGCACGACCTCACCACAGCACGACCACACCCCAGCACGACCACGCCCCAGCACGACCACGCCCCAGCACGACCACGCCCCAGCACGACCACGCCCCAGCACGACCACGCCACAGCACGACCACACCCCAGCACGACCCACCCTAGCAAGACCACACCCCAGCACGACCACACCCCAGCACGACCTCACCACAGCACGACCACACCCCAGCACGACCAGCCCCAGCACGACCACGCCCCAGCACGACCACGCCCCAGCACAACCACCCCCCAGCACGACCACCCCCCCAGCACGACCACACCCCAGCACGACCACCCCCCAGCACGACCACACCCCATCACGACCACTCCCCAGCACGACCACACCGCCTTGGTTGAGTGGTTGCCTGTCGTCGTGGAATGTTTCGTGGGGTGTCTCGTGGAATGTTTCGCGGGGTGTCTCGTGGAATGTTTCGTGAGGTGTCTCGTGGAATGTTTCGTGAGGTGTCTCGTGGGATGTTTCGTGAGGTGTCTCGTGGGATGTTTCGTGAGGTGTTGCCCCGTTGGGTATCGTGAAAACGTGCCCATGCTCCACATGTCTATATCCCTTTCCGGGTTCGTGGGTCCATCATGTTTTCCCGGAAAGGGCTGGGCCCAGGGTTCTCTTTTAGTAGGTAAACCTGTCCCCCGGTGCCAACTTGAGGGAGGCCGGCGAATTTTTTCCCTGATAAATAACGAGGTCGAAGGAGGCCGGCGAATTAAAATTTGAGGATGTCTCGAGCGAAACGCTTGTTTTTGAAATCCCGATCGATAAATCACAGGGTGCGGGCCACTTTTTCGTGTGTTGAGGATGTCTCGAGCGAAACGCTTGCTCCGCAGAGTTTTGCCGAGGATGTCTCGAGCGAAACGCTTGTTTTGCAGAGCCGACCGCGACGCGGAAAAGCGCCCCGCGCGAAGGAATTTCGATGATGTCTCGACTAATTCCTTTGTTTTTGTACGATTTCCTGGAATTTTGGCAGGATGTCTCGAGCGAAATGCACGACCCCACCCTAGCACGACCATACCCCAGCACGACTACACCCCACACGACCAGACCCCAGCACGACCACACCCCAGCACGACCCCACCCCAGCACGACCATACCCCAGCACGACCACACCCCAGCACGACCCGACCCCAGCACGACCCTACCCCAGCAAGACCACACCCCAGCACGACCACACCCCAGCACGACCTCACCACAGCACGACCACACCCCAGCACGACCACGCCCCAGCACGACCACGCCCCAGCACGACCACGCCCCAGCACGACCACCCCCCAGCACGACCACCCCCCAGCACGACCACACCCCAGCACGACCACACCCCAGCCCGCACGACCACACCCCAGCACGACCGCCCCCTCCCCCAGCAATGCCCCCCCCCAGCACGACCACCCCCCAGCACGACCACACCCCAGCATGACCACCCCCAGCGCGACCACGCCCAGCACGACCACGCCCCAGCACGACCACACCCCAGCACGACCACACCCCAGCACGACCACACCCCAGCACGACCACACCCCAGCACGACCACACCCCAGCACCAGACCACACCCCAGCACGACCCGATCGAAAATCACAGGGTGCGGACACCCAGCACGCACGCCCCCACATGACCACACCCCAGCACGACCACGCCCAGCACGACCACGCCCCAGCACGACCACACCCCAGCACGACCACACCCCAGCACGACCACACCCCAGCACGACCCACCCCAGCACCCACCCCAGCACGACCCCACCCCAGCACGATCACACCCCAGCACGACCCCACCCCAGCAAGACCACACCCCAGCACGACCGCACCCCAGCACGACCTTACCACAGCACGACCACACCCCAGCACGACCACGCCCCAGCACGACCACGCCCCAGCACGACCACGCCCCAGCACGACCACGCCCCAGCACGACCACGCCCCAGCACGACCACCCCCCAGCACGACCACCCCCCCAGCACGACCACCCCCCAGCACGACCACCCCCCAGCACGACCACACCCCAGCACGACCACTCCCCAGCACGACCACACCGCCTTGGTTGAGTGGTTGCCTGTCGTCGTGGAATGTTTCGTGGGGTGTCTCGTGGAATGTTTCGCGGGGTGTCTCGTGAAATGTTTCGTGAGGTGTCTCGTGGAATGTTTCGTGAGGTGTCTCGTGGGCTGTTTCGTGAGGTGTCTCGTGGGATGTTTCGTGAGGTGTTGCCCAGTTGGGTATCATGAAAACGTGTCCATGCTCCACATGTCTATATCCCTTTCCGGGTTCGTGGGTCCATCATGTTTTTTAGCTTTCCTCCAAAAAGTCCCCCTGGAGGTCCAACCATTCCAGAATCGCGCCGATGAGGAGGCCCTTCATGTTGCCGCCTTCGCCCCGCCACTTGGACGGGCGCGATGGGCGAGGCTCGCGGAATGCGACGCTTCGTCTGAGTGGAGGCGCTGCTCCTCCCAGGTCTTTTCGGTTGGTTCTCGGATTCAGCTCGGGTTCTAGACCTTGGTCTCGGAAAAGGGTCGGTTCCGCATTGGGTTGCGAGAGATTGAAGCGCAGCGAATTCGTAGATCCATCACATCGGTGATTGACCAGCACGTAGAGGAGGTTAGGTAGATCAACCGGCGAAGGCGCCTGCAAAGTCAATTCGAATTCTAGATTCCGTCGGTTCATATTTCGGCGCGATTGCATTCTCTGTGGCCAATGACGTGGGACAATTAATTGGCGCTCGTCGCCACTTCCTCTCCCATTTCCGATAAGACGCTGGAAGAACAAAAATAGCTTGGCGAAGGACCCAACCATATGCAGTTGTGAGTACCGCAGTTGTGGCTATAGTCTTCGGTGGAGCTCACTATGGGCCACGAAACGTTGAATTAGGCGGGGGAGAGAGGGAGGGAGGGAGGGAGGGAGGGAGGGAGGGAGGGAGGGAGGAAGGAAGGAAGGAAGGAAGGAAGGACGGAGGAAGGACGGAGGAAGGAAGGAACGCGGGGCGCTGTCTCTTCAAAACGACGTCCCAACACCACAGAATGGTTGGGAAACAAATGTCGTCCTGGGTCCCTCCAGAGGCCTTCTTGGGCCGTCTGGGAGGCCTTCTCGGGCCATCGTGGGGTTCTCTCGGGCCATATTGAGGGCTCTCTTGGGCCGTCTTGGGGCCATCTTGTAGGCCTCGTGGGCCGTCTTGAGCTGCCAGCAGCCCGAGAATCTGAGCATGCGAAAATCAGTCGACGCCACAAGGAAGGTCCATGCTTGGGGCCTCTTCGCACCCTGATGGGCGTCCTCGCGTGGCCCCTGTGGGATCTCTCGGAGGCACCTGGGGCCGTCCTGGGGCCCCGCGGGGCCGCCCTGGAGTCGTCCTGGGCCCGCGGGAAGTAACAAGAGCTGAGCGTGCGCTCGCACGTGGACGAAGTTTCACACACACCTTGAGACGCCTCGAGCCTACCTTGGGAAGAAGAAGAAGAAGGGCCGTCTTCGAGGCACCCGTGGGCCACCCTGGTCGCCCCGCTTGCCTGCCGGGGCCGCCTCGGCAGCTCGGGGCGCGGGCGCCCGGCTTGAAGGAAGGGTCGTGGCCTCGGACGCGCGGATCCATACACGTGGTTCCTCTCTGGTGCTTCGAGAGTTCTTTTGATTCCTCAGGCTTACGCCACATCCGCCGACCCCTTGGATTTTCCCTGGGATCGTTCACCACAGCTTCCTTGCAAACCGTGGGAAAATGAGGCTGTTCAGGGCCCGTCACAGCGAGAAGGGGAGCCGACATGGGTCGCAAACTGGCCCAGAGGGCTTCCAGACGGGTTCCGACATGGGTTCCTTTCTAGTGTTTCGAGAGTTCTTTTGATTTTTGGGGGGGCCAAAATCCTGCCAGGTCTGATGCTGCTGTCCTGGGCCTCGTCCTGGCCACCGGAACAATCAGAACCGAGCACACTTAGACATGAGTGCGGTGAGAATTGAACGACGTACACTTTTTCCCGGAAAGGGCGTGGGCCCAGGGTTCTCTTTTAGTGGGTTTACCTCCCGGTTTTTACTTGAAGGGGGCCGGCGGATTTCTTGTGCGATAAATTACGAGGTCGAAGTGGGCCGGCGGATTTCAATTGTGAGGACGAAGGCCATTTTTCGCCACCCCTCACGCAGATCGTGCTCTTGGAATTTTACTGCCTTTAAGGAAACCTCGATATTTCACAGGTGAAGTCCACTTTTTTCCGACATCGACTTTAAACGATAAAAGCGAGGTAAACGCGTTCGCTCGATAAATAACGAGGTACCGCGGCCTCCGGAACGGCGCTGGGAACGGAGTTTTGGATTCTTGAAGTTGCATAAGTTCGGAAATAGCAGAAATCCCAGTGTTTTTGGACCCTGACCCCGCGGATCTGCATGAGGGGTGGCACCGAATTTTAGAAATGTGGCAAATCCCTTGTGTTTTTGGACCCTGACCCCGCCGATCTGCGTGAGGGGTGGCGCGGAATTCCAGAAATGTTGCAAATTTCTTGAGTTTTCGGATCCTGACCCCGCCGACCTGCGTGAGGGGTGGCACCGAATTTCAGAAATGTGGCAAGTCTCATTTTTTTTCTGACCTTGACTTCGCCCAGGAGGGCCCAGGAGGCTCCAGGAGAGCCCAGGAGAGCCCAGGAGGGCCCAGGAGAGCCCAGGAGGGCCCAGGAGGACCCAGGAGGCTCCAAGAGGCACCAGGGGGCCCAAGGAGGGCCCAGGAGAAGCTCCAGGAGGCTCCAGGAGAGCCCAGGAGGGCCCAAGAGGTCCAAGGAAGACCCAGGAGGGCCCAGGAGCCCTTACGAGGGATCGTGGCCCTGGGAGCGCTGACGTAGCGTAATTTACGAGGGATCGTGGCCCTGGGAGCGCGGGTGTAGTCTAATTTTGAGGATGTCCCTAGCGAAACGCTTGTTTTTCATAATTTGTTGAGGATGTCTCGAGCGAAACGCTGGTTTTGCAGAGTTTGGGATGTCTCGAGCGAAACGCTTGTTTTCAGAACTTGTTGAGGATGACTCGAGCGCAACGCTGGTTTTGCAGAGCCGACAGCGACGCGGAAAAGCGTACCGCGCGCAGGAATTCCGATGATGTTTCGCGCGTGCGGCGTCCCGCGCGCAGGAATTTCGAGGATGTCTCGACTAATTCGTTTGTGTTGCGGGATTTCGTTGAATTTTGGCAGGATGTCTCGAGCGAAATGCTTGTCTTTCATACTTTGTTGAAGACGTTTCGAGCGAAACGCTGTTTTTTTTTGCAAAATATTCATAATTGGTTGAGGATGTCTCAAGCGAAACACTGGTTTTGCAAACTTGGGGGGTGTCTCGAGCGGGGGCCTCGTAGGGGGCCAGAATTCAGAGGATGTCTGAGGCAAAATGCTTGTTTTCACGTCCCGCTCGCATGAATTCCGAGGATGTCTCGCGCGTGCCGCGTCCCGCGCGCAGGAATTTCGAGGATGTCTTGACTACTTCGTTTATTTTGCCAGGATTTCCTTGGATTTTGACTGGATGTCTCGAGCGAAACGCTTTTCCCCAGCACGTTCCGTAGCGCGTCCCCTTGGCACGTCCCGCGGTGCGACCCCATGGCACGTCCCTTGGCACGTCGCTTGGCGCGTCCCTTGAGACGTTCCGCGGCGCGACCTCCTGGCATGTCCCCCTGTCAATTAGCTCTGGGGCAGCTACTATGTGTTCAGGCAGCTCGAGCTTAAGATCCAGATCAGTTCGGTCAGGACTCGGATGCAAAGGAGAACTCGATCCACGAGGCTATAGAGCAAAATCGCGCCATGGCACATCGCAATTCAGCACGGTGCAGCACAGCACAGCCCTCGGCAGGGTACATCAAAATCGATACAATCAGCATTGCAACCTGGCACGTTCCTTGGCACGTTCCGTGGCGCGTCCCGTGGCGAGCCCCCCTGGCACGTCGCGTAGCGCGTCCCCTGGCACATCCCGTGGCACATCCATTGGCCCGTTCCGTAGCGCGTCCTTTTGGCACGTCCCGCGGTGCGACCCCATGGCACGTCCCCTGGCACGTCGCCTGGCGCATCCCTTTGGACGTTTCGCGGCGTGTCCTCCTTGCATGTTCCCCTGTCAATTAGCTCTGGGGCAGCTACTATGTGTTCAGGCAGCTCGAGCTTAAGATCCAGATCAGTTCGGTCAGGACTCGGATGCACAGGATGACTCGATCCACGAGGCTATAGAGCAAACTCGCGCCATGGCACATCGCAATTCAGCATTGTACAGCACAGCACAGCCCTCGGCAGGGTACATCAAGATCGATACCTTCAGAATTGCATTTGTCCGTCACCCAACCAGATGTCTTTGAAAACGCTGCCATGTGTTACAGTTCTATATTCCTTTCCGGGTTCGTGGGTCGATCATGTTTTGCCAGGGTTCGTGGCCTCGGAGGCAGGTAGAGAAACGTTTTTTTTTTTCTTGGAAAGGGCGTAGGCCCAGGGTTCTTTTTCCCGGAAAGGGCGCGGGCCCAGGGTTCTCTTTTAGTAGGTTAACCCCCCGGCCCCCCTGCGACTTGGGCCGGCGAAATTATTCTGCGATAAATTACGTGCGGGAGTAGGGCCGGCGGAATTATTTTTGAGGATGTCCCGAGCGAAACGCTTGTTTTTCAGAATGTGTTGAGGATGTCTCGAGCGAAACGCTGGTTTTGCAGAGTTGGGGATGTCTCGAGCGAAACGCTTGGTTTCAGAATTTGTTGAGGATGTCTCGAGCGAAACGCTGGTTTTGCAGAGCCGACCGCGACACGGAAAAGCGCCCCTCGCGCAGGAATTCTGAGGATGTCTCGCGCGTGCCGCGTCCCGCGCGCAGGAATTTAGATTTCTTGGGATTTTGACAGGATGTCTCGAGCGAAACGCTTGTTTTTCATAATTTGTTGAGGATGTCTCGAGCGAAACGCTGGTTTTGCAGAGTTGGGGGATGTCTCGAGCGAAACGCTTGCTTTTCAGAATTTGTTGAGGATGTCTCGAGCGAAACGCTGGTTTTGCAGAGTTGGGGTATCTACATGGCGTCGGGCCCAACGCCGGATTATGAGGAAAAGTGATGGCTTCTTGCTCTGAACAGGGGGGTGCGCTTTGAGGGCCTCTCCAGGGAAGACGTTGTGAGGATGTCTCGAGCGGGAGCGCGAATTCAGCGTATCCAAGTCACGCAGAGGGGTATCTAACATGGCTGTCCCGAGCTGGTACCACGTGTTTTTTCATGCTCAGGCCACCTCAGGGTCAGATCTCTGGCTGTCCCGAACCACGTGTTTTTTCATGCTCAGTCTCTAACATGATTGCCCGAGCTGGAACCACGTGTTTTACGTGCCCAGGCCACCCAGGGGGTATCTCTCATGGTTGTCCCGAGCTGGCACCGTGCTTTTACGTGTCCAGGCCACCGACACGACGCTTGTCCCCAGCACGTTCTGGAGCGCGTCCCTTTGGCACGTCTCGCGGTGCGTCCCCGTGGCACGTCCCCTGGCACGTCGCCTGGCGCGTCCATTGGAACGTTCCGCGGCGCGTCTTCCTAGCATGTTTCCTTGTCAATTAGCTCTGCGGCAGCTACTGCGTGGACTATGTGCTCAGGCAGCTCGAGCTTAAGATCCAGATCAGTTCGGCCAGGACTCGGATGCAACGGAGGACTCGATCCACAACGCGGTAGAGCACAATCGCGGCATGGCACATCGCAGTTCAGCACGGCGCAGCACAGCACAGCCCTCGGCACATTACATCAAGATCGGTACACTCACTCAGCATTGCAACTTGGCACGTTCTTTGGCACGTTCCGTGGCGCGTCCTGTGGCGAGTCCCCCTGGCACGTCGCGCGGCGCGTCCCCTGGCACGTCCCGTGGCACGTCCATAATGCATTGGCACGTTCCGTAGCGCGTCCCCTTGGCACGTCCCGCGGTGCGTCCCCATGGCACGTCCCCTGGCACGTCGCTGGCGCGTCCCTTGGAACTTTCGGCGGCGCGTCTTCCTAGCATGCCCCCCGTGAATTAGCTCTGGGGCAGCTACTATGTGCTCAGGCAGCTCGAGCTTAAGATCCAGATCAGTTCGGTTAGGACTCGGATGCAAAGGAGGACTCGATCCACAACGCTATAGAGCACAATCGTCACGTGGCAGATCGCAGTTCAGCACGGCGCAGCACAGCACAGCCCGCGGCACGGCACATCAAGATCGATACACTCACTCGGCATTGCAACTTGGCACGTTCTTTGGCACGTTCCGTGGCGCGTCCTGTGGCGAGTCCCCCTGGCACGTCACGCGGCGCGTCCCCTGGCACGTCCTGTGGCACGTCCATTGGCACGTTCCGTAGCGCGTCCCCTTGGCACGTCCCGCGGTGCGTCCCCGTGGCACGTCCCCTGGCACCTCGCTGTGTGCGTCTCTTGGCACGTCCCGTGGCACGTCCATTGGCACATTCCGTAGCGCGTCCCCTTGGCACGTCCCGCGGTGCGTCCCCATGGCACGTCCCCTGGCACGTCGCCTGGCGCGTCCCTTGGGACGTTCTGCGGCGCGTCCTCCTGGCATGTTCCCTTGTCAATCAACTCTGGGGCAGCTACTAGTTATGTGCTTAGGCAGCTCGAGCTTAAGATCCAGATCAGTTCGGTCAGGACTCGGATGCAAAGGAGGACTCGATCCACAGCGCTATAGAGCACACTCGTGGCATGGCACATCGCAATTCAGCACGGCACAGCACAGCACAGCCCTCGGCACGGTACATCAAGGTCGATACACTAAGCATTGCATTTGCCTGTCGCCCAATCAGGTGTCTTTGAAACGTTGCCATGTCTTACATTTCTATATTCCTTTCCGGGTTCGTGGGTCGATCATGTTTAGTAGGTTTACCCCCGGTTTTGACGGTTGTAGGGCCGGCGAATTTCTTTTGCGATGAATAACGAGGTCGCGTAGGGCCGGCGAATTAACATTTGAGGATGTCTCGAGCGAAACGCTTGTTCTTCAGAATTTGTTGAGGATGTCTCGAGCGAGACGCTTGTTTTATGTTATAGATTGTCCTCTCCTGGGGACCTGAATTATGAGGATCTCTCAAGTGGATTGCTTTTTCCCTACCTAGGCTCTGCCTAGAAGGGTTCTTACTCTCTTAGCTTAAAGGGGCCGGGCAGTGTAAAGCGCCCCGGGCGGTTCCCCCAGTCCCCTGGGAGCGGTTCCCCCCAGTCCCCTGAGAGCTTTAGCTTTAGCTTTAGCTTTAGCTTTAGCTTAGCTTTAGCTTAGTTTTAGCTTAGCTTTAGCTTAGCTTTAGCTTAGCTGTAGCTTAGCTTTAGCTTAGCGTTTCGCTTAGCTTTTCGCTTAGCGTTTAGTTTAGCTTTAGCTTAGCTTTAGCTTAGCTTGAGCTTAGCTGTAGCTTAGCTTAGCTTAACTTTAGCTTAGCTTTAGCTTAGCTTTAGCTTAGCTGTAGCTTAGCTTTAGCTTAGCTGTTGCTCAGCTTTAGCTTAGCTTTAGCTTAGCTTTAGCTTAGCTTTAGCTTAGCTTTAGCTTAGCTTTAGCTTAGCCTTAGCTTAGCTTTAGCTTAACCTTAGCTTAGCTGTGGCTTAGCTTTAGCTTAGCTTTAGCTTAGCTTCAGCTTAGCTTTAGCTTAGCGTTACTGTCACTACTAATGCTGCTTTCCTAGGGATTCCAACTCCTAGGTAGGGTCGCACTGGGATAATTTTCACGTGCCCAGGTCTTGAGGATGTCTCGAGCGAGACGCTTGGTTTCACGCCTCCAGGTGGCCCAGACAGATGTCTAGCATGAGGATTTGTTGAGGATGTCTCGAACCAGAGGCTTGTGTTCACGTGCCCAGGTCGCCCAGGCGGATGTCTAGCATGAGCATTTGTTGAGGATGTCTTGAGCGAGACGCTTGTTTGCACGTGTCCAGGTTACCCAGGCGGATGTCTAGCATGAGGATGTGCTGACAACATCTTGAGCGAAACGCGTGTTTTCACGTGTCCAGGTCGCCCAGGCACAGCACATCCCTCGGCACGGTACATCAATATCGATACCCTTAGCATTGCAGCCTGGCATGTTGCCTGGCACGTTCCGCGGAGCGTCCCGTGGCGAGTCCCCCTGGCACGTCGCGCGTTGCACGTCCATTGGCACGTTTCGTAGCGCGTCCCCTTGGCACGTCCTGCGGTGCGTGCCCATGGCACGTCCCCTGGCACGTCGCCTGGCGCGTCCCTTGGGACGTTCCGCGGCGCGTCCTCTTGGCATGTTCCTTCTGTCGATGCGTTCTGGGGCAGCTACCATCTGCTCAGGCAGCTCGAGCTTGCGATCCAGATCAGTTCGGGGAGGACTCGGATGCCAGGGAGAACTCGATCCACAACGCTATATAGAGCACAATCGCGGCATGGCACATCGCAGTTCAGCACGGCCCAGCACAGCACAGCCGTCGGCACGGTACATCAAGATCGATACACTCAACTACGCACCTTGGCACGTTCCTTGGCGCGTTCTTTGGCGAGTCCACCTGGCACGTCGCGCGGCGCGTCCCCTGGCACGTCCCTCGGCACGTCCATTGGCACGTTCCGTAGCGCGTCCCCTTGGCACGTCCCGCGGTGCGTCCCCATGGCACGTCCCCTGGCACGTCGGGGACGTTCCGCGGCGCGTCCTCCTGGCATGTTCCCTCTGTCGATGCGTTCTGGGGCAGCTACCATCTGCTCAGGCAGCTCGAGCTTACGCTCCAGATCAGTTCGGTGAGGACTCGGATGCCAGGGAGGACTCGATCCACACCGCTATATAGAGCACAATCGCGGCATGGCACATCGCAGTTCAGCACGGCGTAGCACAGCACGGCCGTCGGCACAGTACATCATCATCGATACATTCAGCATTGCATGTGCCCGTCGCCCAATCAGGTGTCTTTGAAATGTTGCAATGCCTTACATTTCTATAATCCTTTCCTGGTTCGTGGGTCGATCATGTTTGCAGAACGCAGAAAACCCTGCCGGACAGCACCTGGCACTCTCGCGTGCCCACATCGTGCTTGCGCGGTGGCGGATTGAGCAACCGCTGCTGCGGAGGAGGGAGGAGGAAGTGCGGGGAGGAAGAGAAGGATCACGACGAGGAGGAAGACGAGGAGGTGGAGGAGGACGGCGACGATGGAAGGGGGGTGGAGAGGCATGATAAGGTTTACGAGCTGTTTATGTATATGATTGTACAGAGGGGGGAGATCAGAAGGATGAGAACGAGGAACAGCAGGAAGAGGGGAGAGGGGCCCGCTGGAAGCTGACCCCCAGGAGCTGAGAAAACAGCGGGAGCAGATCCTGGGCATGAAAGACAAGACCTCGAACGTGAGCCAGAATCTGACAGAGGCGATCGGACTCCAGGCAAAGGAAGCACAGTGGAGACTCATGTCAAGAGACACCCTGCTTGCCGCCAGGGTGCCCTGGGTTTCGATGGTTTTGCGATGGACAGCGTGACGTTCCCACACCAAACATCGATGGACGTCCTGGGGTCTCAGGGTTGGGTGTCTTGTGGAAGGCTTCTCGTGGACTGGCTTCCACTGTAGGTGGGGCGGCTCTTACTCAAGAGAGGAAAAACCACCCGGACCCGATCATTGGCGTTTACTAAACGGCCCTGGGCGTTTACTGAACAGCCTTGCCCTGTTCGATGCCTCCTTCAGGTGCGTTTGCTAAACGGCCTCGCTTGTCGGGGTGGCTACAGTAAGCGGCTTGAATAAGGAACATTTACTTTTCAAAAGGGGCTCGGTCGTTCCTTAGTTTTTACATGCGTTATTTACAGTTCCCTATGCGTTATCTATTATTTGTCGTTCCTTATGCGTTATTCCTTGGGATAAAAAGGGGCTTCGTTCCTTATATATCGTTCCTTGGGTCAGGCCGATGACTGTATTCTGGGGTGGGATTTTTTGCCCTCGACCTACGAAGGGCGCCCGGGATCCAATGCGGTCGGTGAGGTCTGCTCCGCGCGTCGCCCGTCCTGGCCCCCACCAGGCCTCTCGGCGCGCCACGCGCAGCGCGCCCCGGTCCCCGGGCGTCAACGTCACGAGCCTCTCCCAGTCCTCCTCCTCCTCCTCCTCCTCCTCCTCCCCCTCCTCCTCCTCCTCCATTTTTTGCCGCCGCCTCCTCCTTCTCCTCATCCTCCTCCTCCTTTTGCCATTTTCGCTCAGGTCTGGGACAGGCCCCGTATTGACCGCGGCAGCCCTTTGTGCGGGGCTATCCAGCTGTCAGAGGCTGGCGGACACCCTCTCTCCCATCGCTCCCCTCCCGCTTCATGGCACATGCGGGTGTTCCCATGGATGCCCGGGAGGCCCTGGAGCTGGCCGTCGCGATCGAGGCTGTCCCCACCTACCCATCGCAGGACCGCGGCAAGGGCAAGGGCGCTGCTCGTGCCGTCTCTCGCAAGCTCAACCATGGTGATTCTGCTCGCTGTGATCCTCCTGATGATGACCTCACATCTGAAGAGTTCCTGCGCCAGCTGTGCAGAGAAGAGTTCTCTAGTATGCGTTCAGCCCTCTCCTTTGAGATCGGCGCCAGTGTCGCGGGCACGATCAACTCGAACCGCAAGGCTTTGTTGGACATGCTCTCTCAGATGCAGGCCGCCGTCGCTAAGCAGACTTCAGACGTCCAGCAGCAGATCCAGAACGCCATCACACCGAGGTTCGACGCGCTCCACCACAAGATGCAGGCTCAGATCGACGACCACACAGGCCTCACTACCTCTGCTCAGCGCCGCCTCGGCTCACGCGACTCCGAGCTCGCTGACCCTCGCTCCCATTTGGACGCCTTCCGCAGAGAGTTCGCTCTTGCCAGTGAGAAGCCTGAGCCCCAGCCCGTCATCCCGCCCTCGTTCGACCGCGAGGCCGACCCCTCCATCCTTCAGAAAGTCACCACCATCGCCAGCGTCCAGTCCTTCGGCTCGAGCCCCTCGGCCATCGCCCCCATGCTCGAGTCCCTCGGTTTCGACCCCATCCGAGCTCAAGATCGAGCAGCGTTCGGCATCGCCGTCCAGACGTTTCGATATTATCTCCGCTGGGCCTCCTGGTGTTGCCGCCCGCCGCGCATCGAAGGCACTCGCCAACCTCGAGCCCAATGGGGTTTGTAAGGAGTTCTGGGTCACTCCACCTGGAGCTGCGCCGCGCTCCACCTCGGCCCCGACGCGAGCCCAAAACAGACCAAGCTCGAGGCCACCCTCCGCAAGGCTTGCGCCCTCGTGAAAGAGCAGTACCCTAGCAGGCGCTACTACACCGACCGTAAGCGAGGCATCCTCTCTGTCGGCTGGGACTGGACCATGCAAGTCCAGGTCTTCCACTGCGACGAGCCCCCGAAGATCCCCTGGGACATCGCGCAGCCCGCCAAGAACGACATGTCAGACACCACCCTCCGCGACGCCACCGAGCCCCTCACCGCGCCCACGGACCCGAGTCAGTGGTCTCTTTAGCGCGGCCTTCCTCTTCCAGCTCCCGCGTGCTCCTGACTCGCCGTGGCCCTCGCTGCGGTTCGCGACATGGGGGGCCCGTGCCCTCCTCCAGGCTGGCGGGGGCACGGCCGCCCTGAAGCGCAACTGCCCTCTGCGGCTTCGACCTGGAGCCGCCATTATCTCGCTCCAGGAGGTTCGCCCATTCGTGCGCGCCGCGCGCTGTCATGCACTCCAGTTTCTTCGGCTCGGCCCCCGAGGATAGGATCCGCGGGGGTGTTGCCATTCCCCTTCCTCCTCTCGCTGTGGGTTGTGCGCCGCAGTCCGCGTCTACGCAGAGGGTGCTCGTTCCTGGGCGTGCGTTGGTAGTCGTCGCGTCTTCCGATCGTTCCACTCTCCGCGTCGCGTCTATAACCGCGACCTGTCCGCCACGGATGCGCAGTTCCTCTCGCGGGGGGCCCGCCGCGCCAAGGCCGCTGCAGACCCGGGCCCCGAGCGCGCCATGGTCGTGCTCAGCGGGGGCTTCAATTCTGCCACCCGCGAGTCGGTCTGCCCGCGCGCGCCAGAAGCCGCCGTTCGTCGCGGAGCGCGCCGCCATCACGCTCGCGCCCCAAAGTGGCGGGAGGTACGGGCGACCTCGACGGGGGTCGAGTCCGACCAGCCGGCTCGCCGCGAGAAAAGCTCGGACTGCGGCGCCATCATCGATCGCTTCTTCTGCTCTCTCGTGGGCCGGCAGTTGTGCCGGCTGGCTGCCAGCGTCTTCGCCGTCGACTCGGCCGCAGCTGTATACGACAAGAAAACTCGGACCATGCCGCGCTCGTGGTTGCGTTCTCCCCTCTGGCCGAGAAACCCAGAGACTGGCGAGCCATCGCTCAGCGCATCTTTCGGGAGCCCGCGTTCAGGAGGCGCTTGGAAGGCCTCGCCGAGGCCGCCGACTGGCCCGCCCTATCACCCCCAAGGAAGTTCGAGCCTTACAAGACTTTGATGAAGATCGCTGCAGCCAAGACGAGGGACATGCTGTTTCGTGATCGACCCGACCACCCCATGTTCTCCTCCAGCTCTGTCGTGCCCTCGCCCGCGTTGTTCGGCACCCAGGTGCGACCTTGGCACTTCGGTCATGTGCGTCGCGCCCACTCGCTGGTGATTTTATTGCTGTTTCTGGTGGCTCAGTCGAGCTCGGGCATCCTCCGAGTTTTCGAATTTGGGTTGACCAGATCCAGATGGAATCTGCGGAAGCGCCGAAGCGCGAGTCGGAATTGCAGGGGCAGGCGGAAGGAGATCGCACCCAGCTTCGCGCCCAGCTTCGGGCGCTGGAGCGCCGCGCTCGCTCGTGGTCGCCCCTCAGCAAAAGGATTTCTTTGATTGCTGTTGCTGGTGAGGATTGCGCTCGGATCGAGGGCCCAGCTGGCCGCCCCCGTGCTCTGGCCGCCTTCTGGGCCCCAGTGTTCCCCCGCCAGGATTGGGACGCTGCTGCCGCTCCTGCCTGTCTCCGCGAACACCTTCCCCCCCGCCCCTGCTGATGTCCATCCCCCACCACCCGATCGTGCGATGCTTCGTGCTGCTCTGGGAAATGCCCGTCATTTTGCCCCTGGCCCTGACGCTCTTCCCTGTGCGGCGCGGGCGGCGTCGCCCTTTGCGATCGACGTTCTCCGGGGGGGCTCTCGAATCGCAGTGTCCTGGGCAGTCGTTGTTCGATGGCGCCAGCGACGCCATCCAGATATTCTTGCCCGAGAATGTTTCAGACTTCGAGCTGTCCTCTGGAGATTGCGCGCGGGCCCCCGATAAGATGCGAGTCTTGGGCCTCGGAAACTGCGACGTGGAGCTGATCTCGGCCACTCTCAATCGCGCGATCTGCCCCGCTCTCAAGGCCAGCGCCCCGCTGCGCCTGAGAGGCTTCGTCCCGGGAGAAACTCCGGGAACAACGTCCTCGAGCTCGACGTCTCCAGTCGCATCCTTTCGGTCGGCGAGCCTGGGTCCACCGCGATCCCCCTCCTGTTCAGCCTCGACTTCGGGCAGGCCTTTCCGTCCCTGAACCTGGACGTCCTCCTCTTGTCCCTGCGGGCCTTTCACTTGCCCAGAGCGTTCCTCTCCTTCGTCGAGGCCCTCTATCTTTCGATTCAGGGAATGGTTATGAGCTCGGGCGCCCTATCCCACGTCGACCTGGATCCAGAATGGCATTATCCAGGGCCGTGCGCTTTCGGGGGCCTTATTCTTGTTTGCCTTCAGCACCCCAGCGTTCCATCATCATCTTGCCGACGTGGTCGAAGGCCCCCAGCGTGGCCTTGTTCGGGCGCGTGCTGATGATATTGGTGGGGCGGATGCTGATGCGGCCGATCTCCGCGGCTTTCGCGGCGCGATGAAGCAGGCCTCGTGTTTGGCCAACCTGTGTCTGAAGGCCCCCAAACGCTAGGTCGCCCCCCTCTCGGGCCCCTTCAAGCTTGCCCTGGAACATCGCGCCAAGACGGCCATCGGTTCCCGCGTGGAGCCAGTCCGAGGTCTCGCCATCCCTACTATACCTGGGCATATGGCTGGGCCCTGGAGTGGATCCGTCAACGCGCTGGCTCGAGCCTGTCCCTAAGCTTAGGCTTCGCGCCCAGGCGATCGGCAGGAGCCCTGCACCTGCCAGCATGTCCTCCATCTTGTACAACGCGCGTGCGGTCACCACCATCACCTATGTCGCGAAGTTCTGCTGGCCGCCCATCTCCGTGCTCCTCCCGAGCTCTCCATCCTCGCGCAGGCGTTTCGCATCCCGCTCGGCGCCCTC
This sequence comes from Prorocentrum cordatum, assembly GCA_963575745.1. Classification (NCBI taxonomy): domain Eukaryota; class Dinophyceae; order Prorocentrales; family Prorocentraceae; genus Prorocentrum; species Prorocentrum cordatum. The sequence continues at coordinate 32,480 of CAUYUJ010003096.1, read as the reverse complement.
GACCTGGCCTCGCGAGCGCAGCTCGAGCTCTGGGGCGGCCCCCATGCCATCCGCTGGGCGCGCGTCGCGGTCGCCTCGATCACGCGCGCGGCCCTCTGCACATTGCCGCGCAGGCAGGAGCGGATTGACCAGCTACGAGCCCACCCCCGGCGCCATGAGGACTGGCGCACGCTCGACATGCCTGCCGCGGGGCGACCCTACCCCTCGTTCTGGCGCTCCCCCGCGCTCGTGGAGAACCTGGGGGCTGCTGCTGCGGGCCGCGCCCCTGTGGGGCCGTTGGCTCCTGCGGCGCAGCCGGCTGCCGCCGTTGCTCGCGCGGACCATCGCCCTCCCGACGGCTCGCGGCCTCGACCCCGGCGCGCTGCGCATGCTGCCCTGCGTCGCCGCTCCATCGCCGACGCCCCACTGGCCCCCCTGTTGCTCCGTCGCCTCACCAAGCTCGCGGGCCGCGGCGCCCTCGACCGCGCTGCCGTCAACTGGGACGCCTGCGCGGCCGTCCTCCGCCGCTGCCCCTGCTCGCGGGCCCGGGCGGCGCTGCGCGCGTGGCTGGGCGCATGGCCTACGACCGCGCGGATCATCTCGCCGCATGGCCGTCGGCGCTGTGCTCATGGCTGCCTTGGCCGCCCTGGCTCACTATGCCACTGCGCGTGATGCCCAGTGATATTCGGCGCCCTTCGGCGCGCCCTCTCGCGCCCGATCCCGCTGCCCTGGCTGGAGCGCTGGCCCCTGGCCCCGCCCTCCCTAGTCGCCTGCAGCTACATGTGCGCCGCCTACAACATGCACATCGAGACGCGCCTCATCGACTCCTGGCCGCTGTCCCCCGCCCAGCTGCGCTCCGTTTCGCTGGCCAGCGTTCGCGCTACGGCACTCGCGGCGCCGCGTGCTCCGACTGAGCAAGAGCGGCAGGCCCTCCAGCGTCGCGACTACATCCTGAACAAGCCGCCGCTGCTGCCTGCCTCTTCGTCGTCTTCGAGTTCGCCATCATCGTCGCCGCGGTTGACGCCTGTGGCCCCCAGCTCGTGCCCCTCTCCGTGTGCGACCCCTTCCGCGGCTCCTCCGACGTCGCCACCATGGGCGCTGGTGATGGCTGGCAGCGCGCCTCGGTTGACGCCGCCGCCGCCTCCCTCCTCTTCTTCGACCCGCTCGACGCCGACGGCCTCGCCTCCGCCCACGGTTTCGTCTTCGACTTGCCCCATCTTGATCGCCACATCGACGACCCCGATCTTGAGGTGGCCAAGGAGCTCCTGTTGCAGAGTGGCGTGGTTATGATGAACGGCCCCCTTCTTCGCCCCTTGTCGACGGCGGCCCATTCTTGTGGCGTTAGAACGCAACTCCCGTTCTGTTGTCCGGGCTCGCTGTCGCCATTTGCTAGAAACGGAGACGACCCATCGATGGATGATCGCCGCGGCGTTAGAACGCAAGTCCCTCTGTCGTGTTCGGGCTCGCTGTCGCCGCGCGTGGCACCTTCGCCGCTGGCGTGGGAGCGCAAGGCCCGTGGTCGTGTTCGGGCTCAGCGTCGCCACCAGTCGGATGCCTCGACCATGGCCCTGCGGCCGATGGCGCTAGATCGCAAGTCCCGCTGTCGTTTTCGGGCTCAGTGTCGCCGCGTGCTGGGCCCCCTGGAGCCAGACCGTCTCGACCGATTGCTGCGAGGAGACCACTTTCAACCCCTGCCTCGATTGCCACTGGCGCGAGGATTGCGCCGTCGACTCGGCGGAGCGCGGGTGATACCTCGACGACGGCCCCTCCCCCCCCGATATCGCCCTTTGCTCCGATTGCCTACCGCACCTGCGTTGAGCCCTCGGCCCCGTCGAGATGGTGTGCTCCATCGGCTGCGGCCCCCGCGTCCTCGATTTCCTCGCCCCGCGTTCGGGCCTCCTCGTCTGGCAACATCCTCTCGACCGCTCCGGCTCTGAAGTCGCCCCCCCCAGCGCCCTCGTCTCAACTTCCCCCGCGCACTTGCAGCCTGTTCCCTCTTCCCCCGCGCCCTTCGCTCCTGAGCCTTCCTGCCCCTGCTGCTGCCTGCTCCCCGCCCGCTTTCCTCTCCTCCATCTTAGCCAATGCTGCCCCACTGAGTGGTGATCGCGTCGCTCTCGGCGCGCTTTGCCGTCCCCATCCCCGTCCGCCGCCCCTGATTTCTCTCTCCCCAGCCTCGCTGCGTGTCCATCTGCTGCACGCTATCTTGCTCGTAATGTACTGCCTGTTGTTTCGTCCTCGCCCGTGATTGCAGCGACATATAACCGCCCCTGCTGCCGCTCTCGTCATGTCCCCCTCCGCCTCGCTCCTCGAGTCCTCCTTGCTGCCCTCTGCCGTCTCTTCTGATCCCTCTCCCGCGCGGGTCTCGCCACCGCCCGTCTGTCGCGACGATGTCGCCTCGTCTCTCATCACTGCGGTCAATTCGGATGGAGGTCCGTTGCCCCCCCACACCCGGGGGCCTGAGATGTTGACGAACTCTTCCTCTACGCTGGGCGCCTTCCCCCCCTCCTCCGCCTCATTCATCCCCCCCCCTCCTCCGCCGTTGCCAGTTCGGCTCAAGTTCTCTTGAGTGGGCAGCGCCGTTGGCGGGCTTTTCCTGATTGTCGTGATCAGGCGGGCACCTTTGCATCCTTCACCCTCGGCGTCAGTCTCAACCACGTCGACGGCCTCCGTGCTCGGGGAAGTGCAGCAGTCGCTCGAGTCATCCCCGGCGGCGAAGATCAGCAGCCTGACGGACCAGCTCACCGCCAGCATCGCGGCATCGGTCGGGGCAGCCCAGAACGCTACGAACGCCAAGTTCGCAGAGCAGGAAACCAACCTCCACGCTCCGAGCCAGCACGTCGCCGCCATTCACCAGCAGCTCAAGCCCCACCAGGACGCCATCGTCGCGCTGCGGGGCGGAACATCTACGGCACCATCGACGGGCTCGGGCTCTCATCGCGCGTCATCCCGGGCAGATCGCCGGGATGATCCCCGCGCCAAGGACTGCGGCAGTCTCAAGCGAGAGCCCCGACTTGACAAGGAGCTGCCCTCCATGTGTGCAGCTGTCGCAGAACGATAGATGTCTGACCGTATGGGGTATGGAAGTCTCAAAGAATGGATTGTTGCTGGAAGGAGCCTCGTTTCATCAGTGGCCTTGTTGGAAGCTTTTGAGACGACTGTGCGCGGCGCCAAGCGCGAGAGCCACACTTCGAAAAGCAGCCGCCATCCAGCAATGTAGCTGTAGGACAATGTCAAGACGAATGTGTACGCCGCGTGGGCGAGAGCCACATTTCGAAAACCATCACCCCTCCATCCGCGTAGCGGCTGGTAGCGTTTAAGACGAATGTTCTCGACGCTAAGGCGAGATCCACATTTTGAAAACGACCCCCCTTCGGCCCGTGCAACTGCCGGGATTGTCCAGGCGCGGGGTCATCAAAGGGGAGAAGGTGAGGCGAAACGTCCGGCCCACCATACCGACACGGCCGGCGGCCAGACGAGGAATTCGCCGGCCCAACGGGCCAGAGGCGTGCTAAGATCTCCGGTAACTGCTCAACAATATTTCTAGTTCGCGCGCGCAGGGCGGGCCCTGGGGGTCCCCGGACGAAAAGTACCCCGGCAAGGTCCCGGCAAGGTCCCGGCAAGGTCCTGGCAAGGTCCCGGCAAGGTCCCGGCAAGGTCCCGGCAAGGTCCCGGCAAGGTCCTGGCAAGGTCCCGGCAAGGTCCCGGCAAGGTCCCGGCAAGGTCCCGGCAAGGTCCCGGCAAGGTCCCGGCAAGGTCCCGGCAAGCCCTCCAGACGGTCCAAGAGTGCCGGGAGACGCCGAAATATCACTCCCAAACGCCTGCGATGGCCTCAAGACGGCCCAACAGGCCTTCAAGACGCCCCAAGAGGTCCCTAAGCGGCGCCCCAAGAGGGCTCCCACAAGCAAAAATCGTCCCATTCCCTCAGGAAAACGTGCATTTTTTACATATCCGCCTCTTCGTCTTTCACATCTTTCAAGGCGGTCCAAGAGGCCCCCAAGATCACCCCAAGACGGCCCGAGAGACCCTCTAGACCGCTCAAAGACGGCCCAAGAGCGCTCCAAGAAGGCCCAAGAAACCCTCAAGAACTCTTTTTCGGAGCCCAGGAGGGCTCCAAATCGGTCCAAGAGGGGCCCGAGAAGCCCTCCAGACGGTCCAAGAGAGCCGGGAGACGCCGAAATATCACTCCCAAACGCCTGCGATGGCCTCAAGACGGCCCAACAGGCCTTCAAGACGCCCCAAGAGGTCCCTAAGCGGCGCCCCAAGAGGGCTCCCACAAGCAAAAATCGTCCCATTCCCTCAGGAAAACGTGCATTTTTTACATATCCGCCTCTTCGTCTTTCACACCTTTCAAGGCGGTCCAAGAGGCCCCCAAGATCACCCCAAGACGGCCCGAGAGACCCTCTAGACCGCTCAAAGACGGCCCAAGAGCGCTCCAAGAAGGCCCAAGAAACCCTCAAGAACTCTTTTTCGGAGCCCAGGAGGGCTCCAAATCGGTCCAAGAGGGGCCCGAGAAGCCCTCCAGACGGTCCAAGAGAGCCGGGAGACGCCGAAATATCACTCCCAAACGCCTACGATGGCCTCAAGACGGCCCAACAGGCCTTCAAGACGCCCCAAGAGGTCCCTAAGCGGCGTCCCAAGAGGGCTCCCACTAGCAAAAATCGTCCCATTCCCTTAGGAAAACGTGCATTTTTAACATATCCGCCTCTTCGTCTTTCACACCTTTCAAGGCGGTCCAAGAGGCCCCCAAGATCACCCCAAGACGGCCCGAGAGACCCTCAAGACCGCTCAAAGACGGCCCAACAGCGCTCCAAGAAGGCCCAAGAAACCCTCAAGACGGTCCAAGAGGCCCCAAGACGGCCCCATGATTGAGGTCCACAGGGGCAACCTGAACGGAAATTTTGAGCCTCCCGCCCAAACACGCCCCCGAAATGCCCCTACAAGCCCCCAAGTAGCCCCACGAAGCCCCCAAGAGAGCCCCAAGAGGCCCCCAACAGGCCGCAAGAAAGCCCCAAGAGGCCCCCAAGAGACCCCCAGGAAGCTCCCAGGAGGCCCCCAAGAGGCCAGGCAGACACCCCCAAGAGACCACCCACCCAGAGCCATCCACGAGGCCTCCCAAAGTTCCCAAGAAGCTCCCACGAAGCTTCCAAAGGCCCCCAAGACCCCCCAAGACCCCGCGATGGCACAATACGGGCCGGCGGAATGAGCGAAGCGATTCAATAATTATTTGTAAGGAAGGGGGGTAGAGGAGGAGGAGGAGGAGGAGGAGGAGGAGGAGGAGGAGGAGGAGGAGGAGGAGGAGGAGGAGGAGGAGGAGGAGGGAGGAGGAGGAGGAGGAGGAGGGAGGAGGAGGAGAGGAGGAGGAGGAGGAGGAGGAGGAGGAGGAGGAGGGGGAGGGGGAGGACGGGGACGCGTACGGGAGCGACGCTGAGACCGCGGAGGATGACACGGACAAGGAGGAGACGTTTGAGAAACATGTTGGGGTTGAAGACGGCGACGACGAGGACAGTGATCGGGACAGGGATTGCGACGAGGGCGAGGACGAAGCCTCCCCTGCACTCCTCGTCTTCTCCTCCTGGCCCTCCGCCCGCGTGAGGCTCAGAGGTCCGTCGCGGAGCTGGAGAAGCAGTGCTGCGTCATGTGATGCCTGCTTGCTTTAAAAGGGGGGGCATCGGGCCCAGGGAATAGATAATTAAAGAGAGGGGAACACACACCACAAAGCGGGGTGGAGGAAAAAAGCAAGGTTTAACAACGAAGACGGGGATACATGTAGAAGGATGCAGGGACATGTCGTCGGGGAAAGGCAGAACAAGGAAGGCAGGGGGAGGGAAGGCAGGGAGTGAGTAAACAAGGAGCTGCACGTTTTTACCCGCAAGGAAAGTATATAGTTTCGATGGACCTGGGTTGGACACGGACGGGGTTGAGTGGGCGGGTTTGCGAAGAAGTTATGGGAGAGGGACAACAAACGATGTGTGGTATTGGTGGGAGAACGGTGTGTGTGTGTGGGGGGGGCATAGAAATTGAGGAGGAGCGGGAGTAACATGAGCAGACGGAGGGGAGGGCAAGATGAGAATAGCATGAGGAGAAGGTGGAGGAGGAGGAGGGGGGAAGCAAGCAACACGAGAACGTGGAGGAGGGCAGGAGAAGGATAACAAGACACAACAACAAGGATGAGGAGGAGCAGCAGCAGCAGCAGCAGTAGCAGGGCGAGGGGCAGGGGGAGCAGAAGGAGGACATGGAGACGCAGACGGAAAAGGATGAGGACGTGAAGAAGAAGAAGATGAAGCGGGAGGAGACGCAGACAGAGGACAAACAGAAGGGGGGACAAACAGAGAGTAGCAGATGAGTGCGCTCTGGAGGAGAAGGAGGAGGAGGAGCAGGAGGAGGACGAAGAGGTGGGATGGAGGAGTGAGGAGGGCGGGACATCTTTGATTTCACGCGCCCGTGCATGAAAACATGCAAGCGCAAAATTCGTGCTGTTTTTAGGATCGAGACGGCCTCTACGAGTGCGAGCTAACGGATCAAGCTTCTAGAAGCCAGGCAGGCTGTCCGCCTTTCTCCCCGCCCCCAGGCCTTCCTCCTCACCCCTGCTTATCGCCATCTCTCCTCCTCCTCCTCCTCCTCCCCCTCCTCCTCCACCTCCTCCACCTCCTCCTCCTCCTCCTCCTCCTCCACCTGCTCCTCCTCCTCCTCGCCCCCCCCGTGCCGGCCCTCTCTTCCACCCCCCCCTCCCCCACTCCGCACCCGTCCATCGCGTGACGGCAGTGCAGCGGCAACCCTTAGGCTTACCGCGCAGGCGGGAAACGACTGCGGTGCGAATGGCCGTCGGTCCCGGCGAGACGGTGAAGAAAAGCAGACGTCGGCGCCAGCCACGAGCAGATGCTTTGCAACCGGCCCCGGCCCCCCCCTTGGCCCCCGCCCGTCCGCGCACGCGCCTCGGGCCATGATGCGAATCCCCACCACACTTCACCCTGGCTCCCTCCCTCTGGCGCACCCAAGACGCCCACGAGCAGATTCCCTGCACCTGGCGCGGCGACCTGGCCGCGGCTGCGGTCCGCCAGCGCCTGCTGCTGCTGCTGCTGCCGCTGCTGCTCACGCGCCTCTCGCCTCCTCGTCGTCCTGCCCCCCCCCCCCCTCCCATCTCTTCTTCCTCGGAGGGAATGGGCGAGGGGTGGAGGCGGATGAGGCCTAGGGGTAAGAGGAGGAGGAGGAGGGAGGAGGAGGAGGAGGAGGAGGAGGAGGAGGAGAGGAGGAGAGAAAGAGGAGGAGGAGGAGCGGAGGAGGAGGAGGAGGAGGAGGAGGAAAAAAGAGGAGGAGGAGGAGAATGACGAGGAGGAGAGGAGGAGGAGGAGGAGGAGGAGGAGGAGGAGGAGGAGGAGGAGGAGGGGGAGGAGGAGGCGGAGGAGAGGAGTGGGAGGAGGAAGGAGGAGGAGGCGGCGGAGGAGGAGGAGGAGGAGGACACGGGAGGAAGAGAAAGAGAAAGAGGAGGAGAGAAAGAGGAGGTGAGGAAGAGGAGACGGCTCCTCCTCTCCTTCCCGCCCTCCTGCTAGAATCGGTGGACCCCTTCCTCCTCGCCTTTCTCCTCCTCGCCGCGCCAGACCCTCCACGGTGGTGCAAGAAGTCCTCTCCGATAGCCGCACCCCATTGTTTTTCCATCTGACCTCCTCCGACCTCTCGTCCTTGAGATCCGACGTTGCAAAACAAATAACAGCATCGCAAAAAATCACGCCCAGAGCCCTTGACTCCATCTTCCTGCGTCACTTTTCGAGCCGGCTCGACCTGCGAGGGTCCCGGGGTCCGAAACGGGGCGAAAACGTTTGATGCGAACAAATCGCAGCGCCAGGATTTCTGGCTTGTAGCAGGGAGGAGGAGGAGGAGGAGGAGGAGGAGGAGGAGGAGGAGGAGGAGGAGGAGGAGGCGGAGGAGGAGGAGGAGGAGGAGGAGGAGGAGGAGGAGAGGAGAGAGGAGGAGGAGGAGGAGGAGGAGGAGGAGGAGGAGGAGGAGGAGGAGGATGCGGGTCCTCGCCGCCGCCCGGGGCCCGCCCCCGGCTCGGCCCAGGCTGCCGCGCGGCCGCGGCGCCGCCCGAACGTAGATACCCCCCGCCTCCCTGGGGGGGGCGCCTCTCCGGGTGCCCCCCTGGGCGCGCGGGAGCCACCGGGGGCGCGGCTTGGCTCACGGGGGGGGGGGGGCCCTGAGATCCAGGAGAGGAGGAGGAGGAGGAGGAGGAGGAGGAGGAGGAGGCGGAGGAGGAGGCGGAGGAGGAGGAGGCGGAGGAGGAGGAGGATGAAGAAGAAGAGGAGCAGGAGGATGAGCAGGAGGAGGAGGAGGAGGAGGAGGAGGAGGAAGAGGGGGAGGAGGACCAGTGTAAACCCAAGAGGCATCAACGATGTTGGAATACACCCTCTCTCCAAGCTCCCTCCTCACAGGCCCCTACAAGGTTTAATTTAATTGAGGGAACTACTTCGTTGGAGGACAACTAGTTGAAGATCCTGAAGCATACCAAAACATTGTTCTCGGGATTCCAACGCCACGGACCAGCATGGTGGTTGCGTCTTGACGATCCTGGATCGCGCTAGAAAGCCATTCTTGGGACTTGAACACCGCGAATCAACATAATTTGTGCACCCCCAACAGCCCGAACCTGCCAAACACCGTTTCTGGTACATTGATCATGGGAACCCGTGAAACTCTGGCACTTGTTCAAGGCGAGTATGCGCGGCGCTAAAGCGACAGCCACATTTTGACAAGGAACCGCCGTCAGTTCGTGAACCTCTTGCAAATTTCTAAGACGAGTGTGCGCGGCGCTAAGGCAAGAGCCACATTTCGAAAACGACTCGCCCTCAATCCGTGGAGCTCTTGCGAATGTTTAAGACGAGTGCGCGTGGCGCTACTCGCCCTCAATCCGTGAACATCTTGCAATTGTTTAGGACGAGTGTGCGCGGTGCTAATGCGAGAGCCATATTTTGAAAACCACCCGCCCTCAACCCGTAACATTCTTACAATGTTTAAGTCGAATGTGCGCGGCGCTGAGGCGAGAGCCACATTTTGAAAACCACCCGCCCTCCATCTATGAAACGGTTGTGGATTTTTAAGCTTCAGAGTCATAACTGGTGAGGAAGTCTAAGGCGAACCGCCCTGACCGCTCTAAAAATTGGTTTCGGGGTGCGCCATGGAGAAGTTATTCATAAGGAGAAGGAATGGAGGAGGAGAAGGAGGAGGAGGAGCGGGAGGAGGAGGAGGAGGAGGAGGAGGAGGAGGAGGAGGAGGAGGAGGAGTTGGAGAAGGAGGAGGAGGAAGGAGGGAGGAGGGAGGAAGGAGGGAGGATACTGAACACGGCTGACGTACGATTTCTTCTGCGGAAGGAAGAGGAGGACCACGAGGAAGAGGAGAATGATGGCCACGACCCAGACCCCCTCGAGGAATGAACACAACCACGACGTTTATTTTATTTCTTTTTGTTTCCTCTCCATTTTCGGCCTCTGGGGGACCTCGCCGGGCCTCGGGACCGTCAAAACACGGGTCAGGATGACAAGCTGGTCTTATGGAAGGGGTCCAGACTTCTGGGGGTCGACGTCATGAAAAAATCATGGCGTCGGGGGTCTGGGGGCCGTGTTTCTGTTTTTCCCCTGGCGATGACAGGCGTGACCCTTGACACCGTCTCGAAACAATCGAGGCGTTTTTTTTGCATGCTTATTGCTGCCTCTCGGGGCCCTCACCAGGCCTCGGGGCCGTCAGAAACGGACCGGGGATGAGAAGCCAGTCCCGGGGAAGCCTGTCTCGAAAAAATCGAGACGCCGGATGGCTGGGACTTGGGGGGGGGGGGCGAGTGGGGAGGATCGGAAGCCGGGCAATGGCTGCTAAATCCGTGTCTGCTAAAATCGACCTCCGGGATCTTGTCTTCGTCCTTCCGGGAAGAAGCCCGTTGACTGTTTCGCGTGCCGCGCCTCCTTCCGGGAAGCTGTTTTTGCCTTCCGGGAGGGCCGTTTCAGCAGCCACGGTTTTAGCAGCCCTCGCCCAGCTTCCCAGAGGAGGACGTGACCAGGAGGGCAGGGGACCCCGACATCCGACGTCTCGATTTTTTCGAGACGCGGGCCCCCGACCTCCCGACCACTTCCCTGGGACCGGTTTTTCATCCCGAGTCGTTTTTTGACGGTCCCGAGGCCCGGCGAGGGCCCCGAGAGGCCGAAAACTATGAAAAACCTCCGTCCCGATTTTTTCGAGACGCCCGATGTCTGGGGAGGGTCTGGTCACGGGCGCTGTCGCGAAGGATGCGCTGTACTGTTTGTTCACGCAGGGGGCGTGGTTTTCGCCCGGCAGGAGGCCGAGAGGCCGGCAGCAATGCAGGGGACTGCCAACAGCAGCAACAACAACAACAACCACAACCACAACCAAAACCACAACCACAACCACAGCCACAACCACAGCCACAACCACAACCACAACCACAACCACAACCACAACCACAACCTCAACCACAACCTCAACCACAACCACAACCACAACCACAACAGCAACAGCAACAACAACAACAACAACAGCAACAACAGCAACAACAACAACATCAACAACAGCAGCAACAGCAGCTGCACCAGCACCAACAGCAACAGCAACAGCAACAACAACAACAGCAACAGCAACATCAACAACAACATCATCATCATCAACAACAACAGCAACAACACCAACAACAACAGCAGCAATGCCAGGCGTGTTCGCCTGGCTTCGGGCCCCGGGGGGCCATCACGGATCGATGCGGCTCGCAGAGTGCAGCAGGAGGATTTGGTCCAGGGTTCTTGTCTTGAGTCGGGCGTGTCCTCCTACAGGAGGAATGTTCACACATAAATTCAACTAATCGTATGGGGACGATGTTGGGACATTTCCATTGCGTGTTTGAATATGTCCTGATCCGTGTTGGTTTTTCTGCCAAAATCTGCCTGTAGGGGGACATGCTCGACCCAATTCTCGTCGTGATGCTTCGCGATTGTGTGGCATGCTTTTCGCCAGGGCTGGACTTGCGGCGCCTCCCGCGCCGCCCCTGGCGCGCTCCGCGCGCCAGGGAGGGGGCCCCAGCGCCGATCCGAGAAATCCGCGCGGACCTCTATGTTTATGCCACTTTTTGTTCCCCTATGATTTGTTCCTTGCTCCAGGGCGTCTGGGGCCAGTGCTTCCACCCCGCGAGCCAGTACATCCCCCCCCCCCCCCCGATCGCTGCCCCTCGCTGGCCCGGGGGCGCGCGCGCGGGCCCCGAGGGGGGGGGGGCATGGCGGCCTCGCCCGCGGTCGCGGGGGGGCCGAAACGCCGCGGCCTCCCGCTGCTCCTCGGACGGGAGGGGGCGGCCGGAGCGCCTCGCCATGGGGGGGAAGCGGGCCCCGAGGTGCTCCGCCGCCTTCGGGCCCTCCACGGGCCCTCCGCGGGCTCCCGGGGGCGGTCAGGAGATGCCTCCGGGTGAGGGGGGCTCGTCCTGGGGGAGGGCGCCCGGGATCGGGACACCCGTTTCCCTCCGGGCCCGTTTTCCCCCGTGGCGTGAGGGAGGAGCTGCGACGCCCGCTGCGTGCAGCCCGTCTCCCGGCGGCCAGCTCGGGAGGGGGGGAGCGAGAGGGGGCGGGCCTTCTCGGACGGCGCCCCGCCGCCGACTGAGAAGGCCTCCTCCTTCTCGCTTCCCCCCCCGCTCGCCGCCGAGCCTCGGCCTGGGGGGAGGTGGGGGGGGGAAGCCTCGGCCTGGGGGGGAGGCGCGAGGGGGCGGGCCTTCTCGGACGGCGCCCCGCCGCCGACTGAGAAGGCCTCCTCCTCCTTCTCACTTCCCCCCCCCCGCTCGCCGCCGAGCCTCGGCCCTGGGGGGAGGAGAGGCGTGGCGTCCGCCGCCGCGGGCCGGGGGGGCTGAAGCGCAGGGGCCTCTTGAGGCGCGCCCCCCCCAGGACGTGGATGGAATTCCGTCAAGCTGCGAACCCGTTCCCCGAACGAGGAAGGGTGTTCTCTCTCTCTCTCTCTCTCTCTCTCCCCCGACGGGAAAGGAGGATGGGAAGGAGGAGACGGCAGACGGCTCCCCGTCGACGGGACCAGACAGACCCCCCACACACGCCGACAGGGTCGGCGGATTTTGAGCAGTTGCGAAGTCATTAGGCGAACGGTGAAGTATGATATGGGGATGCTGATCATGATCGTGATCATGATCATGGTGGCGATGCGATTGATAATGATGATGATGCTGATGATGATGATGATGATGATCATGATCATGATGATGATGCTGATGATGATGATGATGATCATGATGATGCTGATGCTGATGCTGATGCTGATGCTGATGCTGATGATGATGATGATGATGATGATGATGATGATGATGATGATGATGGCGATGCCGATGCTGATGCTGATGGTGATGATGCTGATGATGCTGATGATGCGGCTGATGATGGCGATAATGATGATGGTGCTGCTGATGATCATGATGATGATGCTGACGATGACGATGATGATGATGATGATGATGATGATGATGATGATGATGATGATGATGGTGCTGCTGCTGATGATGATGATGATGGTGATCAGTATCATGTTGATGCTCATGTCATGACTAAGCTGAAGATGGCGATGATGACTATGCTGCCGTTTCTGCTACTCTTCTGTTGCTGATGATGACTATGATGATGTTCCTGATGATGACGGCGATAATGATGACGGCGATGATGATGATGATCATCGTTGTCTTGATGATGGTGATGATGACGACGATGATGATGACGATGATGACGATGGTGGTGATGCTGACGATGATCATGACGACGATGACGAAGACGATAATGATGATGATGAAGGTGGTGGTGATGATGATGATAATGATGATGATGATGATGATGATGATGATGATGATGATGATGATGATGATGATGATGATGTTAATGACGATGACGGCGACGATGACGATGATGATGATGAGGCTGATGATGCTGGTGATGATATTGATGATGCTGCTGATGATGATGAGGATTATGATGATGGTGATGATAATGATGATGCCGATGACGGTGATGATGATGATATTGATGTTATTGATGTTGTCGGTGATGATGATGCTGTTGTCGATGATGATGATGATGCTGATGGTGATGATGATGATGCTGATGATGATGATGCTGATGCTGATGATGATGATGATGATGATGATGATGATGATGATGATGATGATGATGATGATGATGATGATGATGATGATGACGATGACGATGACGATGACGATGACGATACTGATGATGATGATGAGGAGGAGGAGGAGGAGGAGGAGGAGGAGGAGGAGGAGCATGAAAAGGATGGCGAGGGAGGGAGGCAGGGAGGGAGACGGGCGGTGCGAGCTGAGCGAGGGGCCAGCGCGGGGCAGGGCGAGGGCGCGGGCGAGGGCCTGGCACCCCGGCGCCTCCGAGGTCGCCCTGGCCGCCCTCGCGCCGCCGGCTCAGCGTGGCCTCGCCGTGGCCCGCGGCGGGCGCCGGCTTTGGAGCAGCAGTTGGCCCGCTGTCAGGAAGGGAAAAAACACTTTTTTGGGTCTGCGGGGCGAGAGCGAACCTCTTCCGCCAAAAGCTGGGCGGGCTACGCACAGCTCAAATGAGGGAGACGGGGCACAGGAAGGCGGGGCCTCAGGCGGCCAGGAGCGGGCGGGGCCCGGGGAACAGGAGGAGGGGAAAAAGCACACAGACACAATGAATCGTCGACCCCCGGAAAAATGTGGGGGATATTTGTTTATCGGAAAACATGGGGGATATTTTTATTTGTGTGTGTTTACTTGTGTGTCCCAGGGCCCCTTCACTCTGCCTCCCCAGACCACCCCCCTCGCGCTGCGAGCAGGATCGGTCTTTCGCCGACTTCAGCCTCCATGTTGGCACACTCCTCACGCGGCTCGTGGCCTCAGAAGGAGCTCCACCGGAGGCCCCAGCGGCACAGGCCGCACGCGGGGACTGCTGCCCATTCTGGCACACCCCTCACGCGGTTCGTGGCCCCACAGGGAGCTCCACCGAAGGCCCCACTGGCACAGGCCGCATGCGGGGACCGCCACCCATTTTGGCACACCCCTCACACGATTCGCGGCCCCACTGGGAGCTCCACCGAAAGCGGTACCTACAATGCAGTACTCGCAGCTGCATGTGGTTGGGTCCTTCGTCAGGCTGATTTTGGGAGCAGGTTCAACTTCCCAGTGCACGCAGTTCATTGGAAGCAGGTTCGACTTCCCAATGCACGCAGTTCATCAGACCCCCCCCTCGCGCTGTGAACAGAATCCCGCCGGAGGTTTTTCGCTCTCTTCGGCCTCTGGGGGCCCTTGCCAGGCCTCGGGGCCGTCAACTTTGGAGCAGCAGTCGGCTCGCTACCTCCCTGGGATGAACTGCGTGCATTGGGAAGTCGAACCTGCTCCCCCCCCAAAACAAACAGGCTCGGGATGAACTGCGTGTATTGGGAAGTCGAGCCTGTTCTTTGGAGGCAGGTTCGACTTCCCAGTGCACGCAGTTCATCTCGAACCTGTTTTTCCCAACCATCCTGTGGTGTTGGGTCCTCGTTTTGGACAGACAGCGCCTCGCGTCCCACCTCTCCTCCTCCCTCCTCCCCTTCCTCCTCCTCCTCATCGTCACCATCAGCATCATCCCACCCATTTTGGCACACGCCTCACACGGTTCGTGGCCCCGCGTCCCACCTCTCCTCTTCCCTCCTCCTCCCTTTCCTCCTCCTCCTCATCGTCACCATCAGCATCATCCCCCCTCGCGCTGTGAACAGAACCCCGCTGCGGGTTTTTCGATGTCGTCGGCCTCTGGGGGGGGGCCCTTGCCGGGCCTCGGGGCCGTCAAGAACCCATTCAGGATTAAAGAAATAGCGATCGCGGGGTCTGCAGGAGGCCACTTCGGAGGGGTGGGGAGGCCCAGTGGTTTGCTTTTTTGTCTGGGTTCTCACACTGTGGGAACCTAGACTTGTGGAGGACGATCAATAGAGAGGAAGCACGCTGCCAAATAATTTCCAGATGTCTGAACCATGTTTTAAACATGTAGAACACATGTTCAAAACATGTTTAGAATATGTTTCCGACATGTTCAACACAGTTTAAATTCAATGATCGGACTGTTAGGGTGTCCATTGTCGTGGCATCAGCAAACCTAGACCTTTCCAGGCTGCCCAGGTTTGCACGCTGTGTGAGCCGAGACCTTTCCAGATTGCCCAGGTTGCCCAGAAGGGGTCCACGACTTCCTGGGGGCCGACGCCGTGAAGAACAGCTGCCGGCGTCGGGGGTCCAGACCTCTGGGGGTCCAGGCCTATGGGGGTCCAGACCTCTGGGGGTCCAAACTTCTGGGGGTCCAGACTTCTGGGGGTCCAGACTTCTGGGGGTCCAGACTTCCTGGGGGCCCAGACTTCTGGCCAGATTGCCCAGGTTGCCCAGAAGGAGGGAGGAGGAGGAGGAGGAGGAGGAGGATGAGGAGGGAGAGGAGGAGGAAGGAGAAGGAGGAGGAAGGAGGAGTAGGAAGGAGGAGGAGGAGGAGGATAGGGAGGAGGAGGAGGAGGGGGAGGAGGAGGGAGGAGGAGGAGGAGACCGGGAGAAAAGAGCAGCTGCCGGCGTGTCGGGGGGGGTCTGGGCCCCCGCCCCTGCTCTCGCCCCGTGCCGGTGCGCATCCGCGCCGTCCCCGCCCTGCGCGCCGCTCCGGTGTTTGTTCCTCCTGTGGTTGGTGCTTCAGGTCCTCCTCCTCCTCCTCCTCCTCCTCCTCCTTCTCACCATCCTCACCATCATCCTCCTCCTCCTCGTCCTCCTCATCCTCCTCATCATCAGCAGCATCCTTATCCTCATCTCCTCCTCCTCCCCTCCTCCTTCTCCTCCTCCTCCTCCTCTCATCATCATCATCATCAGCATCCTTATCCTCATCCTCCTCATCCTCCTCCTCCTCCTCCTCCTCCTCATCATCATCATCATCATCATCATCACCATCATCATCATCATCATCATCATCATCATCATCATCATCATCATCATCATCATCATCATCATCATCATCATCATCATCATCATCATCATCATTATCATCCTCATTCACAGCGTTCATTTCAGCTCGTACCAATCATCATCATCATCATCATCATCATCATCATCATCATCCTCCTCCTCCTCCTCCTCCTCCTCCTCCTCATCCTCCTCATCCTCATCCTCATCCTCATCCTCATCCTCCTCATCATCCTCATCCTCCTCCTCATCCTCATCGCAACGAGCGCCATTTGAGCGACGGAAGAGAGAAAAGGGTCGACTGCGCGGACATTCGCGCGTACGCTGCCTGCGCAAGATGGCGCGCTAGCGTCCTCGCTTCCCCTGTAGTGTGCCGCGCCAGCGGACTGCGGAAGCCGCGGCGTGAGGGCGCTACGGTAGGTTTGCGTCGTGTCGTCCGGCGGCGACCCCGCCGCCGGCGTTCAAGGTTGAACGCCGCCGGCGACCCAGAATCGATCGACGTTGAATGATCGGACGTTGCGGCAGCGGCCGATCGTTCAAGGTTGAACGATCCCTGCGGTGTCAGAAACCAACGCTGGGGTCGGCAGGACACGAACCTGCCGTATGCCATCTCGCGTAAGACCCGTTTCATGTGGTCGCTCGTGTGGAGATCGCAGCGTGCTTTGCCAGCTGCCGTAGGTGACCCGTGGTCACGGCACGCGCAAAAAGAGCACCATTCTCGGGGGAGACTTCCCAAGACTTCGCATAGTGCGCAACCCTGGGATTGGTTAATCGTACAGCTTCGATGCCAACTCGATGGCGGCAAGGCCAGGCACGCTGGCCTCCGCAGCGCGGCCCATCGAAGCTGAAAGTTCGTTCGTGCAGGCGGGAAGATTTAGAGTTTACGCGATGTACGGGAAATGGTATTAAATAAGAGTTGAGCTAGGCCGAGCACAATCATGCTGCACGTATGTCTACGCGGTGCCGGATCGTGTACGAGGCCCCTTACACGTCTCTGATTGGTACAGTATCCTGGGATGTCGTAGGCTTGGTCGTCGCCATTGTCATCAGTTTTTTCTGAACGCCACCATCGTCATCCATGGCCATCGTGACTCAAACCGATAGTCGTGGCACCCGTGCCCGACGTGCCAGGCGTATCAAGTGGGCTGCGCCTTTTGCCGACTGCGTCTCTTCTGATTGGTGCTTGGCTTTGTGACAGTGACGTTGGAAGCAGTTGGTGGGAGCTCTCCAGGCCACCGTCCTGCTTCGTTCGGCAAAACTGTTCCATCTTGGGCATCCTTGCGCAGTGTTGGGGCCACTTGAGCGCAGTGCTGGTGCCGGTTGTTGGTGCCATGTCGTGCCCAACCTGCGGCTTTCTGCATGCATCTTCGACCCCTGGGGACCCTTGAAAGCTCTTGGGGGCCCGGGAAGCCCTGAGCGATCCTGGAAAGCTCGGGGCGGGGGGGCTGTGCGAGTCCTTGAGAGGCTGGAAGCTTTTGGGAGACCCTGGGAGGCTCTGGGAGGCATGGGGAGGGCCATGGGAGGAGGGGGAGGAGGAGAGGAGGAGGAGGTAGGAGGAGGAGGAGGAGGAGAGGAGGAGGAGGGCGGAAGGGAGGAGGAGGAGAGAGGAGGAGGGAGGAGGAGGATGAGGTGAGAGGAGGAGGAAGGGAGGAGGAGTGAGGAGAGGGAGGAGGAGGATGAGGAGTAGGAGGGAGGAGGAGAGAGGAGTAAAAGTAAGGAGGAGGAGGAAGGAGGAGGAGGAGTCGAGGAGGAGAGGAGGAGAGGAGAGGAGGGAGGAGGAGGAGGACTTTTGGGAGGTACTGGGAGCCCCTGGACGGCCTTGGTGGGCGCTGCAAGGCCACGTGCTGCCTCGGGAGGTGGGGGCGGAAGCCCCAGAGGGTGCTCCGGATGGAGGCGGGGACGGTACACGTAGGGTATAGGGTAGATTCGGGTATGGCCAGGACCCTCCTCCTCCTCTCCTCCTCCTCCTCCCTCCTCCTTCCTCCTCCTCCTCCTCCTCTCCTCCTCCCCCTCCTCCTCCTCCTCCTCCTCCTCTTCCTCCCTCCCTCCCTCCCTCCCCCTCCCTCCCTCCCTCCCTCCCTCCTCCCTCCCTCCCATCCTCCTCCTCTCCTCCTCCACCTCCTCCTCCTCCTCTCTCCTCCTCCACCTCCTCCTCCTCCTCTCCTCCTCAATCTCCTCCTCCCCCCTCCCCTCCTCCTCCTCCTCCTCCTCTCCTCCTCCTCCTCCTCCTCCTCCTCCTCCTCCTCCTCCTCCTCCTCCTCCTCCTCCTCAATCTTCTCCTCCTCCTCCTCGGGTCGCCTACGGCCCTGGGGGAAACCGTGCAGGAGGAGCGGGAGGAGGGGTCGGGGAGCCGGGCGGTAGATTCGGGTATGGCCAGGACCCCAGGTAAGGGGACACGGCCAGTGGTAGGGCCCCGGAGCCCGTAAATTGGCCAGAAGCACTAAACCAGGTCTGCCGCAACCTGTTTTGTTCGGATGACGGCAGTTCTGGTTAGTGGAACGGGGCGGGGGGGGCGTCCCCCAGTACACATCACTGAAACAGGTCCCAATAAACCCAGTTCTGCCAACGCCCGGTAGATGCTACCAGGGGTCGTGGCAGGGTTCATCTCGATTCCTCCGATTCGCTTCGGTTCGATTTCGATGGCCTCCGATTTCGATTCGATTCGACTTCGGCTTGCGACTTGGGATTCGATTCCTCAGTGGAGGCCTTCTTGGGATACGACTCCAGGTAGGCCGCCGATCCGGTTCCTTTCGATCGCCGATTCGACGTGTCGACTCGATTATTTGCTCTCCTGCCGTGGGTGGGAGCTGGAGGATTTCACCGAAGGACTTGGGCGACTCGTCCTCCTCCTCCTCCTCCTCGTCCTCCTCCTCCTCCTCCTCCTCCTCTCCCCTCCTCCTCCTCCTCCTCCTCTTTCTCCTCTCCTCCCTCCTCCTCCTCCTCCCTCCTCCTCCTCCTCTCCTCCTCCATCTCCTCCTCCATCCTCCTCCTCCTCCTCCTCCTCCTCCTCCTCCTCCTCCTCCTCCTCCTCCTCCCATGGCCCTCCCCATGCCTCCCAGAGCCTCCCCATACCCCATGGCCCTCCCCATGCCTCCCAGGGGGGAGCCGGGCGGGAGAGGAGGCGCGCGGCGCAGCGGGGCAAGAGAGGGGCCCGACGCCACGGGAGGGCCGTGAGCCGTGAGCTCACGGTGCGGTTGCCTGGGCGCGTGCGTTTCCGCTGCGGTCCGACGTGTGCGTTTCCGGTGCGGTCCGACCCCGCCGAGGCCGGTTCCGGGCACACGTTGCGTGAGTTCGTGCCGATGGTGTCGTAGTGCATCGGCGCATGTGCGTCTGTCTGTCTGCCGGCCTGCCTGCCTGCCTGCCTGCCTGCTTGTCTGTCTGTCTGTCTGTCTGTCTGTCTGTCTGTCTGTCTGTGTGTCTGTCTGTCTGTCTGTCTGTCTGTCTGTCTGTCTGTCTGTCTGTCTGTCTGTCTGTCTGCATGTCTGTCTGTATGTATGCATGCATGCCTGCATGCATGTATGCAGGTATGTATGCATGCATGCATGTGTGTATGCATGCATGTATGTATCCTGCGCTTCTCTCTCTCTCTCTCTTTCTTCTTGTCTGCCCCTCCCCTCTCCAGGGATTTTCCATCGTTCTGCAGCTGCTCGTGCACGACAATTTGTCGCGGTTTGCATCCTGACGCTGCGACTGGCCATCGCACCGCGGCGATTCACCTGGGAGGTTGCAGCTGCCTGTAGGGTTGTCTGCCATTGGGAAAAAACAAACAAGCTGGGGAGGCAGTGGAGGAGGAGGAGAAAAGATTTCGTATCCGCCCCCTTCCCCCCCCCCCCGTGGCCCGACCAGTCTTCAATGCGCTCCTGCCCCTGCCCACACAGGCCCCCAAGGCTGTTCTCGGGGGTGCCCCGGCGTCCCGCCGGCTGCCCGCAAGGCTGGTGTGCCCACAGGGATTCCCCATGTGAGCATGCGGTGAGCGGCCCTGCGCTTCGAAGTATCTGGATGACGCCGCGCGCCCTTGCACAGCGATTCGATCGCAGCGCGCTTCCCGCCCCGTTTCTGTCAAGAACTGTTCCACGGCGTGGTCTCGGGACCGCCGATCATTCGCATGGTATGTGGGGTCGTGGCCACGGGATCGTCGTTTCTGGGCGCGGGCTCATAGTGTTTGACACTGCGTCGGGTAGTTAGGACCGCGAATCCTTTGTACCATTCGATGGATCGTGGCATCGGGAGCGAGGAGGAAGCTTCAATCTTGTGTTCATGTCTACACTGCGTCGGGTAATCAGGACCGCGAGTCCTTTGTATCATTCGATGGGTCGTGGCATTGGGAGCGAGGAGGAAGCTTCAATGTTGTGGGTTTGGCGTGGTATGGCGCCCCGTTGCCGCGAAAGCGCGGTTTGGGTGTGGCATGAGTCGCTTTCGTCCTTGGGATGCCGCGCGCGTTCTGAGCATCTGGCAAAGCTCAGCTCTGAGGCTTCCATGCCATGGGCTTACGACAAACAGTCGTCAGGTTTCTTCCGCACTTTGTGCAGTTGCCAATGCCAATGATGTTGCAGAGCTGCTAGAGTGAACTTGCTAGGTTGCGCAGAAAGCTTCCACTTCGCGGCGTGGTGGTCCCCATGAGGGAGGCCGGCGGAATCCGCGGGCTCCGGCAGTACAGGCACGGAGCTGGCTTGCGCGGAGCGGTGCTACTTTTTGCAGCAATGAGGGAGACGGAGCTGACTAAGTTCAACCGGCACCTCGGAGCCCTGCTGAGGACTTGGCATCGCTCGGACGTGTGCATTTATCCTTCGGCGAGGACCATCGAGGAGCATCCTTGATCATTTGGCGAAAAATCCACGCACGAAACCGAAAAAATCACGGGGAATGGACGTCCGAGCGATGGCCAGAGGAAGAACGTGCTGCTCAAGCAGCGCAGCCCCTGCGCCACTTGCTGCGAGCTCTTCCTGGCCATCGGGGCCGTGGGGCTGCTCGTGCTGGTCCGGGCGCTGGCCAGCGACGTGGCGGCCCTGGAGGTGCCGGCCGAGCACCACGTGGACAGGACGATGCCCGTGCGCCTGCCCGAGTGCGCCGAGTATCTCTCCGAGTGCAGCGTGGACCTCGTGGAGGAGAGGAACCACAGCCTCATTAGGGGGCCACACGCGAACCCTACCCCTACCCCCCACGATTTCTGAGGGGGAGGGTGGGGTTCACTTTGATCGGGAGCTCCCGAACGAAGTGAACCCCACCCTCCCCCTCAGAACTCGTGGGGGGTAGGGGTAGGGTTCGCGTGTGGCCCCCTACTCATGTGCGTCAAGGGCATCACCTTCGGCTGCAGCGCGCCGCACGCCGCGGGCTCCCGGGGCGGCCCCTCCGGCGCGGGGGTCTGGGCCAGCTCCGGCTGCCACGGCGTCTTCCGCCCGGGCGCCGGCGGCCGGGAGATCCGGTGCAGCAGCGGCCAGTTTGGCAGGATGCGCATCTGCACCGGGGAGGAGGACTGGAGCACCGAGGACGAGGACTATAGAGGGAGGCATAATTTCTCTCGGCGACCCGCTCGGATCTCGTGGGTCGGCGCTGGAGCTCGCCTCCCGGGTGTGCGCGAGGCGCGCCGGAGGGCGGCGCCGGAGGCGCCACCGGAGGGCTCCAGCTCCGAGTCAAGAAGCCCGCGCGCGGGGGCCTCCGAGGGTTAGCTGCGCTCGTGCCGCGGGCCGCCGTCCTCTCCCCTCTCCCTCCGAGTGCCGCTGCCGGTCCCCTGGCGCTCCTCTGCGCGCAGCGCCCCAAGTCTTCGCATCGCTCGGGCGTGTGCCTCGCCTCCTCGGCGAGGGCCCACGAGGAGCACCTTCGATCGTCCCGCGAAGAAAAGCAGGCGCACGACATCGAAAAGTGCAACGTCGTCGGTGTCGTCGTCGTCGTCGTCGTCGTCGTCGTCGTCGTCGTCGTCGTCGTCGTCGTCGTCGTCGTCGTCGTCGTCGTCGTCGTCGTCGTCGTCGTCGTCGTCGTCGTCGTCGTGTGGCGTCCGAGCGATGGCGAGGGATGGGCTGCGCAGTGGCCCCGTGCCCGCCCGGCCGACCTGCGAGAGAGCGCCAAGGGTCCGCAGCGAAGCAAAGGGGTCTCCCTGAAGGACGAGGGCGAGGAGTATCTCGGGGGGAAAAAAACACTTGTTTGATCCGCGGGTCGAAAGCGAGCCTCTTCCGATATAAAATAAGCGGGCCGCGCACAGCTTTAATTAGCAGAAGGGCGGGCAAAAGGAGGCGGGCCTCACGTCAGGGAAAAAACACACACAGACGCAATCAATCGTCGATTCTCCAGAAAATATGGAACAATATGGGAAGTGGGGGGGGAGACAAAAACCAAGAAAACATGGGGAAATATGGTGAGTCTGGTTGTTTGTGTCTATTTATTTGTGTGTCCCAGGGCCCCTTCAGTATCGGCGGCGAGCGAGGGGGGGGGAAGCGAGGAGGAGAAGGCCTTCTCAGAAGGCGGCAGGGCTTCTCAGAAGCCCTCGCGCCGTCTGAGACGCTCCCATGTGCCTTCGGGGAGGGCTCAGAACACTTCGGTCCGAAGGCTGGGGGGACTTCCGGGCCCTCTGAGAGGGCCTTCCCCTTCTCGCTTCCCCCCCATCGCTCGCCGCCGAGAGTAGGGAGGAGGAGGGGAACGATCGTTAACGAGGAATGAGCAGGGGGCGCAGGAGGAGGGAACGAGGGGGGGGGTCAGGAGAGGACGGCCGAGGAGGGCGAGGAGGGCCGCCGAAGGCCTGAGGGCGAGGGCGGGAACGAGGGACGCGAAGGGGGCGCAGGAGGAGGGATCGACGGGGGGGGGCAGGAGAGGACGGCCGAGGAGCGCGAGGATGACCTCCGAAAGCCTGAGCCATCGTGCCGTGTGTGTGTGTGTGTATGTGTGTGATGTGTGATGTGTGTGATGTGTGATGTGTGTGTGTGTGTGTTGTGTGTGTGATGTGTGTATGTGTGTGTGGTGTGTGTATGTGTGTGTGGTGTGTGTGTGATGTATGATGTGTGATGTGTGATGTGTGACGTGTGATGTGTGTGATGTGTGTGATGTGTGTATGTGTGTGTGATGTGTGTATGTGTGTGGTGTGTGTGATGTGTGTGCTGTGTGTGATGTGTGTGATGTGTGATGTGTGTGATGTGTGTATGTGTGTGGTGTGTGTGTGTGATGTGTGATGTGTGATGTGTGTGATGTGTGTGATGTGTGTGATGTGTGTATGTGTGTGATGTGTGATTTGTGTGGTGTGTGCGATGTGTGTGTGTGTGTGTGCGTGATGTGTGTGATGTGTGTGCTGTGTGATGTGTGTATGCGTGTGTGGTGTGTGTGTGTGATGTGTGTGATGTGTGTGCTGTGTGATGTGTGTGGTGTGTGTGGTGTGTGTGTGATGTGTGTGCTGTGTGATGTGTGTGATGTGTGTGATATGTGTGGTGTGTGATGTGTGATGTGTGTGTGGTGTGTGTGATGTGTGTATGTGTCTGGTATGTGTCTGATGTGTATGTGTGTCTGGTCTGTGATGTGTGATGTGTGATGTGTGTGCGGTGTGTGTGCTGTGTGTATGTGTGTGTGTGGTATGTGTGTGATGTGTGTATGTGTGTGTGCTGTGTGATGTGTGTGGTGTGTGTGTGGTGTGTGTGTGTGTGATGTGTGTGCTGTGTGATGTGTGTGATGTGTGTGATATGTGTGTGTGTGATGTGTGTGCTGTGTTGTGTGTGATGTGTGTGATATGTGTGGTGTGTGATGTGTGATGTGTGTGTGATGTGTGATGATGTGTGTATGTGTCTGGTATGTGTCTGATGTGTATGTGTGTCTGGTGTGTGATGTGTGATGTGTGATGTGTGATGTGTGTGTGTGTGTGCTGTGTGTATGTGTGTGTGTGGTACGTGGTGATGTGTGTATGTGTGTGTGGTGTGTGATGTGTGTGTGTGTGTGTGATGTGTGTGTGTGATGTGTGTATGATGTGTGTGTGTGTGCGTGATGTGTGTATGTGTGCTGTGTGATGTGTGTGTGTGTGTGTGTGTGTGTGTGGTGTGTGTGTGATGTGTGTGTGTGTTGTGATGTGTGTGTTTTGTGTTGTGTGTGTGTGTGTGGTGTGTGATGTGATGTGTTGTATGTGACGTGTGTGATGTGTGTATGTGTGTGTGCTGTGTGTGATGTGTGTGTATGTGTGTGCGGTGTGTGTGATGTGTGATGTGTGATATGTGATGTGTGTGTGATGTGTGTATGTGTGTGTGGTGTGTGTGATGTGTGTATGTGTGTGTGTGTGTGGTGTGTGTGATGTGTGTGTGTGATGTGTGTGATGTGCGTGGTTTGTGATGTGTATGTGTGTGTGTGGTGTGTGTGTGTGTGATGTGCGTGATGTGTGCGCTGTGTGATGTGTGTGTGTGTGTTATGTGTGTGATGTGTGTGTGTGTGTGATGTGTGTGTGTGTCTTGATGTGCGTGTGATGTGTGATGTGTGTGTGTGATGTGTGATGTGTGTGATGTGTGCTGCGTGCTGTGTGTCTGTGTGCCTCCCCCCCTCCCCCGGAGGGCGAGGGCGAGGGCGACGGCGACGGGCCCGGCGGCGGCGCTCAGCCCGCCACGCCGGACGTGCTCGCGGGCCTGCTGGGCGGCGGGGGCCACGCCAGCATGCGGCGGCTGGCGGCGCGCTTCGGGGTGGCGGCGCCCGACGCGGAGGGGGCACCTCGAGGGAGGGAGGAAAGGCCTTGGCATCGCTCGGACGTGTGGATTTTTGTTCGGCGAGGACCAGCGAGGACCATCCTGGACCATCGAGCCAGAAAACAACCTCCGAGGACCATCCTGGACCATTTTTTCGGCGAGAGCCAGCGAGGGCCATCCTGGGCCACCGAGCCAAAAAGAAAGACACGCGCGAGACCGGCAAAAATGCACGGGCCTTGGCTTAAGTCGGGCCTGTCCCTCTACAGGGGGCATATTCAAAATGGTCAAAAAATAATATGGGGAGTATTGGTTAAGTACTTTTCGACTATTTGGGGGGATGCTTTTTGAATATTTTGTATGTTTCGCCCAAAAACCCCCTGTAGGGGGACACGCCCGACTTAAACCTCGGCATCGCTCGGACGTGTGCATCTTTTTTGTCGGCGAGGGCCAGCGAGGACCAATCCTAGACCATCGAGCAAAAAAAAGCACGCACGAGAGCGAAAAAAAGGCACGGGGAAGTGGGCGTCCGAGCGACGGCAAGAGGCGCCACAGACACACAAACTTTCGGCGCTCCGCGCGGATCTGTCGCTCGGACGTGCGCATTTTCTTTTTTCGGCGAGAGCCATCGAGGAGAGCAAAAAAACACAAGCACGCGCGAGACCGACAAAAAGGCACGGGGAAGTGGGCGTCCGAGCGACGGCAAGAGACGCCACAGACACACAAACTTTCGGCACTCCGCGCGGATCTGTCGCTCGGACGTGCGCATTTTCTTTTTTCGGCGAGAGCCATCGAGGACCATCCTGGGCCATCGAGAACAAAAAAGACACGCGCGAGACCGACAAAAATGCACGGGGAATGGGCGTCCGAGCGACCGCACGAGGCGCCACAGACACACAAACGTTCGGCGCTCCGCGCGGATCTCCTGGAGCTGCGCTGCGCTCCCCCCCCCCCCGGCGGCGCCTCCGGCGCCGTAGGCTCGTGTCGTGTCGACCGGCGGCGACTCCGCCAGCGGCGTTCAACTTTGAACGCCGCGGGGGACCCAGAATCGTTCTCACCACCCACCAAACCACCCCAACCCAACCCGAAGGCTCAGATTTACCCTCGATTTCCAGTGGCGGGGGGGGGTCGGGAAACGTCGAAAAAACACGTGTGGAACCCCTACCCCCCCCAAACCGAAATTCGGGTCTTCGGGTTGGGTTGGGGTGGTCTGGCAGGTAGTCACGTTCTGTGGAGCGCTCTGGACGTTTCGGAAGCGGCCGAGCGTGTAGGGCTGAACGATCCCCGCGGTGTCAGAAAACAACGCCCAAGTCGGCACGACACGAATCTGCCATAGAGTTAAACTTTTGGCGCTCCGCGCGGATCTCTCGGATCTGCGCTGCACCCCCCCCCCCCCCGGGCGGCTCCTCGGGCGCCGTGTGCGGGCCTCTTTGGAAATCTTTTGGCGCTGCGCGCGGATGTCTTGGATCCGCGCTGGGCCCCCCCAGCGGCGCCTCCAGCGCCGCCCCTGGCGCGCTCTGCGCGCCAGGGAGGGGGGTCCAGCGCAGATCCAAGAGATCCGCGCGGAGCGGCAAAAGTTGTTGTTTACAGTCGAAGATGATTAGTAGGTCGACCCTGCCAAATCACGGGTGCCTTTGTGTCCTGTGCCTCGCGACCCATGCTTCCACATTCGTATGGCAATGTGGCCCTGGGAAAAGTATCGTGTCCTCTCGCTTGTCCTCTCCAATGCGCCCCGACTGTATACTTTTGGCGCTCCGCGCGGATTTCTTGGATCTGCGCTGTGCCCACCCCCGTCGGCGCCTCCTGGCGACGCCCCTGGCGCGCCCCGCGCGCCTGGGAGGGGGGGTCCAGCGCAGGTCCGAGAGATCCGCGCGGAGCGCCCAAGAGTTTATGCTCATGGCGCTTTCCCCCCTTGCAGGCGCGGCTCTTCCAGCGCTGGCTCGCCCTCCGCGGCCCCTCGGGAGGGCCAAAAGAAAAGCAGCGCGGGCGTGCAGCTGTTCTCTGGGCCTCCCCGCGGGGCCCGAGCGGATGGGTGTCGAAGGCTCGGGCCGCATCGCCGATGCATCGGCGATGCGGCTCGACGTGGAGGCCGATCGTCGACGTCGACGATGCATCGGGGATCGGCGACGTCGACGATGCATCGACGTCGCCGATGCCTCGTCGATGCAACCTGCGTCGGCGCCATCGACGTCGACGGTGCAGCGGGCTGTGCGTCGGCGACGCGGCGCGATCCTCCGACCCCTCCTGCTCGCACCCCCTTCGGGAGGCCTCCTGGTTGCCTCCGGAGGTCCGCGCGGATGCCACGGGTGGGGCCTCCTCCCGGTGGCGCCTCCGGCGCCGCCCCCCGTGGGCGCGCTCCGCGCTACCAGGGAGGGGGGGCCCCGCGCCGATCCGACCGCGGACCTCCGAAAGCGGGTGCTCGTGCACAGTCAGCCCGCATGGCAAGGATGGGCAACCGTCCCACGGCTAATGGAGGATGACGACCCTGACTCCGGATCCGCCCTACTTTGGCTTTTTTTCCAACTTAAAATGCGTCGGAAATCCACTTATAAGAGGCCGAAAAAGTAGGGCGGAAATTGCTGCACCCAACATGAAATAGGGCGGAAATCCACAGAAACAGCAACAGAAAAGTAGGGCGGAAATTGGCGTCAGCGGGGCTTGAAAAGTAAGGCGGAAATTCCAAGCCCTATTTACGAATTTCCCCAAAGTAGGGCGGATCCGGAGTCAGGGCGATTAATAAATGACCGGGGGTCGTGTTCACGCGGCGGCGCCCGGGATGACGATCAGAAAGAACCGGCCGCGGGCTGGAGAACTATTTTTTCGATCGTTCTCCTCCAGTCAGAACATGATGCAGACATGGCAGAAAACTATCATTTTAATCGTCCTCTCCCATTTTTTTATGAATCGTCATCCCGCATTGCCCTTGCATGCTTGGCCCCTTCGGCCCATCCTCAGCGACTCTCGCTGGCCCGCCTCGCTCGAGAAGCGTCAGCATGAGCCCCCTTAAGGCCCTCGCGCACCCTCACCGCGCACCTCTACGATACGGGTCGGCTGTATACGATGGGCGCCGGCCGAACTTGCGGCCGGCGTGAAATCGCACAGGGGGGGGCCCTGGTCGGCGCCTCGGGCGAACGCGCCGCTCTGGGCCCCAGCGGCGGCTCTGCGGGGGCCCCGAGCCGCCACGATTCCCGCCCTCGCCCCTGCGAGCAGCGCCGGCGTCGAGGGTGTGCGGTCAGGAGCTTCGGCTCACTGCGCGTGTCGCTCCGCCCGTCCTGGCCCGCCGCGGTGCGGCGCGCCACGCGGTGCACTGCCTGGCCCGCCCCCGCCGTTGGCGTCCCGAGCTCTGCCGCGCCGCTCGCCCGGCGGGGCGGAGCGACACGCTGCCCGCTCGCAGGGCACAGCGTGCCGCCGGCGCCGCGGGCGCGGCACGCTTAGCGGGGTGCTGCCGAAGGTGCCCCTGGCCCAAGGTGCCCCCCAGCTCGGCGCCCCACTCGCCCTCCTCCTCCACCTCCTCCTCCTCCTCCTCTTCCTCCTCCTCCTCCTCCTCTTCCTCCTCCTCCTTCTCCGCTTCCTCCTCCTCCTCTTCCTCCTCCTCCTCTTTCTCCTCCTCGTCCTAGTCTTCGTCCTCGTCCTCGTCCTCGTCCTCGCCCTCGTCTTCGTCCTCCGCCCCTGGGGCCCCCTGGGCTTCGCGAGGGCTGCTCTCGGAGGCCGCGGGGGCCCCCCTGGACATCTTGACGGGGGCACCCTGGGCCAGGCGGGCACTCCTGGCCACGCCCGGGCTGCGCAGGAGCTCCTGGCCGCAGGCCCCGCGCGCCCCCGTCGTGCCCTCTGCCTAGGCCACCCGTGGGCGGGCCACGTCTACCTCTTCGAGTCTGCCGACGCGCTGCAGGCCCAGCACTCAATCCCCCACCATCCTCCTCCTCCTCCTTCTCCTCCTCCTCCTCCTCCTCCTCCTCCTCCTCCTCCTCCTCCTCCTCCTCCTCCTCCTCCTCCTCCTCCTCCTCCTCCTCCTCCTCCTCCTCCTCCCCCTCCTCCTCCTCCTCCTCCTCCTCCGCCTCCGCCTCCTGGCCGCAGGCCCACGTGGGCTCCCGGGACTACCCCGAGCGGGACCTCGCGACGAACCGCTCCGCCTACCTGTGCGGCGCGGTCGTGTTCGAGACGTCCCCGCGGCTGCCAGAGGTCCAGGGGCTCGGCATAGCCCAGCTGGGGGTGACGCGTCGGCCCCCTCTCAAGCGCCCACGGGTCGCCGAGGGGGGCCCGATGGCCACACCACGCCCACCGAGGAAGAAAACATGGCATGAGCATAAGCTGTTGGCGCTCCGCGCGGATTTCTTGGATCCGCGCTGGGCCCCCCCCCCCCCCAGCGGCGCCTCCGGCGCCGCCCCTGGCGCGCTCTGCGCTCTGCGCGCCTGGGAGAGGGGGGGTCCAGCGCAGATCCAAGAGATCCGCGCGGAGCGCCAAAGGTTTGAGTTTCTGCAGCGGTTTCTCTCTACTAGTACCCCAGGAGCATGCGGAGTCGCCATCGGAGGCCTGCCGTCGATCTGTCGGCGCTGTACCGCCGATTTCCAGGTCGACGTTTTCCCCCTCTGAGCCTGTCCCTCCCCCGAGCGCTCCCCCTTCGGAGGTGCGGTACACGCTGCGATTCAACCGGAGCCTGCCCTACGACCCGAACCTGCCGCCCCTGGCCTCGATGATGATGTCCACGAAGATCAAGTCGGAGAGCCTGACCAAGAAGAAGGGGTCGGGCCCGCCGAAGTTCAACCCGGGGGGCATCACGTGGTATGAGGGGAACGAGAAGTGACATAAACAGAACGACTCGGAGGTCCGCGCGGCCGAGAAGTCCGCGCGGACCTCCGAGTTTTTATGTTTATGCCACCTTTTGTTCCCCTAGGTACACCCAGAGCGGCTTCCTGTCGATGCAGCGCACCGTGGACACCTTCCTGGAGGACCTCGTGGCCGGGATGCGCACCCGCCGGTCGCTGAAAGTAGTATTTCTGGATTCCCAGACTCCAAATCTATTTTCAGCGCCTTCCTACATCAAGAAGCGATATGTTTTTGCTGCGTCTCGCTATTCTCTGGGATGGCCTGAACCCAATCTACAGTCAACCCGCATGATAAGGATGGGCAACCTTCCGAAGGGTACCCTTGCATCCTTGCCCCTTCGGCCCATCCTCAGCGACTTTCGAGAAGCGTTCACATGGGCCTCCAGAGCCAATGCATCCTTACCGGGCATCCTTATGGTACGGGTCGACTGTTGTACTTTATCCGCGACTTCGCCCCCGGCGCCTGTCCAAGGCGTACCTCTTCCTGTGCAAGCTCTTCGGCACCGCCTGTACTCCGCACCCTCCGGCCGCCTGAGGCCCCGCCCGCCCGCGCCCTCCTGTCTCCCGAATTCGTGTTTCGCGCGCCCCGCCTAGCTCTTAACCGGAAGAGGCCCGCTCCCGACCCGCCGACCAAAAATGTACTTGATCCGCCTCCCATACCTCACGCTTCTGCCCACCTCTTTCGACCGACGGGTGCCCACGCATCCGCGGCACGGCCTCAATGCCTCGCGGCCGCTCGGCCGCGGCCCCCCCCAGGGACAGAGCGCGGGCTCTGCGCGGAGGCCCCGCGCGGCGAGGCATCCGTGGGAGATGAGCATCCATGGGCCGACGAGGTCTGTACACAGATGCACTGCTCCTCCTCCTCCTCCTCCTCCTCCTGCTCCTCCTCCTCCTCCTCCTCCTCCTCCTCCTCCTCCTCCTCCTCCTCCTCCCTGGCCTGGCCCATCCTGAACTCAGCAGCTGTGTAATACGCCCTCCTGGCCAAGCCAGGAGGGCGTGGCGTGTGCACCGCTGGCGGGTTCGGGATGGGCGTGGCCAGGGGGCAGCGTATTTGTGCAGATCTCGTCGCCCTGATCCAGGGGCCGCGCCTCGGCGTCCACACCGCAAGGTGGCGGACGTGGCCAATGCTCGTCGCTCTGGGTCCGACCAGAAGGATCGGTCTCCCGTGGACCCCTCCCGGAGCCCGCAGGAGGCCAGCTCTCTCCGTCCCGGCTCGACTTCTGGCGGCCCCGGGGCCCCAGAACGGTCTCCGGACGCCGAGCCGGATTCGAGATCTACGACTACGAGGTATAAGGGCTCCCACGAGGGCGCGAAGTCATTCGCGCTTCGCGGTCCTCGTTCCTTCTCCCCCTCCTCCCCGTCCTCCTTTTCTCCTTGTGGGGGGGCGGCGCGAGAGCGCGAAGTTGTTCGCGCTCTCGCGGAGCGCGAAGCGCGAAGTTGGGAGCCCCAGCGAGGTGCGGGCGCAAGCCAAAAAAACCGAGAGGTATCACTGCGGCCTGATCTCGTCTGACCACTTGCAGCCAGTGCGTCGTGCAACGCCTTGGCCCAGTGCCCACGCGCTCAGCCCAGATTCCCCGCTTCGCGGCCGAAGTCGGCAGACGCGTGCTGCGTGCGTCGACGCGCGCGTCTTGCACGCGAGGGTCGCTTCCCGTGCTTCGCATGCCGCGCGGGGCCTTTTGGAGGGTGTTCGGCTCGCCCTGCGGCCGTGGCGCGCGGTGCAGCCCTCGCGGGAAAGCTAAGCACCCCTGGGTGCTGCACCTTGCGCCCGGGGGCTGCCGCGCTTGGCTGTTCTTGCGTGTGGGGTGTTGCGGCCCGAGCGGGATCAGCTTCAACGGAAAACGCCCTCCTGCCTCCATCCTCCTCGATCCTCTCTCTCTTTACCAGCCTGGAACATATCCCTATCCCTATGCCGGGCATCTCCTCATCACGATGTCAATCTTAGGGATTCCCTTATTCCCAACCCTCCTGCGTTGGGCACTCGTTTTGAATGGAGCACTGCGGTCGCGTCTCCCCTCCTCCGTCTCGTCCCCCTCCTCTCCTCCCTTCTCCCGATCTGTGAAACTGTCGCCACTTTCGAGGGCTGCTGGGGGGCCCAGCACAGTGACGTCTTACGGGGACTCAGATTCGACCTCGCCATCGCTGGGGGGCTGCGATCCGTGAAACTGTCCCCACTTTCGAGGGCTGCTGGGGGGGGCAGCGGAGTGACGTCTTACGGGGACTCAGATTAGACCTCGCCATCGCTGTGGGGCTGCGATCCGTGAAACTGTCGCCACTTTCGGGGGCTGCTGAGGGGCCCAGCACAGTGACGTCTTACGGGGACTCAGATTAGACCTCGCCATCCCTGGGGGGCTGCGATCTGTGAAACTGTCGCCACTTTCGAGGGCTGCTGGGGGGCCAGCACAGTGACGCCTTACGGGGACTCAGATTAGACCTCGCCATCGCGGGGGGCTGCGATCCGTGAAACTGTCGCCACTTTCGAGGGCTGCTGGGGGGGCAGCGGAGTGACGTTTTACGGGGACCCATTTAGACCTCGCCATCCCTGGGGGGCTGCGATCTGTGAAACTGTCGCCACTTTCGAGGGCTGCTGGGGGGCCCAGCACAGTGACGTCTTACGGGGACTCAGATTAGACTTCGCCTCGCCTGCGATCCGTGAAACTGTCGCCACTTTCGAGGGCTGCTGGGGGGGGCAGCGGAGTGACGTTTACGGGAACTGAGATTAGACCTCGCCATCCCTGGGGGGCTGCGATATGTGAAACTGTCGCCACTTTCGGGGGCTGCTGAGGGGCCCAGCACAGTGACGTCTTACGGGGACTCAGATTAGACCTCGCCATCGCTGGGGGGCTGCGATCCGTGAAACTGTCGCCACTTTCGAGGGCTGCTGGGGGGGGCAGCGGAGTGACGTTTTACGGGGACCCAGATTAGACCTCGCCATCGCTGTGGGGCTGCGATCCGTGAAACTGTCGCCACTTTCGGGGGCTGCTGAGGGGCCCAGCACAGTGACGTTTTACGGGGACTCAGATTAGACCTCGCCATCGCTGGGGGGCTGCGATCCGTGAAACTGTCGCCACTTTCGAGGGC
>CAUYUJ010003095.1:37495-82218 GCA_963575745.1 Prorocentrum cordatum | reverse complement strand
CACTGTGCTTCGTCTGTCCGGCTGCTCCTCTGCGTCGTCTGCATCGCTGCATCGCCGCCTGTCTCTATCCGATGCTCCGTCGTTCCGCGCCTCCATCTGCAGGCGACGCGGGATGCGCCCCTGGCACCGTGAGGTTCAGCGTCGAGGGCGCGCGGCTGAGGGTCTTCAACCAGGTCTCCTTGGTCAAGTTCCTTCTGCAGGGTAACTTACCGAGGGCATCGCAGCGACTCGTTGTCAGGAGGATGCGCTGCCGCGCCCTCGCCGACACCGCGACGGCCGTTGGCGTGAATGCCATCGCTGAGACGCTCGCCCCAGAGGTTATCGTGGACTGCATCCTTGAGGCGCTTCCCCCCCCCCTCCCCTCGCCTGCTCGCTCTGATGGCCATCGTTCTTCTTGGGGCGGGCGCTGGGGGGCGTGGATGGCTGGCTGGCTGGCTAAAGAGGAGGCCGACGAGGAGGGCGAGGAGGGGCGGGGGGGGGGCGGAAGGGGCGCAGCAGGATGGCGATGAAGCGGCCGGACGTAGCCCCCCCCAACGCACACAACGACACGCGCCACACGCACACCATGCCTTTTTGCGCTGCGCGACGAAGTTGCCACCCTCTGCCGAATCGAATGAAGACGTCGCGTGCCGCGATGTGTTTGCGCCCGCTTCTCCTTGCGCTTCCCTCGCCGAGGGCGCGATGCCGGAGATGCCCGGGGAGCCCGATGATGAGGGGGCTGAGCTTGTCGACATGTTCGATGCGACAAGCAGCCATGGCCGCCTGATGAAACACTTCGCCTCGATCTTCGGGGCCGCCGACTTCTCCGGGACCATTGCCACCGCCGGGGACGTTTTGCAGACCATGCCTGACCGCGTGCCAGATTTGCCAGGCCCCGACCTGGAGTTCCCAAGTGACGACGAGAACACCGCCGCGTTCTTCGCAGAGCCGCCAGCGCCTGCCGCGCCTGCAGCTGCCTTGGCGCCGCCGCCAGCCGCAGGGCCGCCTGTAGCGCCAGGGCCGCCACCAGTCGCGGCGCCGCCTGCAGCCGCAGCGCCGCCGCCAGCTCCAGCGCCTGCAGCCGCAGCGCTGCCGCCAGCCCCCGCCGCGGCAGCCGCTGCCGCACCGCTGGCAGTCCCGCCGCCTGCCGCTGATGCGGATATGCCCGCGGCGGCCCCTGGCGCGCCGCCGCCGCCAGCCCCCGTGGCGGGGCGGAGGCAGAGGGTCGGTAGGCCCTGGGGTCGTTTTACGATCGCCGACGTCACCTCTGGAGGCGCCCGCGTCGGATGGGGCGGCACGTGTGGTCTTCACCGAAACGTTGGAGATGACGCCGTCTGCAAGCGGAACATCAAGTACCGCGGCAGAGGCGCCAGCAGCATTCTCGACGATGCTGGCTGCGTGCGGCAGATCAAGAGGTGGCTGCTAGCTGGCCAACGGATAGACCCGTCGCACCCTCGCGCACGCGACCTCCACATGGAGATGCCAATTCGAGACCTCGGGCCCCAGTCGGTGCCAGAAGATTTGGACCCCCCCCCCTAGGTTGGCGCCTCAGCAGGGAGGGGTGGAGGGGGGAAACACACAGAGAAACGATGTTGGAGGTGGTTACACAGCCAGGTTGCCCGAGCTGTTTTTCTGGAGCTGTAGTGGCGCGCCCCCTTTGCCACGCGGGGGTGGTGGCAGCCCGTGCCGTTTACCGAGCTCGGCGGAGACGGGGCAGTCTCCCGCTCAGGTCTGGAGCACGGCGATGGGGGGGGGGAGCGCAAAAAAGCGCAGTGCGCGTCTGCGTCGGCGTCCCCGCCCCCCTGCTCTTGCCCCTTGATGTGCCCCCCCCCCCCCCCCCCTCCTTCCTCCGTGGCCTCCCTGCCCGCCCTCGCCCCGCTGTCGCACTCCTCGCCCCGACGCTGTTGCCCTCTCCACGCCAGATACCACGCGCAGCCGTGACTGACGTTCTGGCCTCGGGACTATTGGCACACTCGTCAGGCTACGGTCCCTTCAGCGGAGTGCGCGCGCGTGGGGGGGGGGGGGGGGGGGGGAACCGTTTCGCACGGCGGGATTTTGGAGATGTGGGGCTGGATGGGAGTCGTCGAAGCCATCCAGGAGTACTACCAGCCCCCCCCCCACCCCCCATGTCCGCATAGAGTTTTCCGCAGCCTGTCTGGGCCAAGCGTCTTCGCGCATCCCCCCTCGCGCTGACAGATCCCCCCGATGAGCGGGCGCCCTCCGCCGTCCTCTACGAAGCCCGCGGATGGCCGCGCTATCATAGCCAGTCTTCTCTTAAAAGGAGTAGCAGAACCACCGTCGGGCACCGCGGCGGAGCCTGCGCCTTCCCGCCCAAGGGCCAAGGCCGAGGCGAAGCCGAAAGCCAAGGTTGCCAAGGGCAAGGCCACCAAGGCCAAGGGCACGACCAAACGGCCGGCTGAGAGCCCGCCCTCGCCAGACCTTTCGGCTAGAGCCAAGCGCCCGGCGCGGCAGTCGCCCGACGCAGGCGCAGCTGCTGGCGCGCAGGGCAGGGCGTGCGTGGGCGCTGACGAGGCTGCTGCTTCGGGGCTTGCCGCGACCCAGGAAGCGCCATCGACGCCGTCGCCGATGCCACCCCTGGCTGCCGACGCCGCAGGCGCGGCCCCGAGCTCCGACGTCGCCCGCATGGCTGCGGAGATGGATGAGCTCGTCGGCCGCATCGCCGACATCGGCTGTTCTCCAGAGGCGCCTGTCGCGGCGGCAGCGGCGCCGCCGGCTGTCATCAGCGACGGGCGCGGCCCAAGCAGTCCGCTTGCGGGGTCGGCCTCGCAGGGCGCGCAGGTCCCGCCAGCGCCGGGCCCCGCCACCGCGCCGGGCGCGGCGGCTTCAGCCTCGCCGTCGCCAGACCCTGCTGACAAGCAGCGCGCTTCGCCATCGCCAGACCCCGCTGACAGGCAGCAGGCTGCCCCTGCCGACGCCCACGGGGGCGACTTCGCTGGAGAGACGCAGCCTGCTGCGCTCGATGGGGATCCCGCTGAGCCTGCAGATGGCATCGGCCACCAGGCGCGCGCTGCGGCTGCAGCCTGTGTGCCAGCCACGCCCGCCACAGGAGCGGCCACTGGCGCCCCCCCCGCCGTTGCCACCAGCCCTCGCAGCGGCGGCGCGCCCCCGGGCCCAGAGGAGCGGCCCCAGACCGAGCTGGGCTGGCCTTAGCTCATGCGGAACATGCGTTTGGGGTTGCGTGGCGTCTGCCGCGCGAGTGCGAAGATGCGTTGTCGATTCCGTAAAATGCGGATTCTGTAAAATGTCACCCTCGATTCTTCCTGCGCGCTTTTTCGTCCATCATCATCGTCCCCAACCACGCAACGCCAGCGCAACATCAACATCACCATCGCCACCATCACCATCATCATCATCATCATCATCATGGTAATCATCATCATCATCACCAACATCACCATCATCATCATGATCATCGTCATCATCATCATCACCATGACCATCATCGTCATCATCGTAACCATCAGTATCAGCATCAGTATCATAATCGTCATCGTCTTCGTCATCATCTTCGTCATCGCCATCATCGTCGCACCATTACCTCCATCGATATCATCGTTATCAGCATCACCATCACCATCGTCGTCGCTATCGGCCCCAGACCGAGCTGGGCTGGCCTTAGCTCATGCGGAACATGCGTTTGGGGTTGCGTGGCGTCTGCCGCGCGAGTGCGAAGATGCGTTGTCGATTCCGTAAAATGCGGATTCTGTAAAATGTCACCCTCGATTCTTCCTGCGCGCTTTTTCGTCCATCATCATCGTCCCCAACCACGCAACGCCAGCGCAACATCAACATCACCATCGCCACCATCACCATCATCATCATCATCATCATCATGGTAATCATCATCATCATCACCAACATCACCATCATCATCATGATCATCGTCATCATCATCATCACCATGACCATCATCGTCATCATCGTAACCATCAGTATCAGCATCAGTATCATAATCGTCATCGTCTTCGTCATCATCTTCGTCATCGCCATCATCGTCGCACCATTACCTCCATCGATATCA
Organism: Prorocentrum cordatum; assembly: GCA_963575745.1. Lineage (NCBI taxonomy): Eukaryota > Dinophyceae > Prorocentrales > Prorocentraceae > Prorocentrum > Prorocentrum cordatum. The sequence goes on along the minus strand of CAUYUJ010003095.1, from coordinate 78,197 downwards.
TCGTTATCAGCATCACCATCACCATCGTCGTCGCTATCGTAATTGTCATCATTGCCATCATCGTAATCGTCGTCGTCGTCGTCGTTGTGGTCGTGAGGTCGTCGTCGTCGTGTGTCGTCATCGCTCTCGTCGTCGTCTTTGTCGTCGCTCGTCGTCGTCGTCGTCGTGCTTGTGTCGTTTTTCGTCGTCTTCGTCGTCGTCCCTCGTCCTCGCCGTCGTCGTCGTCGTCCCGTGCACGTCGTCATTATCCTCATCGTCCTACTAGTGACCGTTTTGACTTCCGAATGATTGCATTGGGAGCGCGGGCCCGTCTATGATTATTACTCGGGGTCGTGGTCCTGTGAGCGCGGACCCAGGGTTCCTCAAAATAGGCTAGAGGCCTACTTTTTACGGGTTGCAGATGTGATTTCTCACGCGCCGACCGTGGGCCCGAAGGGGTCGGCGAACCATGATGTTTCAAATTCGCACGCCGACGTCCCGAATGACGGGCCGGTGAAGCATGATTTCTTTGTCGTCCCAGCTCAAACCATGAAAAAGGAGGCATTTTAGGAAAAACGCAACAATTCACTCCCTCCGACTCCTCCCCGCAACCGTTGTGGCCCAAGCCGTTTTGGTTTTTTTTCTTTCTTTTTTTTTGGCAGTGCGATATGAGTACTCCAGGTCAAGCTAGACGCATCCTGAACCAACCGGGCGCCTGCGGCTGTCCCGCCGACCCCTCGTCGTCGCATGCGCGAGGGGGCACAAGGTTCCTCGAGTATGGATCGGGCGCTCTCGCCTTCGCTCTGGCGCAATTCTGAGTGAATGGCGTTCCCGCGATGCGCCGGCCTCGGAGCGGCCCCAACAATAATATTCATCCGCCTTTTGCGCCCCTGCAAACGGGCTGGGCGGAGTTTAAGGATGACGATGGTGATGGCAACACGTGGGTCTCCATCAGATCGAATGGCAATGCGCTGCTCGTGGGGTGTCGGCTCTGTAGTGCTGCTGGGCTGACAGGTGCTTGGCCCGCTGGTGAAGTGAGCATGCAGGGTGGTCTCTCAAGATTCCGGTTGAGCCAACACGAAAGCCTACAAGCCTGCGGCGCTTGCCGACGCCCCCCCCCGCAAGGCAGGGTTGTCATGTCTTCTAGTGGCCTTCGGCCTATCCCGCCACAGTGTCTGGGTTATTGTGGGTCAAAGGCCTCTTAGATGTCCGTCGGGATCTCTCGATGCTGCTCGGGGGCCGCTTGGAGGCAATTTCGAAACCACTCGGGGCCGTCTTGGGGCCTCTTGGGGAACTCTTTGGGGCCTCTTCTTGGGGCCTCTCGGGGGCCTCTTGGGGACTCCAGGGAAGGCTCGGATTCTTTGGCCGTCGTTAGGCCCTTTTGGGGCACTGCTCGTTGGAGCGTCCTCAGGTACTCACGTCGCGTTATGTCCCAAATTCTCAGATCTCTCGGGCGCTCTCGGGCGCTCTCGGGCTGGCCCGCGCGGGATTTCCAGAGGACAGACGACAGAGGACTCCAAGACTGGTCAAGAGGGCCCGGGAAGCGCTTGAGAAGAGGGCCCAAGAGGAGGCTCCTAGACAGCCCAAGAGATCCCCCGATAGGCCCCCAGAACGCTCCAGGAGGACTGCCAAGAGGGCCCCAAGAGGCAATTATCGCCCTCTCGAGTTGTTGCAGACGCTCCATCCAAGAAGACGACAGCCCAAGAAGACCCCAAGACCGCCCCAAGACGGCCCAAGAGGTCCCTTAGTAGAACCGAGGCACGGTGGCGGAGGCGCACAGTTCGAACGCCAGGGCCGCGTCCGTCAGGGCGCCGACGGAAATCTAAGAAACATATGCTTACAGTCAAAAAGCAACAATGGCGTGGTTCTGTGCATCAGCCTTTGAGCGCTGAGGGGCCCGTCGACGCGCCCCCCCTCAAGGATTTCGAGCTGCTCATGGCTGGTGTACGCAAGAGTGGTCACACATTGATTGATAGCATTGGCGGCGTGAAGAAGCAGCGCCGGATGCAATGGTGTCTGGCAGAGGCTTTTCGACACGCCACTCGCTCATTCTTCAAGAAGGGGACGGAGCCCGTCATGGCCTCGCTGATCCAAGACTCCACGTAGGAGCCGCTCGCACCGAATCGCTTCTTCGTCTGCCCTTTCCTTGGAAGCCAGGGGTCGGCGGAGGCGTGGATCAAGGGCGCTCCCTTTTCAAAACGTGGATGGTCTGACACTTGCTCGAGCTAAAGCTCCTAATGCGCGATGTTTTGCTCATCCTCATAATCCTCCTTCGTATTATCATTCCTCTCCACCTGCTTCTCCTCTTCCCACTCCTCTATCCTCGCCTAGTCTTCCCATTGCTCTTCCTCCTCCTCCTCCTCCCCGACATGGTCGAGGAGCTGCGTGCTCCACGCGTGGGGGGCCTACGTCTCTTTGGCACCTCCCCCTCCTCGTCATCCTCCTCCTTCTCGTCATCGTCCTCCCCCTCCTCATTCTCCTCCTCCCTCCTCCACCTCCTCCTCCCCTCCTCCACTTCTTTTTCCTCCACTCTCTTCCCGCCCCCCCCCCCCCGGGGGCGGCGGGCGGGGTCTTGCCCGCCGCAGGGGCGCCTCCTGGCCCGCCTCAGAGCGTGCAACGCCAACCTAGACGCGCGCACCGCCATCCTTGGCGCGCAGAACCTGGCTGAGGCGCCTCAGCAGGGGCCCTCGCTCATTCGACCCATCCCCCTTGTCCGGGGGGGGCGGGGGAGGGGGGGGGGCGGAGTTGACGGGGGGGAAGAAGAGGGGGGGGAGAAGGATGAGAGAGAGGAGAAGGAGGAGGAGGGGGGTGGGGGAAGGAGGAGGAGGAGGAGAAAGGAGGAGGAGGAGGGGAGGGAGGAGAGGAGGGGATGATGAGGAGGAGAGGAGGAGGAGGGGGGGCGCAGCAGAGTGAAATAATAGGAGACAAGCATACGAGCCGAAGAGTAGGCAGGGGTGAGGGGCGAGGAGGAGGAGGAGGCTAGTGAGGAGCATGATAACAGGCATGAGGAGAAGAACGGGAAAACGAGGGGACAAGAGAAATATAATAAGAACAAGGAGGAGGATAATGAAGTAATGACTGAGGGGGATGAACACGATTTCTCCCACGTGCTCTCATGGCGTCCGCTCCGCCCTCCCTCTCCGCTCCCAGGGGCGCTTTGGGGGGGGGGGGGGGGGGGGGGGGGGGGGGGGGGTCGAATGCGCGAGGGGCCCCTCCTTACAGGCTCCGTTCACTGCTAGTTCTCCTGGAATCCGCGATGCGAGTTTGTATTTGTTGGCGCGAGCTTCGACGCCATTAGCAAGCCCACCATGTGTTAAGACACATGGTAAATTTGACGAACACCTCTTCAAGCGCATGTCTGACTCTATCATGGTGTGCATGGCCGATTCTGCGAGAGCTGAACAACTGGCTGGCGAGATGCTCATGTACGAGGAGGAGTCTAGCATGGGCTGCGCCGAAGTCGACGGCTTCCTCCTGACCAACCTCCGGGAAGTGGGGCAGGACAAGCCGCATGGCGTGCGAAGGACACTCGGGGATAAAACAACAGAAAACAGGGTTTGCCTCCTGCCTCCTCCTGGGGCCTCCGGGTGCCTCTAGGGGGCCCCTGGGGCCTTCTGGGCCCCCCCCCGCGGCGCAAGGGAGAATAGTATTCATATTGTGTAAGTGCAGCGGTCGGGAGGAAGTGGAGGCGCAGGGGGAGGAGAAGGAAGGAGTCGAAAGGGGGGCATGACAAGCAGAAGCAGGAGGAGCAGCAGGAGCAGGAGGAACAACAACATGACGAGAAGAAGCGGGGGGATGAGGAGGCGGAGGAGAGGTGGAGGAGGCTGGCGACGACGCCGACGACGAGGAGCAGAACGAGGTGGAGGAGGAGGAGGAGGCGGAGGGGGAGGATAGGATGAGACGGAAATCAATCGAAGAAAAACGTTCCGAACATGTATTATTCGTCTCTTTTCAGGGTGTGCAGCCGAGCCTGGGCCGCCGACCCCTTTTTGAAGCACGTCGCGCACCATTTCGTTCTCGGCCAGGGCTCCATTGTACGAACTATTCAATACAGTGAGATTTTCAAGGTTTGGTGGCAAGAGTTTAATGCAAAATTGACGAACAGTCCTGTGGTAGGCAAGCGGATTAAAGACCTCAGCTTCGCAAAGCACAGGTTCAACAGTACCTAGAAACCGTTCGGCCGCGCCGTCATTTTCATGGACTCGCTCATCAATGTTGCCAAAAAGATCATCCGTGTGCGTGAGAAGACCAGTGAAGAAACCATCAGTGCTCGTCATTTTCTTGATAACCTCACAGACGAGATGATCATCACGCTCGGCATGTTGGCAGACGCTGGGGACGAGACAGACATGCTCATCAGGTTTCTAGATTCTGAGTCGGTTGACCCGAGTACTATTGCAATGCAGACGGTCGCGTTCTTGGATCGGGCTCATGCTTTGTTTGTGCTGGGCGAATGTCGCCACGCAGGGTATGCAGAATACATTATGAAGTTTCTCTCGCGCGAGCGGGTTATCGTGCACCGTTGGAGCCCAGCTGGTGGCGGGCCCAAAGTCCTGGGGAAAAATGGCGGGGTCAGTGATGAGATCTTCCAGACGTGCCTCGCGCGCATGAAAGCTTGGGTGGCCCTGGCGAAATCGACCTTCGAGGCTGAGATCCCTGATTTCGAGGCGGTGTACAGTTTCATTATCTTCGACGTCGCCGGCCCGATAGAGCACGGCGAGGCCCGCGTGAAGTACTTCGACGCCCTTGCAAGGTCAGGGCTGCATGTACTGAATTTGCTCAGGGCGGAACAAATTGATTTTTGTGCAAGTATCCCTACGAGTAGCGATTAGGAGATGATTGGGAGGAGGGCGACGAGGAGGAGGAGGAGAAGGATGGGGAGGACGAGGGCGACGAAGAAGAGGGGAGGGGAGGATGAGGATGATGAGGAGGATGAGGAGGGGGGGGGAGGAAGAGGAGGAGGAAGAGGAGGGGGGGAAGGAGGAGGAGGAGTAGGAGGAGGAGGAGGAGGAGGAGGAGAAGGAGGGGGGGGGAGAGGAGGAGGAGGGGGGGCGGAGGGGGAGGAGGAGGAGAGGAGGGGGAGGAGGAGGGAGGAGGAGGAGGAGAAGGAGGAGGAGGAGGGGGAGGAGGAGGAGGAGGAGGAGAAGGGGGAGGAGGAGGAGTGGGATGAGTAGCAGGGGTGGAATAGGATGGACAAGCATAAGAAACCTGAGGAGTAGGCGGGGAATGAGGGGCGAGGAGGAGGAGGCGAGTCAGGAGGAGGATGATAACAGGCACGAGAAGAATAATGGAGGACGAGGGGACAAGAGGAAATATAATAAAGAACAAAGAGAAGGAGGGGGAGGAGGAAGAGGAGGAGTAATGACTGAGGGGAATGAACACGATTTCTCCCACGTGCTCTGATGCCTCACGCGGTCCACTCCGCCCTCCCCCTCCGCCTCCAAGGGGCGTGCGTGTGTGTGCGTGTGTGTGTGTGTGAGTGCGTGTGTGTGTGTGTGTGTGTGTGTGTGTGTGGGGGGGGGAGTCGAATGCGCGAGGGCCCCTGCAGGCTCCGTTTACTGCTAGCTCTCCTGGAATCCGCGATGCGAGTTTGTATGTGTTGGCACGAACTTCGACGCCATTAGCAAGCCCACCATGTGTTAAGAAACGTGGGCGGGCGGCCCCACTGACTGAGACCTTCGGTGGAGCTCCCTATGCATGGGGCCACGATCCATTCTAATGCTGGGCGTGGTGGGCGCATGCGGGTGGCCCCACTGACTGGGACCTTCGGTGGGGCTATGTATGGGGCCACGAAAAACGCTGTGCTGGGTGTGGCGGGCGCATGCCGGGATGAGTGATGATGATGATGCCGATGATGATGATGATGATGATGATGTTGATGATGCTGATGGTAATGATGATGATGGAGGAGGAGGGGGGGGCAGGGAGAGGGCAGCGGGAGTCATGTGGACGCGGGGCGCTGTCTCTTCAAAACGAGGTCTCAACGCCACAAGAAGATGGCTGGGAAACATCACCCCCTGGGGCGCGAAGAAGAAGAAGATAACCATGTTTCGCGCGTCGCCCTCTGGGCCACAGCGGGCATCTTCTCCCGAGCAAGCGGCGCGGGTGGGGCGCGAGCGAGGGCGCGGAGGTAACAGCGCGTCTCGCATCGCCGGGCGCGACGCGCGAAGTTCAGTGACCTCCTAGACCCATGTTCTACATGCTGCGTTTCGTAGCCATTTTTGGCTCAAGCAAGTGATTGAGGCACCGCAGCCACGACGAGCACGCAATCATGATGGCGAGGTCTCGGCCGCAGCCAGCGAACGCTACGCCGTGGGCTCCGAGGGCGGCGAGCACTACTACTGCGCCGATGGCTACGAGGACAACTGCGCTGCTGGCTACGACGAGGGCTACGCTGGCGGCTACGAGGGCGGACACTACTACGCCGAGGGCGAGCGCTGCGACGACGGCTGCGAGGGCTGCAACGCCAGGGGCTACGAGGGCGACCGCTACGCCGAAGGCCGCTGCTACAAGGAGGGCGAGCACTACGCCGATGGCTACGAGAGCTGCCCATACTACGCCAAGATGGGCAACGTGGACATGGGGACCGTCACAGTCGCCAAGGACTGCTACGCCGAGTGCGAGCACTGCGCCGATGACGACTACGAGGGCGAACGAGGGCGAACACTACGATGACGGCTACGAGGGCGAACACTACGACGATGGCTACGATGACAGCTGCGACAACTTCTTCTGCTTCTGCGAGGGCTACGATTACTACGAGGACCCCTGCGACGTGGAGAACGACTACGACGACGACTCCGACATGAAGACCCAGCCGTATGCGCAGGAGGAGATTTTCGACCGCATGCGCTCGTCGGCCGACGATGAGATGATTAGCAGCATCATGCGCTGTCGCGCGATCCCGCCCGCCACCCACCCATCCCGCCGCCGCGCTCGGGACATCGCCAGGGCGCCATAGGGGCACCATCGGGACATCATCGGGGCACCATAGATCGCCACGCAATCGAGGCGCCACGTGGCGCCATCGATCGGGGCGGGTGGACTAACTATTGCGTCGCAAGCAAAGCCAAACACGCTTGCTGCTGCGCGCAAGCGCGGTGGCGGAACCCGCCCCCGAGCGAGGACTACGACAGCCGCGACGATGATGACTACTACTGCGACGACTTCGTGGACGTCTGGAGATTAGATCCGCGAACAGCAGTGGAGGTGGTCGCTCGCCGCCGGGACTTGGCGGATCGCTTGGCGGCGCTCCCCGAATGGGCGGACCCTGACGACGACTGCTACGACGAGCTCCTGGACTTCTGGAGATTAGATCCGCGAACAGCAGAGGAGGTGGCCGCTCGCCGCCGGGACTTGGCGGATCGCTTGGACAAGCTCCCAAGATGGGCGCCGCCAGTGAAGAAGGTCGAGCACTACGCGTACTATGACGACTGGACGGCGAAGAAGCGTGATCACCAGTGGCCCTCCGTGGACCCGACGAAGAGGAGGAAGATGCATCATTGTTGGAAGGGTGCGTAGTCGGCTGAGTTCGCGCCTGCCTGATGATCCGAGCCAGCCTCCTCCTGTTGAGGCATGGACAGGCCTCCAGTTCTGCTGCCTGCAAGCCTCGGGGCCTGCCTGCCGGTGCGTCCGCGGTTTAATGATTCGGGCCTGCGGGCCAAGACAGCCATCGTAGACGCGGTGCGTCCGCGGTTGAATTCATCAGGCCCACGGGCCAAGCCTGCCCGAGCCTCGAGGGGGAGGGAAAGGGTGAGAAGGGATGATGATGATGATGATGATGACGATGATGATGAGGAATGAGGAATGAGGAATGAGGATGAATAAGGGGGTTGATTGGAATCGTGCGCCGGCTGTCTGTCGCCCTGCACTTGCATTTTTACTGTGCAAATTAGCTGACATACTGACATGCCTTGCAAGCCTCGCTCAAACGAACCTTCCTCCTCCGCCCCTCTCCTCCTCTGGTCAGGATTCAGACAATGTCTTTCATAATGAGAGCTAGGTGCATGTCCTAGGCTCTGGTCGTAGGTAAAGTAGGAGTAGGGTAGGTATCGTCGGCGTCGTCGAACGTGCGATCCGATCGGCGGGAAAAATACCATCTTCCTTCGGCCATCGTCCGTCAATGTCATCGTCGTTATCGCCATCGTCATCGCCGTGGCCATCGCAATCGCCATCGTCATCGCCATTGCCACAGCCATCGCCATCGTCGTTGTCGCATCGGTCGGTCGTCGGTCATCTTTGTCGCCATCGGTCGTCGGTCGGACGGCGGAGGTCCGCGCGGCGCCGGTGCACTGGGCCGACCCTGCGCCTCGGGCCGACCCTGCCCGGGGAGGCTGAGACCCCCCAGACATGGAAGGAGGAGGCGGCGGAGGAGGCGGCGGAGGAGGAGAAGGAGAAGAAGGAGGAGGAGGAGAGGGAGAAGGATGAACAGAAAACCAAGCAAGACGAGGATGAGGAGAAGGAGGTGGAAGAGGGCGAGGAGGAGGAGGGCGAGGAGGACGAGGAAGAATAAGAAGACGATGAGGAGCAGAAGGAGGAGGAGCAGAGGAGTTGGGCGACTGCTCGACTCCTTCCCTGCCTGCCCCCGTCGGTCGGGGCCAGGACGACGAGCCCCCGTCGGGGCCGGGCAGCAGGGCAGGCCCAATGACTCCGAAGGCAGGCCCCGGGGCCCCGATGGCGGCCCGTCAGGGCCAGGGCGGCCCGGGGACCGCCATGCCTCCTCCCCCCTCGCTCTAATCCGCATCTTCCTTCTCCTCCTCGTCTCCTCCGCACTCGTCCCTTCTCCGCCCTGGCCCTCCGCCCCCGTCTCCTCCTCCTCTTCCTCCTTCTCCTTCTCCGCCTCCACCTCTTCTTCCTCCTCCTCATTACCCTCTTCCTCCTCCCACCAACCATCCATCATCTATCTCGGTTCGGTGACCCCGCGGGTCGTCGGGTGTGAGGGCCCCCGCGACATGATGGTAGGTTGGTAGGGCGGAAGGAGTGCGGGGGTCTCTCTCTCTCTCTCTCTCTCTCTCTCTCTCTCTCTCTCTCTCTCTTCTTCTCTCTCTCTCATCTCTCTCTCTCTCTCTCTCTCTCTCTCTCTCTCTCTCTCTCTCTCTCTCTCTCTCTCTCTCTCTCTCTCTCTCGTCTTAGCATCGGCATAGCATCGGCGTAGCGCGTAGCATCGGCATGGGGCCAGGAGCTCCGGGGGGAAGTTACAGGATGAGCCAATTTCGCTTTCAGGATAAGCTCTTGGGAGCAGGAGAAAATGAACGGGCATGAAACAGAAACCGCGAGGAAACAATCCATTAATAGGACGAGGTTATCTTACCCCCGCACTCCGCACGCCCTACCAAGCTACCAACCTCCTCCGCCTTCCCAGGTTTTGCCGCGTGGACGCCAACGTCCTGAGCAGCGAGGTGCAGGCGATGGAGCCCATCGCTCGGCGCATGAGCGACGCCGGGGGATCGGGGCCCTTCGAAGCCTGGCGAGATGCTGTCAGGGCGACGCAGAAATCAGCGAGGAGCCGATCTATATATACAGTCGAGGCTCTGCGACCTGTCCTACAGACTTTCGGCGCCTACTCTGCGGTTTCTTCGGGTGTGGAGCAGTCTTTTTCGAGGTGCGAGAATCTTGCAGGTGTTAACAGGCCCGACCGTTTTTCTGAGCCCGTCATGGGCGAGATGCAGATCGTTGCTCCGAGCACTACTGACGCGGACGCGACGGCGCTCAGGATGGCCCGCATGATATGGGATCGTATCTACGGCACGCCTCGATCCACGACACGAGCACAACGACTTGATGCTGGACGGGCGAAGACATCCACGCCGGCGCAGCAAGGCTCAGAGAAATCATGGCTGCGCAAGCGGCGCTCGGAGGTTGCAGCTGCCACGTCACGAACCTCGGCCTCTGCTGCAGCAGTGCCCGCTGCTTCGTCGCAAGTCGTGGGCGAGAACGGTCGGGCGCAATCTCATGCAGCCGAGGCTGAATTTCAAGAACGGAAGCGTGCCAGGCGCCTCGTAGACGCTGTGCGCGGCGGGGAGCTCAGCACGGATGCGCACCACCTCGACCAACTCGGCGCCGCTGGTATTGACGAGGCAAAGAAGCACATTGAGAATGCTGCCAAGCGCCGCAATGCCTACAAGAAGACGCAGGAACGTTATCAGGGCGAGTTGAACCGGCGACCGAGTTTCTCACAGAAGGTCGCGCACTGCAACGCCGAGATACCCCTGGCGACACGAGACAAAATCAACCACAACGCTCGGTCAAACGGGGCCAGTTCTACTACCGACCTGGGCAAGGCCGACATCTTCGCTGTTCCAACAGTGACCAGACCGCCGGAGGTAACCAAATTGGCAGCTCAGCTTGTCGGCGGCATTGTCTGCGACGATCTCTTTGCGACAACCTTGGGCATCTCGGGTGCGTCCGTGGCCTACAAACAGCAGAACAGCATCAACCGAGTGGTCTGGATATCTCCGCAGTTCCTGGATGCCCACATGAATGCAACAGCCGTTTTGATCGACATTATTGCAAGGCCTACGAGCAAGTGGAAACTCGTACCCCCTGATCAGTTGGTTGATTTCACAGCCCGCGCTGTCAGGCTACACGCCATGAAGAAATACACCACGGCGCTGGCTTTCGTGACGGCCCCCGAGCAGGGGATGGCAGCGCTCAATTCTGCGAGATACAAGTTCACTTTGCAGGACGCAGTGGTTTTCTTCAATGATCTCGATGCGTCCCGCACGTTCTCCGGGGCGGCTGGGCAGTAATTTAATATGATGGTTGCCGAATGCGCTGCGCATGCGGACGGATTGACACACGTCGCCGACCCATTGTTGGCGACGTGGCCTGCATTATTATTGTGTATCTGATTTCTGTGGTCATTACTGTGGCCCGAGTGCTCTAGTTGTTTCTGTGGTGATTATTTATAGTGGCAACGTCGGCCACCTGATGTGCAGCGCGCCATCGGCGGCGCTCGAGGGGCAGTCGGCGCGATAGGCGACCGCCCATTCCATCCATCGCCACTCCCCCTCCTCCCTCCTCTTTCCTCCCCGCTTCCCCCTCCTCCCTCCTAGTCCCTCCTCCTTCCTCAGAGCCTCCCTCCTCCATCCCCGCTCCCCCATTCATCATCGCCCCTCAACATCCACCGCCTCCTCCTCCTCTTCTGTGCTCACTTCTGTCTGTCTGGCGGTCTGCGCCATTTCTCCTTGCTGACTGACTGGCGCGGCGATCGGGGCTCGCGCCTGTGCTGAGAACAACGCGTGCTCAGCGGAGACGATCTCTCCCTATTTGATTCTGGGTCTGGGGGCCCAGGTGTCACCAGGTCAAATTATTCATTGATTTCTTCACAGTAGTGGTAACACTACTTAGGGCTTTTTTTTCGTTCGGGCCCGAAGGACTTGGGTGGGTCGGCCGAGGTTTCGTCGTATACGTGAGCGCCCCCATGGCGCAACTTATGGTGCCAGTATTATGGCACGGCCTATGGTGGCGCACAACCAATGGCGCAACCTATCCCCCAAATAATGATTATGGCGCTACTTCTGGCGCACCAACTTTGGCGGGTCGGCCGAAGTTTCACTGCGCGGGCGCCCCCATTGCTCAACCTATGGGCGCATCCTACGGCGCAATCTATGGCGCAACCTGCGGCGCACAAGCTTGCCCGCCGCTGGGTGAAAGAGGCGCGACTGCCACCGCTCACCACTCGACAGATCAGTCCGCCTAGCGAGAGGGCCCCAACCACCAGCAATGATCAGCTCCTCCTCTTCTTGCCTTTTGATTTTGAAGGGGGGCCTTTTCTGATGCCCGTCAATGGCTATTCTGCGTTCCGACTGCGTGGTAATAACTGGCTGTTTGTTTGGGGCCCACGTTTGCAAGCGCATCGCCATGTCGTCGGAGGAGGTTATTAAGGCCAAACCGTTGATCTACGCGATACGCCTGTCAGAAAACAGGGGGCGTCTCTGGGTTGGCAGAGGAGGGGAAAGGAGGAGAAGGAGGAGAATGGGCGCCCATGGTTCAGGATGAGGTCCAGCAGCACTTGCTGGAATCTCGACGCAGCAGCCATCGAGGCGCGACGCGAACTTGCATATGTTAAGTCCTTAGCCTCGTCGAGCTTGGAGCCCAGGAGGCTGGCGAGCGAGAAATCGCGCGCTTTCTGGCTCGCCAGTCTGGAGCGCTCCGGACTGGCGAGCGGGCTGGCGCTGAGCGTAAGTAACTCTGGCGAGCGAGAAATCGCGCGCGCGATCTGGCTCGCCAGAGTTACTTGCACTCTCCGGGTAGTGCTCTCGCCAGCCTGGAGCGCTCCGGATTGGCGAGCGAGAAATCGCGCGCGCTTTCTGGCTCGCCAGTCCCCTGCGTCTCAAACTCAGCGAGGCAGCGGACTTAAGACATGCAGGGTATGCAGATAGTTCATACATGACACCTGGCGCACCCTACCCAGGATAGACAGAGATGCGAAGCCTGCCAATCAAGCCGAACGATACCATCATAATGCTCCTCCCTCCTTCTTCGTTCTTCCCTCCATCCATTCATCCTCCACCCTCTTCGCTTACTCATCACTCCTCCCTCCTCCTCCTCCTCCTCCTCCTCCTCCTCCCCCTTCTTTCTCCTCCTCCTCCTTCTCATCATCCGCCCTCCCTCCTCCCTTTCATCCTCCTTCTTCTGGCGCACCCGCCCCCCTCCCTCCCCCCATAGTATCATCCTTCCTATCTCCTCTCCTCCTCCCTTCGAGGACGAGGGGCTGACCGAGATGGGGCCCGGCGACGCGACCATGTAATGTGACGCACATACAGTATAAATACATCACGTTTAGCTGGTCCGCGCCTATACATAGCCATGAGGCTCAGACAGACAATCAACCCAAGATTTTTAGGTGTATGATGGATGATTTTTTTGCGTCTACTATGCCTTATTTCAAGACCGTGCGGCGGGGGCCAGCCGCGTCCAAGCATGTCCCCCCCCCCAGAAAAAACGGCCCGATGGAGCACCATCTGCAATGCCTGCGACACCTGTCATCAAACGACAGGTCCAGAAGCGCCGCCCCGCCAAGAATAAGATCCCGACTGTCATCATTCTGAATAAGGATATCTTCAACGCGACCCTCGCCCTCAATATAACCCCTATTCCGCGGGATTGGGCTGGTTTGATGATCAACTCAGAGAACCCGCTCATCATAGGGACGGACTGTGCTGGTCTTTGTTCGATCGAGCAAGGGCTTGAACGTAGTCGTTTGGCTCGCCATCTTGTTGCCGCTTTCGCCTCTGAGAAAGACGAGAAGACCCGATTTGCGCTCGCCAAGAACTTCGCGCCCGGGGCCCTGTTCGGGGACATCTGCGAGCGGAGTGCCACGGACGTCCCCCAGGTGCACTTCTACAGCGCGGGGTTCCCGTGCCAACCGTTCTCGGCTGAGGGGGGCGGAGGACGGGGGCTAACAACTTGGGACGCTAAAACCCATGAGATGTATGCCCTCCCTGTTGTTGTTCCCAAGGGTCAACGTGGTCAAAATAGTTGGGCGTTCCCAGGGTTGAGATTCACGCATGCCCCCACCCTCCCGCCGCCTCATCCTCATAATCCAATTTACGTATCCTGCTCAACCCATTTCTTCATCCTCCCACCTTGCTACCCCTCTGCTCATGATCACCGTGCTCCTCCAGTCAGTCTCTTCCTCCTTCTCCTCATCGCATCCTGCCCGCAACTCCCTCTCTCTGGCTCCTTCCTCCCCATCCTCCTTTCTCACTCGCCTCAACCCATCATCCCCCGCCTCTCTCTCCCTTGTCTTCATACTTCTACTCCCCCCTCTCCGTTCGTTATCATCCCTCCCGCTGCGCCGATGGCGAACCTGAATCGAACCGACCGCCCCCCCAGGAGGCCTCTTCGCAGATAAGCACAATCGTGGAGACGCTTGCGCTGAAACCATAGAGTACATCCGACAACGGAAACCTATGTTGTTTATGTTGGAGAACGCGTCGGGTTTGGCTCGTTCGCACAAGCGCGACATGGATGCGATCATCGCGCTGATCAGCGACGTCAAGTCCGCAAGCGGCCAGAGCGAGTACAAGATCCTACACACAACCTTGGACGCGAAGCTGCACGGTGGACTCCCTCAGTCCCGACCGAGAGTCTATGCTGGGGCGTTGCCCTCTGCCGCCAGACCCCCTCCCTGACGTTCTGGCTGGCTCATCGGTTGGTTCGTCCTTGGATTGTTGGCAAGTAAGTTTGATGCCAAATGGCTGGTTGGATGTTGGCTGGTTGGCATGGTTCCTGGTTGGGTGGCTGGCTTATCGGTCGGTCGGCTGGTTGGTTAATTAGCGGGCTGGTTGGCGGGTGGTCTGTCCGAAAGGTTCTTGCGTTGATGAATGAGAATGCCCGCTCAGGCACTCGCTCATGCGACCCCCTTTTCAACCAACAAACTGGCTAGTGATGCTAATAATGTCACTGACCCCTGGAGAGGGGATGGGCGGGAACCCCGCGACAGTGAAATGGCCTGACGCCTTTGGCGCTCAGCCAGCGGACATTATCGGCGCTCTCAAGAGCGCCATGAGACGTGATCTTACTTGGCCTAACCCGATTCCAATGCAGACCCTCGGCAGCATCCTCCTTGCCCGATCTGGCAACGATAAGTTGGCCCCTTGGCAGATTGGTAAGAGAGATGCCATGCTTGCCCACATCAACCAAACAGACCCCTATCAGCGTGATGTCTGGGTTGGTGATATTCAGAGCGGCCGGGCATCTAGCAAGCCCATGTGTGGGATAGTCCCGTGCCTCACTCGCAATCGGGCTGGCGAGGCAGGGCATTGGGTGTTTAAGAAGTGCAGGTGGCTTCACTTAGAGGAGATCGAAATGCTCCAAGGCATGGAGCCTGGTCGCATCGACTGGACGGGCCTCTGCTCAGAGCGGGCCTATAGGCAAATGATCGGCAATGCTTATACTGTGACGGTGGCCACGCGCGTTGCCTTGCAGTTGCTTCGCTCAGTCGTGCATGTGAAGTGCCTGCCGCTCTTGGAGGACCCCTGGGCCTAGAATTGAATGCTCGTGCGGTCTGCGAAGCAGTGTATTATTGAAGAGCGCCGGTCGCTCCCATCATTATTCCTCCCTTCTCTCTCCCTCTCGGCCCCCTCCATGCACGCCTCCTCGCCCCCTCTGCTCCGCCCGCGCATCATCCCATGCATGTACTGTCTGGCTCTGCGTGCTAGTACAACGTGTGGAAATACGTTTGGCCCACGGCAACAACAAATGATCACATGGGGGATCAAAACCATCCACGCGTGCAAATCAATTTAGCATAGTGACGCCCTCACCCCCGGCGGCCAATTCCACAACCCTCCTTGCTAGATAGACGGGCTGCGCGCTCTCTGAGGACATGCTTGCAAACGTGGACCTCAAACAGTGAGTCATCTTATTCCGGTTTATCATGTGCACGCCGCATTCCAAAGCAAAAAGCGCACATGTAGCGAAACCTTGTCCGATCCGCCCAATCGGTTGCGCCATGAACGCCCGCGTGGCTACTCTTCGGCCGACCCACTCAATTAATTTGTTGCGCCACAGGTTGCACCTGAAGGGCGCTCGCATGGCGAAATCTGGGCCGACGCGCCCGGTTCCTTGGGGCCGAAACAAGATCTCTAATATGATATCTAAGTGCAAGCACTGCTTGGGGGACTGTTCATATTGTCAGGTGGCACACATACTAGAACAATCCATACATACTGAGCCGTTTTGGCTTAAGATTTCACTGCCAGACTCATCTCAGCCAGCAGGGTCGGCTGGCTATCTGCGCCCACTCACTGCCACTGCTACTACTACTACGCGGACTCGCTGCGGAGACATCATGGCACCCAAGAAGCAGCCCAAGGCCGCAGCGAAGAAGAAGGCGGCCCCTGAAGGGGAGGTTGTCGGCGAGTCGACCGGGTCGAACAACGTCGCCAGAGTCGGGAAGCTCGCGCCGCTCTCAAAGGAGGAGCTCGCTGTCAACGCCGAGATCTACGCGACTGTCAATGCGTCGCTGGAGCTCATCGAGAGTAACCCCGTCTTCTCAGGAATTAGAGACATGGCGCCCCTGTCATTGAAGGTCGCTGGGGACGACGACGCCAATGATGACGACCCAATGAACTGGGGCCAGATCGCGCCCTTCGACGCCGAGACTTTCACGGACACCTTCAAGACTTCGGGGCGGGTCACCTGTGGCATCAATTTCTTCGCCATGGATGTTACGTACAGCGCTGCGCCAGGGGTTCCGATTCGCAAGAAGGCGGTGTCATCCCTGACGGAGCACTACTATGATCAGCCTGCATTCTTCATGGGCTCCGTGACCATTGGCGTGGCCAAGGATAGCGACGACGTTCCGAGCTTGATGGCGTCGCATAGTCTGAAGTCCCCCTCCCCAGAAGAGAAGCGCTTCGCCTTCGTCGAGGCGATCGCGCGGGACATTCGGGCTGGTAAGGGCGACTTCGTGCTCAAGAGGTGGAGGCATTTAGGTTTCCGAAGTCACCTGGTCGTCGCCTCCCCACCCAGGGGCGCGTGCAACGCACGCGCACGCAACACCAACCATCCAAACATATCAGAGCAATGCCATACTATATAGTTGTTACGTCCGTGTGTGGATGTTCGGATGTAGATTTTAACGTTAATACATATACATAAGTCAGCAGTGGAATCATACATCAAGCATTGCACGGTCTGCCAAGCTATTCTAAGATGAGTGTTCAGACGTTTGTTTGATGTTATCTCCCCGGGGGTTTCCCCCAGGCAGTGCGCTCTGTCAGTCAGCGCATGCTTCGTGGATCTGTCGACTGATGACGCCCTGCACTGGCAGGCAGTGCAAGAGAGAGAAGATTTCGGGACAGACTTCGAGGCGATGCGTCGCAGCGCCGTGCAGCGCCTCTACGAAATCGTGAACTACAAGAAATGCAAGGAGGACCTTTCGAAGAACACCCTCACCACGCTGCAGCTCCAGGAGGAGTACAAGAAGGTGAAGCTGGGATCGTACAGCGAGGAGATCTCCGACACGTTCATTGAGATGGCGCTCAAGGTCCACAAAACCTGTTTCGGCATTCAGTCGATCTCGAAGCTCCTGCTCATGTGCGATTCAGAATATGGCAGCCGCAACCCCTTTGACTACCTCGCCAAGTTGGACAAAATCAGCCGGCGGGCCAAGGGTGACGAGCTTTCGTGGGTTTTCCATGCGCTCCATGATGCCTGGAAGTATGGTTTCATGACAGACAGCGGCCTGTCCCTGAGATCCATCGAAGGGAAGGGCACGCTAGCCGGCAAGAGCGTTGTTGACATCGCCATTTTCAAAAAGAAGCTGAGGGATCTGTTCATGGAGAAATTGGCCGATTTTCCCCAGTGGACGGAGGAGGTGAAAACCAAATTCAGGGTCGTGTGCGCCGGCCACTTGCTCTTCCGCGAATTCAACGGGTGCCCAGACGAACGCGCTAACATCACCTGGAAGGCGGGGTGGCCGCCGAGCGCGGTGGAATACCTTGCCTTCATCGATGATACCCTGGGGTCAAAAAAATGCTGGGTCAGTATCGTGTTGTGCGTTTTCGGGCTTCGCATGCTTTCGGGGCTTTCTGGGCTGATGTTCCAGAAACTTTCTGGATTGTTTCAGAGGTTTTCTGGATTGATGTTTCAGAGGGCTCTGGATAGATACTTTGATGTTGTCGCTAATAACTAATCAGTAGCTCGGAGAGTGAGTCCACGTTGTCTGTGCACCACTAACATCAGGTTTGTATTCCGCATTTCCCTTTTTAAAAGATTCGTCAATTTCTGAACGTGCTGTTTCTGAAGGGCGATCTGGTTCGGCACGATATTTTCCCAAGGTGATGCTGCTATATAGCAGGGGCAGGGTATAGATTTGTAGGCTGAACGCTGACTGGTAAAGTACTTAACTATTTGATTTACCTCGCCTGAAGGACGCCACATTCGGTTCAGCAACTATGAGTTGGCAACCCGCCGTCGCGCAGTGCGTCATGCACAGGAAGGGCGCTGGCGAGTTTTTCGAGCTCAGCAGCGTGGATGAGCACATGACACACATCAAGGAAATGGCGCATTTGGAGGTCGGGACGAAGCCGCAGGAGGAGAAACAGCCTGCCAACGAAGTGGAAGTGAAACCTGATGATGAGACCGGTGACACTACTTCGCTGACCAACCCGGAAAATATTCAGCTGGTCTCGCCGGGGAATCTCGTGATCGACGTGTCTGCCAAAAGTGCTGACGAGATGCAGAAGTTGAACCTCTTCAAGAGGAAGGTCGCGGAGCTGGTGCGGTCCCACGTGGAGTTCGTCCCCGACATGACGAAGGAATGCGATCTCATCCAGGCGCTCAAGAACACCGAGGCTGGGAGGATCAAGGGCTCCAAGAACGTCGAGAACCCTGCTCAGTCATCCTACGTTGCCATCGTATACGACTCGAAAGTGTCGGGCGAATGCTCCCATCGGCCCCATCTGAGGCAGGTCTACTTTCGCTCTGAACACTGCAAGCGGTTGCTCAAGGTCGCGCTCAACCTGAAGGAGCCCGATGCGATCGCAGACGGCGACCTCTACATCCTGCCAGACGGTGGCAAGCACGGTCACAGAGGGGTAGCAATGCAAGATAGCGATGCAATGCATACATACGCGCACATGGGCACATGATACACGTATAAAGTACACGTGCACAAGCACATGCATATGCATACACAAACGCATAGACAGAACCATTTGCACATACATGAGCGAAAACATCTAGATCTACAGTACATATGCGTGCACATGTATATATTTGTATACACTCACACCTACAAGTACATGTACATACAACTGTATACAAGCAAGATCTAACACATATATGTTATATATCGACATATCGATACATACACATATATCCACACACCTGCATGTACAACTCGTATATATACACATATGTACGTCAATATACACATACAACGATACACACACATGCATGAAGTATCTGTCCTCTGACAGAGAATGATGAGGAAAAGGAATAGGAGGAGGAGGAGGAGGAGAAGGAGGAGGAGGAGGATGCGGGTGGAGGAGGGGCTAGATCCCACGATCTGATAAGGGGAGTGAGGACTAGCAATTAGTCCGCCGTCCAGGTAACGAGATGGCGCTGCTGAGTGGTCTGTGCGACGCGAACCAGAAGGCCCCCCAGAAATGCAAGAAGGTGCTGTACGTGATGTACTCCGAGGCCAGCATCCGGGAGAGGCTCAAGATCTGCCGGAACACAAGCGGTGCTCTACAGGTGGAGTGGATGCTCCTCATCACCAGCAGCTCGCTGACGCTCCCAGACAAGCCGCGCATCCACTTCGAAGGAACATCCAACGGCGAGTTCGTGGGGCCCGTGGCATGGGCACCTTTCGACTCCTCCGACACGTGGTGCCTTCCCCAGGCCATCAAGAAGACTGTGATCACAAAGACCAACGTGGTTCTCGCAGGGGGCTCGACCTACGCCCCTGACACTACCACCGACGAGAAGAAGGAATCGGAGAAGGAGATCGCCTTCATTCGCTCCTTGAAGAAGGAGAGCGAGCCTGTTTTCTTTCACGCTACGCCGACAAAGTTGTGGGAAGAGATCTTGCACTGCCACAGCGCCAAGGCGGCGGTGGACCTGGCCCCTGCAGATGGGGCGAGGGCTCTGGCAGCCATCCGCGCCCGCATTCCTTACGTCGGGGTGGCCTTCAACACTGCCCATCGCGATCAGCTCTTGATGCACGTCGACAAGACCGTGCTGAAGATGTTCCAGGTCGAGGGCGACAAGCTTTACCAGCCAGCGTTCGCCGAGCTCTTGAAGGACAGCCCCGTCGAGGAAGCTGGAGCAGATGAGACGAACAAGAAGACCTCTGCTGGCAAGCGCAAGCGCGAGACAGCTCAGAATGGCCAGAAAGAAGATCCCAAGCAGGCTGCAGCTGGTGGTCAGTCCGGTGGGGGTTCCGATGACGCCAAGAAAGCGTTGCTCGCAAGGGTCGCGCCCCTGTCCAAGGGCAAGGCCGACGCCGCGGCGGGCGGCTCCAAGGGCGGCAAGCGCCAGAAGAAGGAGGCGAACGCGGATGAGGAGATGGACGAGGATGGCATCGACGAGCTCGATGATGATATGGGTGAGGCTTGAGTTTTCAGTCCTGGCGTTGATTTTCGCCGTCAGCAGGGCGAGGCTGGGGACGACTGCCGCCGTCGTTGTTTCATGATGATCGGGCATTGGTTCTGGTGGTTTTCACCAATGCAGAATGATCTGGTTTCACGATGGCGGCGGCTTTGCCCTGACGGCCTTTCGTTTCAAGGTGGCCAGGTCTGGCGGCAGAGCTAGCGCAATCAAGAATAGGAGGATGAGGAAGATGAGGACGTGCAGGAGAGGGGTAGAGGAGGACGAGGAGGATGAGGATGAGGAGGAGAACCTATGCTTGACATCCTGCCACTGCTACTCCAACTGATCACTCTCTCTTACTTATCCTTCTCGTCATCCTTCTGCTCCGCCGTGCCCGGTGTATCGGATGTTTGCGCAAGCTCGAGCTCGAACGCCGCCGTGCCCCAGAAGGGGCCGCCAGGCTGCGACCGCCAGGAGTAGATAGAGGGGGGGGCGGGCGGGGAGAGAAGGAGGAGTGGGAGGGTCATGGGAACGAGCTGCGATACTCCTCATTTGTTTGGTGGCGTGACTCGCCCCTCCTCGGTCGTCCTCCTCCTCCTCTTCGTCCTCGTCGTCCTCCTCCTACTCCTCCTGCCTACTCACTCCTTCCTCCTCGTCTCCTCCTCTACTCCACTATCCACCTCGCTCCTCCTCCTCCTCCGACCACTTAGTCGCGACTCTACTCCTGCGACCCCGGCTCGATGCCGCGCCCGCCAGCGAGTTCCATTGCGAAGACAGCAGAGTATATCTTAATGAGTGCTTGCAATCTGTGTTTCAATGTACGCTCGGGTACCCATCATCACCGATGCATCGGCGCAGCTTGCTTGGCTCGGGCATCTGGTGACACGCATCACCTCTTACTATACGCTGTGCAAACATAATGACAACCATTAACATCATTCGCATTGGGCCCCTTATACACAAATGTAGGGTATGCGAGTACGTGGGCGAAGTGTACTTAAAAATCCCCGAGGGTGAGGCTGGCAGTTTTACGAGCTCCGACACGTTGGAAACGACGGCGGACCCTGATCGTCGCGAAGATCAGCACGGCCAACGTGCGCCGAAATGGTATGAATCTTGGATGTGTCGCCACTGCGGCGAAGTGTACACGGACGGCCGGGACCATTGCAAGCCGTGTTGCGCCCTGCCCAGTGGAACGATCGTAGAGGACCCCACGGAGAACAAATCTCGTTATCCTTCCACCCGGGGGCCCCCCAAGAAGAGAATGATTAGGGCGATGATGATGAGGAAGAGGAAAAAGGCGCATGAGGACGACGATGAGGAGGAGGAGGAGGAGGAGGATGAGGACGACGACGAAGAGGAGGAAGATGAGAATGACGAGGGGGAGGAAGAAGAGGACATGAGGAACGAGATAACACGTTTCAAACATCCCTAGAACATCCGTAACAAACCATTGATGTACTTCGTGGATGGCTTCTGGGTGGAGGACGCGCCGCTGGTGGCCAAGCCAGCGAGGGCGAGCGAGGCACCACCTTCACCCCTGGCTGGCGGGCACAGGCTCATCACGCCCCTTTCGCCTCCAAGTCCCCCTCGTCTTCCTTCTTCCTCCATCCTCGCCCTCCTCCGTGCCTTCGTCGTCGCCCTTACTTTATCGTCGTCGTGCTCTGCTTCTTCCTCTTCTCCCTCCTCGCGCTCCCGAGGGCAGCGAAAAAGACGAAGCTCATTCCATCTTACGACGGGCAACACTTGATTTCAGCGTCGGAATCATCAGATGATGCGCAGCCCACTGATCCTGGCCCGCACGGAGCGACTGGCCAGCCAGAGCCCGTAGAGGTGACAGATAGCTTAGTTCATGATTGAACCCGTGCCTCTGCCCGGGGAAGAATGAGTTGCCGTCGTCGTGCGCAGCGGAAAACATATTTTTTTGCGCTCGCCCCCCGCCAGGAGGGGGGGGGGGAACAAAAAAGGAGGATGAGGAGGGGGGGGAGGAGGAGGAGGAGGAGGAGGAGGAGGAGGAGGAGGACCAGGATGCGGAGCTCTCCTGGAGCGCACTCTGACCAGGATGTGGAGGAAGAGGAGGAGGAGGAGGAGGAGGAGGAGGAGAAGAAGGACGCCCACGCATCATCATCGGCACCAGGGCCTTTCCTGGAGCGCCGTCTGACCAGGATGTCGGGGCGAATCCAGACTTGGAGTGGCGAATCCAGCCTTGGCGAAGAGGTGGGCTCAAGTGGCCACGCAGAGAAATGCAAATGACATTCGAGTCCTGGCGCACACGTGTCGCGCGCGCGTCCCCTCCGCCCGCCCAGCTGGAACGTCGTGCATTGCATTGCGCCGCTTTGAATATATGTGGTTCACCTGTTACGTTGCTTGACGTTGCATTGCGTTTGGGAAGCTGGATTTTGGCTTGCGCGCGTTGACTCGCATTGCTTTACGTTTGCATGCGACTCGTGCATTGTATTGTCGCATGGTGCCTGAGCTCGGAAACAAAAAAAACTGCAATCGGATAACATAACATGAAGATACGTGTAATCCGTAGCCGTTTTGGCTCAAGGGAAATTCATAAATTCAAAGTTCATGTTTGGCCTTTGTTGGTAGCATGGTGCGCTGGGGTTGCCCCGCAGAGCTGGCGCAGGACCTCGTGCAGGGGCCTCCGAGCCCGCCGCTGCGCGATGAGCTGCTCAGGGCACTGTTCGCGGACGTGAATGCTGACGGCGGCGACGCGGTTCGGCGTCGGCGGCGCCGCGGCTCAGCATCGGCGGCTGGGATCGGCTGCGACGCCGTGGCTCGGCATCGGCATGGTACCGATGACGATGGACACAGCGGCTCGGCGTCGGCTGCGGCGCCTCGGCGGCTCGGAATCATCAGCAACGCTACTGCAGCAGCGGGGGCGCCGAGGCTTGGAATCGGCGGCGACGATGGGCACTGCAGCTCGGCATCATCCTCGGCGGCGGCGCCGCGGTTCGGAATCGGCGGCACTGGTGAACACTGCATCTCGGCATCAGCAACAACGGCGGGGCCACGGCTCAGAATCGGGGGCAATCATGATGGTGCTGATGGTGGTGATGCTGGGCACCGCAGCTGGGCATCGGCGGCAAGGCCACGGCCGGTGGCCTCACCATCGGCGGCGGCGGCGCCGGGGCTCGGAATCGGCGGCGCCGAGGATGAGCACCGCTGCTTTCGAAGCAGAAGTCGGAGCAGAGACGCGGGCAGCAGGAGGGCGGCGGCGACGGCGGGGGCGGAGCCCAGCAGCAATGGCTATGGGCTGGCGCGCGTCGCGCGCTGGGCGCCGCCGCCGTCGCCGGAGGAGCGCCGTCGCATTCTTCTGGAGTCGGCGCGAGAAGATGCGATGCACGTCATGGCGCGTGCCATCGCGCGCCATCCGGGGCGCATCCAGGCGCAACAGCCTCTGTTGGACTTGTCGCAAGGCGACCTGCTGCAACGGGTCACCGACCTCCTGCCGCCACGACGTGGGGGGGAAGAAGGTGGAGCGGCATGCGTCGGCTCCACCTCCGACCCCGCGTGGCGGTGGGAGGGTGGCTGGTGCTGGCGGTGCGAGCGCAGCGTGGCTCACCCTCGCTTGATGCCAGCGCGCATGATTGGCCACGGCCAGCGTGGATATCGGAGGATGGTGGTAGTTGGTTCTTTTTCAGACGCAGAGACGGCGAGCATGGAAGCCGCCGCGTTGCGACGCCTGCAAAGCTCGGGAAGGGAGATGAATGCCGATGACGCGCCGCCACGGGGAAACCCATCGACACGTTACTACTCATTGGTGAGTTGTCCCTGGGCGCTGATGAAGCGCCTTTCGGCGGCAACGTGTTGATGAGGTCCCCGCGGCGGCGCGACATCATGCATTCATGTTCCCTCCCGAAAAGCAAGCTTGCGAACGTAGCCATAGACGATCGCGGCCTTGCCATCTCTCCGCTTCTTGCATACAGCTTTCTCTATGTGTGCATTCCATGACGATAAGGTTTCATTTCGGCTTACGCCGCCATTCCGCTGGCCCCATACGGTGAGCTACGATATGATGTGCCATGCTAAATTACGTTACTTTGATATAAGAATGCATTGCGTTGCTGTGTTACGTACGACGCATTCTATGTCATGAAATGCTGTGCGATGGTGTGGTAGCACGGCTCGTCTGCTATGCGATGCTATGTTGTGGCTGTTACATACTATGGTGTGATATGTTATGACATGCTACAACGTGCTATGATATGAGTGTATGCAACGCTATGATGTGTTACGTATGCCGTGCCATGATAGCCGATGCGTGCATGCGGTGATCTGTGTTGCTTGCGGCGTTGTGATATGACATGCTATGTGACGATCTACATTATTTCATGATATTATGTGTTTGTTGTGCTATGCTATGATTTGGTATACAGTTGGCAACATGCAACGCACTGCAACGTGATGCCATGCAATGTCGTACAAATGTACACACTCGGCAAGAGCGTGCGTTTATCCATGAAGAATTCAACCTCGATTCTTGTGCTGGCCCCTGTGCCCGTCAGACTTGACGATGCGGCCTGGCCTGTAACTGCGCGCGGCCGCCACGCAACCCCAAACGCATGTTCCGCATGAGCTAAGGCCAGCCCAGCGAGGGGGGCCTCACATCGGACTCGACGCTCGAGGACTCGTTGGCCGATCTCCTCGAGGCCGATGGGGTGGGTGCTGGGGGGGGCGGCGCCGAGCCGGAGCCACCAGCTGCCGCTGCTGTCGCGATGGCTGTCGCGCCAGCCAAGGCCGCGCCCGCCGCGCCGCGGGCGCAGCCCATCACTGTGGCGCCGCATACTGGCCCTGGCGAGTTCACGCCCTCGGATCCCGCGCTGGCGCGCGCCTGCGAGCACGCGAGCTTCGACGTCGCGGTGTTTGGGCGCGTCGCCGCGGAGGCGCTGGCGGCAGATGACCCGCTGAGGCAGGCCGCGGTGGCCGCTTGCACGATCGATGACGACGCGCCCCCCACGCAGCGCTCACCCCCTTCGCCGCCGTGCTCTACGCTGGCGATGCGAACCCCCCGCCGCTGTGCTCGCCCGGCGCCGTTCCAGCCTCGCCTTTGGACTGTCAGGGAATCTCCTGGCCTTCGCAGCCCATTCAGCACTCCGTCCACGGCGCCGCTGGCGTCGCCACCGCCGCCGCCGCAGCCATCGCCACCGCAGCAGCATGCACCGCCGCCGCCCGCAAGCCCCCCGACCGAGACGCTGGATGGGGTCCTGCATCGCGTGCGCCGACGCGGCCCAGGTGGCCCCGCAGTGCTTCGACCTGGTGCTCCCCGAGGCCCGCGCCCGCCCCTTCTCTTGCTCGGCTGTGCGTGTCAGTCCTCGGCCGCCGCGTCTCTGTCAGCCGCTCTGCCGCCAGCCCCTCCCCCCTTTGGCTTCATCGTGCTCCCGAGATTGAGGAGATGGAGGATCCTGCCGCGGATGGAAGGGGGGGGGTGCGAGGCGACAGCGGAGGTGCACCACCCCGAGTTGAGCAGCTGGGGGAAGGGGGGACGCGCGGACAGGAGCAGGAGGCAGGGAGCCGGGGAGGGGCGACAGGTGGCAGGTTATGCCGGTGAGGCAGGGAGCAGTTGAGGAGACAGGGGGCAGGCGGTGCAGGTGAGGCGGGGGGCCGGTGAGGCGATAGGGGGCAGGTGGCGTCGACGCCAGATGCGGACGAGCCCCCCCCCCCCCTCCCCCCTTCCTCCGAGGTCGCTGTCGACGTCGATGCGGTCGGGACGCTGCTGGGCAGCTTGTTTCGCTCGTTGCCCGACGCGGAGGCGGACAGCAGCGACGAGGGCGGCGCCGCCCCGCATCGCCCGAAACTTGCTTCGGACGGTCAGTTTTTGGTAATTGTTGGAGCGCCCCCCAAAACTCGCCGTCCGAGGACTTCTCGGACGGGCCCCCGCCCAGAAATTACCAATAATGCGCCCCAAAAAATTCCAACAATTACCATCCTCGTGAGGGGTGCGTCCGTCCGAGGACGGGGAATTTACGGTCAATTAATTTTTGGGCCCCCCCCGTCCGAGAACTTCTCGGACGGAGCCCCGCCAACAATTAATGCGGGCGCCCGAACAATTAATGCGGCCGACGCCCCAACATTTCGGACCCCCCCCAGCGCTTCCCCCCCGCCCGCCCGCCTTCAGGAGCCGCCCGCGAGTGAGAACCACCCTGGTGATGTTCCGGTCGCCCGCGGCAGGGGTGGGGCCGCGGCCGCAGCCGCCGCCGCCGCCTTCGCCACGTCGCTCGCCTGCCGCCGCCGCGCCGCCGTGGCTGGGGGGGTGGAGGGGAGGAGTCGAGGATCACCTCGAGGCTGGGGGGGCGGGGGGCGGCGGCAGCGGCGTCGCGTGGGGGCTGGAGGCGACCGCCCCGCTGGCATCTGCGGGTTGAGCCCACCTGGGTGGCAGGCGCTGTTCGGTGGCCTCGCGCGCGAGCGCAGCGTTTGGCTCGAGGGTCGACCTTGCTGAGGGTGGCTGCGCCGCGTTCGCGGCCTGAGCGGGGGCCCATGGCGGCCTCGCAGCCCTCGACGACCCCGCCCGCCGCGGTGGCCGCGCAGCCGACGCAGCCTGATCGGGGGCCCATGGGGGAGCTCGCCGCGCAGCCGCTCCCGCCTGCGCCGGGACCGTCTCAGCCTGCGCGGGGGTCCGCGGAGCAGGTCGAAGTGGTGGATGCTTGGGCGCAGGCGCCGACGGGGACCTCAGCGGCCCAGGCCGGGCTCGGTCAGGCCCCGCCCGCCCAGCTCGTGCACCAGGGCTGCCAGACCGACCTGACGCGGGTTACCCCGAACGCGCAGCTCCCGCCCTACAACCTGACGTGGCCTCCGCAGGGTGACGAGGAGACACCGCCGCCGCCGCCGCCTCCGCTGTCGCCATCGGCCGAGGCGCGCGTCGTCGCGCTGCCGCCGCCTCCGCCGAGGGACGGGGTGCTGTCGGGCCCCGCGGCCGCGAAAGCCCCTCCGCCTGCTTGGCTTGGCGCTGCGGCGCCGCCGCCGGCAGCCGGGGCTGCGACGCTGGCCGCGCCGCCGCCCGCAGTGTTCGGCAAGGCGCCGCCTCGGCAATCGCCTCCCTTGCGGTCGGCGGAGGACGTGCACGACGCCGTGGCCGAGGCAGTTGCGGCCCCGGGCAGCGCGAGCTGGCCGCCTCCAGGGAGCTCTGCGTCGGGAGGACGCCGCGGACGCGACGACCCTGCGTCGCCAGATGAGGCCGGCGGCGACCCCTGGGTCCCCCAGACGCCAGGCTCCTCAGCCCACAGCTCCGTCGGGAAGCCACCGCCGCCGACGTATGTTGCGTCGAAGGCCCGGGCGACGCTGCCGACGGCGGTAGCGACAGTAGCGCTGGACGGAGGGCAGTCGCCGACGCTGGCAGCAGCGTCGCGATGTCGATGTCGACGATGGTGATGGCGATGGCGATCGGTGGAGATGACGACTACGGTGACGCTTGCACGATGACGACCCCCCCACCCCCCACCCCCCCCACCCCACCCGTCCCGCCGCAGAGGCCCGGGCGCCGACCCTGCAGGACGTCCCCTCCAAGGCGCCTCCGATGCAGCCGCCCGTCGCGGTGCCCTCCCCTCGCCAGTCGCCGCCGCCGCCCCGACCCCCGCGCTCACGCTCGCCATCCCTCTGTCGCTCACGCGCTGTCTCTGGCGTGGTCACGAGCTCGCACTCGCGTGGGATGTCGCGTGCATCGGCCACTCGCACTCTCTCTCGCCCCCCCCCTCTTCTCTCTCTCTCTCTCTCTCTCTCTCTCATCTCCTCTCTCTCTCTCTCTCTCTCTCTCGCTCTCGCTCTCGCTCTCTCTCTCTCTCTCTCTCTCTCTCTCTCGCTCTCTCCTCTCTCTCTCTCTCTCTCTCTCTCTCTCTCTCGCTCTCTCTCTCGCTCTCTCTCTCTCCTCCTCTCTCTCTCTCTCTCTCCTTCTCTCTCTCTCGCTCGCTCGCTCTCTCTCCTCTCTCTCTCTCTCTCTCTCTCTCTCTCTCCTCTCTCTCTCTTTCTCTTTTCTCTCTCTCTATATATACTCTCTCTCCTTCTCTCTCCTCTCTCTCCTCATCTCTCTCTCTCTCTCTCTCCCCCCCCCCTCCCTCTCCCCCCCCCTCCTCCCTCGCCTGCCCGCCCTCCCTTCCGCCCGCCCCCCCTCCCTCCCCCCCATCCACTGTCTCGGCCCCTCTCGCACCTTCTCGCTCGCGCCTTCTCGCCCCCGCGCGCACGCGCGGCGTCGGGCTTACGACGCGGGAGGCGGGCGCGGATGGCGCCGCATGGCCTAGCTTAGTCCGACGGGGGCTGAGGGGCCCCCCCCCCCCCCCTTGGCCACGGTCGCCCCCGCTTAGCGCGCGCTCGCCCCCCCGCCTCCCGCAGCGCAGGTACACCGCCACACGGTGCACCATGTCCTGCCCGCAGTCGAGGAGATCCACGGCGACCGCTGGTGCCACTGGCAGTTCTTGACGCACGCTCAGATGCTCGATGGCTGGGAGACGTACTACACCGAAACGTACGCCTCCGTGTTCTTCCGGAATTACGCGACAGGCGCCGTGAGCTGGTACCCCCCCGCGGACCCCGACGGCTCCACGGGCTCCACGGGGGCGCCGTGAGGCGCCTTGGCGGTGGCCCCCCCTGGGCACCGCCGCGACGATGGCGACGCCCAGACGACGATGAGATGACGTCGACGACGACACGGCTCGCCCCTCCGGCGCTGCGTACCAGCGCCCCCCCGCCCCCACTCGCGGGTGCGCTGCTCCTGCCGCTGCGCAGTGTGAGCGCTGGCGCTCTAGGTTCTAGATGGCATCGACACAGTGTGCTTGGTTTCGCCGAGTCCCTTCCGCTTTCAGTCATCGCCCCTGCCTCCCGTCCAGGTCGCCTCCGCTCTCCCCCTGCTCCAGTGCCGCCCCCCCTTGTCCATCCCTGCCACCTTCTACAGCCCTCGCTCTGTCTGTCTCCCCCCCCCCCCTTTCCCCGCCGCCCCCCTCTGCCGCCCCTTCTCCGCGCTTCGCTCCCTGAACGTGGCGCAGCCGGGGGCTCGACTCCCCAGGCGCTGCGCTGGAATTTGGCCGCCGGGACGCGCGATCTGTGCAGGGCGCCCGATGGCCACCGCAGAAAAAGCATCAGCGTTGAGGGGGCGAAGCGCGGAGGAGCGACGGCAGGGGGGGGCAGCGGGGGCGGAGGTAGCGCGCCATGTTCCTGCACATTGCAATCGAGGGCCTGGCATCCTTTCCGACCCCGCGCGGCCTCGCACGGCATCTTTGCTCAGGTGCAGGGACATGCGCCCGCCTCGTCTGCTCTGAGCTCGGTGCTAGCAGCGCTCTGGGGCCGCGAGTTCCGTCAGCGCCTCAGGCGCGTCGGGGCCGTCCCCCCACTCCCCAGGGATCCTTGGGGCGCTAGCCCATCAGGAAGACTCCAGCGTATCCAGGGTCGGTCAGGGTATTCCGAGGACTCCAGCGCATCTTGAGGACTCCAGAGTATCCTCGGGCATCTTGAGGACCCCAGAGCATCTTGAGGACCCCAGAGCCCCCGGGGATAACAGGGTGTCTCGGGGATAACAGCGCGGGTGTCTCGGGCATCTTGAGGACCCCAGAGCCCCCGGGGATAACAGGGTGACAGGGCCAGCGAGGCAATGTGGGCGGGGCGCCCAGGTCCAACGTGACCCGCTCGAGCACAGCGTCGCGCTGATGCACGACAAGCTCCCCGCCCAGTACGTGCCCTCCCTGATGGACACGCTGGCGCAGAGCAAGGGTGAGTTCAGGGTCGGGACAGGCGCGCATGCCGCATGCCGCATGCTCGTTTGTCTGTGTCTGCCGCCCTTCTCACAGATCGCCTCGGCCTGTCTGCCGTCGCACCCCCCCCCCCCCCTCGACGTTCCCCCCCCCCTCCAGCCGCTGCGTCCGAGAGCGCATTCCTTCGTCCAGCCCAGCCGCCGCCCTCTCCGCCCCCGGCCCTCATCCCGCGTGCCCCCCCGCGTGAGAGGCTTCAGCGGGAGCGACGTTTTCTCGAAGATCCTGAGCGCCTTCTCGGCGGAGTGGTCCAACAGGCACGGCCACGACATCAGATTCCGCCCCGTGTTCGCCTGCGAGAAGGGCGTTCATCAGCAGGAGTTCTTGAAGCGCGAGTTCGCAGAGATGGAACACCTGTCCGGAGAGATGGCCGAGCTCCTGCCTCGGACGCCCAGCGGGGGCACCGAGCGATGGGCGATGCGAAGGCGGCGATTCGCGAGACCGGCGAACTCGCTGCGGTAGACACGAGCTGGCGGGCTGTTGGCTATAGCGGGTGATCCGATCGACGTCATATCGGCAGCGGCGACGGCTGCGGTCGCGCGGCCGTCGAAGTTGGTGGCCTCGACGGCGCTGGCGTCGCTCCCTCGTCGTATTCCGTTCCAGTCTCCGCCTCTTTGCGGGCCATCCTGGTGCCTGCTGCTTGATCCTGCGCCTCCTGCACCCCCCTCCACCCCCCTCCCTCCCTGGTGCCTCCAGCGTGCCTCTCATGCCGCCCTCCCCTCCTCGCCCCGCCTTGCCCCAGCCCCCCCAGCCCCCCCCCCCCCCCCCCCCGCGAGCCGAGGTTGACGCTGCCGCGGGCGTACGACCTGAAGTCTCACAAGCACACCGTGGTACCCCCTGTGGACATTTTCGCCGCAGGGTTCACCTGCACGACGAAAAGTGCTCTCAACAGCAAATACAGAGGGCAGAGGGTATCGCCGATCCAAACATGTGAAGGCGAAACTGGGAAAGCGTGGAGGATGACGCATGCTTACTTAGCTCGCTCGCGGCCGTCCCTTCTTGTGCTGGAGAATATGACAGCCTTGATGAACGAGAGCGGCGAGCCGGGGATGTGCGCAGATTCGGTGGCCTTGGTCGACCAGCTCAGGGCCCTGGGCTACACCGCGCGGGCGGGGCACTTGGAGTCGGCCTTTCTGGAGGAGGCGGAAGGACAGGTAGGTGTCGGAGGCGGAAGGACAGGTCGGCGGATGGGGGAGGAGGTCGACCGGGGGTGGAACGTAGGGCCCGATCGATCCATATGATCTGCGCTCACCACCGTCTCGCACGAACATCTCGTTGCCCCTGCAGGACGCGGCTTGAAGGACATCCAGGGCCGCCAGGGGGGTGTGATTTCAGGTTCTCGGGGCGCGATGTTTCGCATGGCTCCCCTGCTCAGCCCTAAGGCGGTGAAGGTCAGCGCCTGCGACTACGGGTCCCTGGTGACCCGCGCGAGGATGGCGGTCGTGGGCTTCCTCGACGATCCCAGCGGCAGCGCCACGGCCGCTTTCGCGTCCATCCTGCCACAGCTGAAGACCCCGCCGCTGCCGCTGGGAGCTTTCTTTGACTGGGCCGCCATTCCGTTGTGCCACGGCGATGTGGAACCATAACCCCCTAAGATCACTGGCAAGTCTGAAGTTCATTTGGTTTACTACAAAAAGGCAGGGGTGCCATATCCGCCCTGCCTGAACGCCTACCCGCAGGAGCTCCGCCTGGTCTTGGCAACGCTCACACCGGCGCAGATCGAGGTGTTGGGTGCATTCAGATAGCGACCCGCCCCCCCATATTTTGGACATGCCCAGAACACGTCGTGCTGTTTGCGTTGTTCCTGGGTATCAGGGTCTGGTGCCGATGTCTGATCCCACTGGTCGCAGCTCAGAAACATGATGAGGATCGTGTGGAGTAGGTGCAGGATCCGGCCCGAGCAGACACGGAGGGTGATGATGATGAGGAGGAGGAGGCGGAGGAAGAGCGGGAGGGGGAGGCGGAGGGTAACCTCTCGCCGTCCGCATCCGCCCCCATGCCGTCCTTCTCCGGCGCCTGCCCAGGTGGCGCTGTACGGCGAGGAATGCGATCCATGGCCGACCGTGCCAGGGGAGTTTCAGTGGGCAGATATCAATGTATCGCTTCGCTTTTGCTTGGGCGCGGACGGCAAGGGGTCAGTCTTCCGTGATGTCATGCCTACCCTCACTACCAAGTCCGTCCTGATGATGCGCGTCTTGGGCGCGGACGGCTCGCGCAACTGGAGGCGCGCTTGAAGTCGATGCCATCGCTGCTTGAAGGGCGAAGCATGGTGGGGGGGGGGGGGGGGGGGGGGGCGGGCAGGAGCAGGAGACGCAGAGATGCGCCTTGGGCCTTGGGGATGCCCTGGGCCAGGAGGATGCCGAAGCGGAGGAGGCGGCGTGGACGAGAGGAGGGCGGGGAGGGCCACGCTGGAGGTATTGAAACGGTGATCAGGGCCCATGTCGCTGACCCCACCCCTCCTTCGCGCTAGACGGTCAAAGCAAGAGCCTGCCCCCCACCCCCCCCCCCCCCCCCCCCTCCCCCCCCCCCTCCGCCCTCCCGACCGCCTGCCCTCCCGCCCCCCCCGCCTTCGCGCCCTGCCTGCCCCCGCCCCCCTATCCCTTCGCCCCGTCCCTCCCCGCCGCCCCACTCCCCACCCCCCCCGCCTCCCTCCCCCCCCCCCCCCACCCCCCACCCCCTCTCTCTCGCGCTCTCTCTCTCTCTCTCTCTCTCTCCTCTCTCTCTCTCTCTCTCTCTTTATCTCTCTCGCTTGCCCTCCATGGCCCTATGGCTCCCTCCATATCGCGCCCGTCCTCCCTCCCTCTGCCTCTTCCCTCTTCCTCGCCCTCGCCCTGTCCCTCCCCACCCCTTCCCCCCTCTCTCTCGCTCTCTCTCTCTCTCCTCTCTCTCCCTCTCTCTCTCTCTGGCTCTATCTCTCATCTCCCTCTCTCTCTCTCTCTCTCTCTCTCTCGCTCGCATGGCGCGCCTCTCTCTCTCTCTCTCTCTCTCTCTCTCCTCTCTATTTCTCGCTCTCTCTCTCTCTCTCTCTCTCTCTCTCTCTCTCTCTCCCTCTCGCTCTTTCTCTCTCGTTATTTCTCTGTTGCTCTCTTGTGCTCGCCCGTGCACCCACTCGCGCTCTCACGCTCGCCCTCTCTGTCCCTCTCTGTCTTGGCCTTGCGTCTGCCTCTTCCCTCCGCAGGCTGATCACCGGGGAGCTGCTCCTCCGCTTGATCGGGTTCTTCGGCGCGGACCCCGGCGTGGATGACGGGGTCGCGAGGCTGTTGGTGGGCAACGCCTATTCAGCCTTCCCGTTCGCCGCCGTTGCTTTGTCCGCCCTCGCCGCGTATTCGCGGCGTCGGTGAGCTCGTCGCCACTGACCGCCGCCCCTCGGCGGGGTATGAGGGCGGTGCGTTGGGGGCTGAGGTGGGGGGGGGGGGGGGGGGGGGGGGGGGGCGAGCCCGAGGTGGGGGCGGAGGAGGACGGCGAATAGGAGGTGGACGTGGGGGAGGCCGACAAGGAAGACGTAGGGTAGGGGGAGGGGGCCCTGGGGGGATCTCTTCGCGTCAGTCGAACCTGAGTAGCAGTGCTGTATAGTTTTCCAGCTGGCGTTGCCGTGTCAGCGACTGGCGGTCTCTTCGCCAGCCTGCTCAATCAGCGCGCGCCGGGCCTCGGGGCGGCCAGTGCGCACCTGCTGGAATTAACCGTCGGGGAGCGCGGTTTCTCGTAGCCCCCCGCCCGCCCCCCCCTCCCCCCCCCCCCCCCGCCCCACACTCCCTGGGGCCACGCGGCGTCAGGAACCATCGACAGGTGAGCAATGAGGGCCGCGGAGCGGGCGATTCTATTCTTCTTTTGTCCACTGCTGTCGCTTATGTAGGTGTTTCTTATCGCGGTCATCGGATTGCGGTCTGCGACCACGACGGCCCGTGGCACTCGCGGCGTCGCGGCCCCTGCCATGGCGGGCTAGGCGCCATGGGCGGCTAGGCGCCATGGACGGCTAGGCCCGCACCTCCCGCAAAACAACGTTCACCGAAAGCAGGCCTGCATTCGGGACCCAGGGTTGACAAATTGTCGGCGTCGGGCGACGGTCAGTCGCCGAGGTTTGGTAGGTCCCTGGAACGTTCCAACTCTGAATTTGGGAACTGGTATCCGCATGATCTGGCACCGAGCTTGGGCATCCAGGAGGGTTCTGCAGATGGCCCCATCTTACCGTTTCCCAGGGCGAAGGGGCATGTGATGCGTAAAGCGTAAGGATCGCGGTGCTGTCCTGGGAGGGGGGGGGGATGGGCCGGGGTAGGCATGTCTGTGTTTCTGCAGCGACATCGCTCAAGCGGTTGCACACCTCACCTTCTCCCGACCAGACCGCCCGCGTTGCGAGCATCCACCATGAGCGACCAGGGGGAGAACGCGCTCGACGTGACCGACCTGCCCGAGCTGGCGTTCGACCGCGGTGACCCGACGACGGCCGCCTACGGCGCGTGGGGGGCAGCGAACACTGGCCTCGTCAGCGTCATGCAGACGACGGAGAACGGAGTCCAGCTTGAGGCCGCCCCTCTTCTCACGTGCCTCATGTCCTCAATCCCTCACTCACCCCTGGCCCCCTTGTCTCAGAACGCCTGTCCCCCACCTCATCGGTCGTGCCCGATGGGCGCCTCTGCGGGCTCTGCGGCAGGAAGGACACAGAGGTGGACCACGCGTTCGCTCTCGAGTGCCTCCACTGGGGATACAGGCCCAAGGCCAAGAAGAACAGGGGCGCGTACTGCTTCTACTGCGTGCGCGTCCATGCAGGCTATTGGGCTAGGGGTGCGGAGGCGGCGGAGGGGACCTCGGCGCAGGACGAATGGGGATTGGCGGGGGCGGTAGGGAGAGGCGGTAGAGCGGGGAGGAGCGAGGTGGCAGGTAGAGGCGATCCTTCTGCATTGTTTCACCGGAGGCGCTCCCGAGCTGCCGATGAGAACGGTTGGGGGGGGGGGGTGGGGGGGGGGGGGGGGGGGGGGGGTGGGGGGAGGGGGGGGGGGGGGGGGGGGGGGGGGGGGGGGGGGGGGGGGGGGGGGGGGGGGGGGGGGGGGGGGGGGGGGGGGGGGGAGGGGGGGGGGGGGGGGGGGGGGGGGGTGGGGGGGGGGGGGGGGGGGGGGGGGGGGGGGGGGGTCCCACCCCCCATCCGTTCTCCACGGTCCTGTCTCCGCTTCCCCTCACCCCCTTCCCGCTCCTGCTATCCCGCCTCCTCTTTGCCCTTCCCCCTCCCCCCCCTTCTCCTCCTCCTCCAACACCCCCATCCCTCCTCCTCCCCCCGCCCTTCCTCCCGCCGCCGCCTCCTCCTCCCCCTCCCTCCTTCCTCCTCCTTCCTCCGCCATCGACCCCCACCCCCCCCCCCCTCCCCCCGCCGCGCCCCCCTCCCCACCACACCTCCCCCCATCCACCTCCCCCCACGCCGCTCGCCTCCCCCCCCCATCGCACTCTCCCCCCCCCCCCCCCTCCGCCTCCCCCCCCACCCCCCCTCCTCCTCCATCCTCCGCCCGCCGCCGCCTCCTCCTCCTCCTCCTCCTCCTCCTCCTCTCCCTCCTCCCCTTCCCCTCCCCATCCTTCCTCTACCCCCCCTTCCCAACCCTGCTTCTCTCCTCCTCCCTCTCCTCGCTCAACCTCCTCCTCTCCCTCCGCCTCCTCCCCTCCCCTCCTCCCTCCCTCTTCCATCCCCTCCCCCTGCTTTCGCCCCTCGCAGGGTTCTACGCCGAGCAGCTGTCTACATCGACGCCCGCCATGCTGCAGCGCGTGATCGGCGCTTCGAGGGGGGCCTGCATCGAATTCTTCATGCGCCGCCACGAGGCAGTGTCCCACTTCATCGCTATGCGCGCCACTCGCGG
The DNA here is from genome assembly GCA_963575745.1 of Prorocentrum cordatum. NCBI lineage: Eukaryota > Dinophyceae > Prorocentrales > Prorocentraceae > Prorocentrum > Prorocentrum cordatum. The sequence goes on along the minus strand of CAUYUJ010003095.1, from coordinate 42,595 downwards.
GGCCCGCGTCTCGTGGAGGGACGTCGACGAGCAGGTCAGCCCCTACCGCAAATCAGAGGTGCATACGAAGCGCGCGCCCACCAGGATCATGCGCCTCTCTGATTACAAGGCCGAGTACGGAGATCCATTCACGAATGGCAAAAATCACCAGGTATGCATGTACCAGGGCACCGAGTGCGTGCGCATCCCTGGCAAGCTCGAGTGGACAGAGACCGCCGTTGAAATCCAGGGCGCCAAGCGGAACAGGATCCACCACACCAGCGACTCGGCGATGTTCGACGGCCAGCTGGATCGCGCCTTCGCGGGCCTCCAGAACTCGCTTTCGCAGGCCTGCGGCGAGGAGCTGGAGGGGGGTTCCATGAGGGCGAGGAGGGCGAGGGGAGATGGAGGATGACAACGAGGATGAGCGATGGAGGAGGAGGAGGAGGAGGAAGAGACGGTGGAGGAGGAGAACGAGGAGGAGGAGGAGATGGGAGAGACGGAGAAGAAGCGAGGCCGTGGATGAGGAGGAGGTGGAAGAGGATGGAGGAGGAGGCGGAGGAGAGAGAGGTGGCGGAGGAGGAGGAGGAGGAGGAGGAGGAGGAGGGGAGGGGATGAGGAGGATGAGGAGGAGGAGGAGGAGGACGAGGAGGAGAGGGAGGAGGAGGAGGAGCGCCCCCCCCCACCCCCTTCCCTCAGGCATTCGCCCGCCCGACGGGCGAGGAGGCGCCGAGCATATTCGCGAAGGCTGCCCCGTCGGCCCCGCCGAGCAGGCCAGCGCCCGGGCCGCCGCCTGTGCCGACGCTGGCGGCGGGCTCAGGCGAGTCGGGCGCTGTGTTCGGTGGCTTCCAGGCTGGCTTCATTCCCATGCTGGCACCTCCTCCGGCGGCGCCACCTGCGGAGCAGCCGCCGAGCAAAGCCAAGGTCAAAGCCAAGGCCAAGGCGAGGCGGGGCGGGCGCAGCGCCGCGCCTGGCATCAGCGCGCCTGGCACCAGCAGCGACGATGGAGCCAGCAGCGGCGCCGCGCCGTCCCGCCGCCCTGTTGGGCGCCCTCGCGGGAACAGGCGCGTGATTCTCCAGGGGCATCTGGATGAATACAGAGCTTCCGCCCAGGACGAGAAGTACTTCTGTGTGCAGAATTTCCAGAGGCAGTTGAGCAAGGCCCTCGCCGACTTCGTGGATTGCATCGTTCCTGAGAGCAAGCTCCAGGAGGAGACCGACGCGGCCCTGGCCAAGGGGGTGGCGGATCCAGAGCTGTACGCCGATTCGGATGAGATCCAGGCCCTGCGGAAGCAGGGCCAGGAGGCCATGAACATGGCTAAGGCGTGGAGCAAGAGCCAGAGCTTCGACAAGGCGTTCGCCTCGGCGTACCGCATGAGTTTGACGTTCTTGTCGACGCCTCCCGTGGCGAGCGCCCCGTTCCCCCCCATGGATGCTGCAGGAATACGTGGCCAAGCAGGTGGAGGCGCGGTGGGGAATAACCAACGGTTCTTGCTCAGGAGGGGGTGTAGAGGGCTTAGCTGGCTGATCCTTGGTCCGCCCCCTTGTTGGAGGCGGAGGAGGATGAATGGGGGATGAGATGGGGGATGAGGAGGTGGGGGAGGATGAGGTGGCCCGGCGTGAGGACGTCAGCCAGTCAACCTTCTCGGCCAGCCTAGCAGACTGAGCGGTTGTTACCCTGGGGCGTCTTCGGCGGACGAGCACATGTGGCAGGTGTTCGACCCGATGAAACTTACGGAGGCGGGTTTCGCAGCAACTGACGCTCAGATGGCAATGTGCGTGGACATGGTGAAGATGAAATTCAGCATGCTTGCTCAGGCGGACCCGCAATTTCTCCACAAAGATCTTCTTGGTATCGCGTCCTCTGTACCCAGTTGGGCCTCCATGGAGATCCAGACGGATATGCGCTCCTTGCGGGAGGCGCTGCGCGTGCTGGAGCCCAGCGCGAGGCCCAGGCCCGTCGAGATTCAAGCCATGGAGGTCGCCCCGACTGGCATATTGGAGAACCGTTGGCCCATGGCGGGTTCGACTGCGCAGTGGCCGCACGCCAAAAAACTGTTGCGGGACATTGAGGTCAGCCTTTCTGCCTTCAAGACAGGTGCCATCCTCGAGAAGCGCGTCATCGATAGGCTCACCAAGGCCAGCGAGTACGCCGCGGCGGACGCCAAGTCCATGGATCGCATGTCGCGCCTGGCCAGCACCACCGGCCACATCGACAACCCCCTGAAGCTCTTTGGCGAGGTAACGCCGATGATGGAGCGGTACCTCAGCTCGAACGACGTCGATGTCCCGATGATCGACTATCTTGCCAGCGCCGGGGACCTCATCTTGGACACGTGCCAGGATTGTCCAGTCCCCTGCGCCCGTTCATGCGCCCTCGCCCTCCTCCGCTTCCTTCTCCTCCTCCTCTTCCTCCTTCTCCTGCGCCTCCTCCTCCTCCCCCTCCCACCCCGCCCACCTCTCTCGTGTCCCCCTGTTCTTCTCCCCCTCCCCCTCGACCACCCCTGGCTCGTCGTCGCGCCGTGTCGCCCCGAGGAGGGTGGGCAGGAGGACAGGGCGGCCAAAGGATATGATGGGGTGGTCTGGGGGAGGGCCGTTCCTCGCCATTCGCCTCTCCCTCCCTCGCCCCTCTCCTGGGGTAGCGCCCCCCCCCCGTTCTCGCCCAGCCAGGAGCTCGTCGCCCACGCGGTCGGCTGGTTCGACGCGCCTGACGGGGCCACGCCATGGGAGAACGGCGACACAGTGAGTTCAGGCATAGGCATGATGACGACGCTGATCGATAAGGTCCAGGCATTGCCGAAATACACCACCACGATGCAGGAACACGATTACGAGGAATACAAGACGGTCGTCCTCATGGTCCACGGCGCAGTGGATACGTTCAAGCTTCTCCAGAAACGCCGCGACCCTGGCGCCCCAATCGGCCAGGTGCCCGAGTTCTTGGACAAGTTCGACAGTGACTTGAAGACCCTGGCAGCCTTCTGGGACGGGCATGAGTGCGAGAAGCACCTCTTGATTCTGCGGGGCAAGTTCAGCGCCTCGCCCATGCTTGCGGAGGTCAAGGACGTGCTGGCGTCGCGGCTCGCAGAGCGGATGACGGCGTTCCTTCGAGTCTGCAACGGCCCCATTTTCGGGAACTACAGGGACGACTTCTGGACCGAGAAGTGGGCTGATGAGGTGTGAAGCCGCGACGATATCGTTGGACAATACCGTCTGGTTGTTGGTGCTGGGCATGAGGCATCGCTGTCGCAGGACGCGGAGACAGCGTTCGCAGAGGCAGCGGAGGCTGCGCGCTATGCCGACGACTCTCTGCGCTCGCAGGTCGGGCTCATCATTCAGGTGGCGCAGGTCTGGGTGCGCGGCATGGCGTTCCTGCAGTGCAGCTTCGACTTCGACGAGCCGTCCGCCAAGTCCTGGCTTGCCGCGCGGGTGGTTCACCGGGAGCTCGTGGCCGCGGTCGACCATATCTTCCGCGCGTGGGACACCCATAGCGGCGTCGCGCTTGCAGAGTGGGACCTCGGCGGTATCAATCGGAGGTTCTTCCTCCTCGTCATCCTCCTCCTCCTCCCCACCTCCTCCTCCCCCTCCTCCTCCCCCCCCTCTCCTCCTCCTCCTCCTCCTCCTCCTCCCGCCACCACCCTCCTCCTTGTCCCTCCTCTCCGCCCCCCCCCCCCCCCGCCCTCCCTCGTTCCCACCGCCACCTCCGCTCGATATTTATGCGGGGGGGGGGGGGGGGGGGGGGAGGGGGGGAAAAAAAGGGGGGGGCGAGGGGGACGGGGGGTAAAGGGGAGGAGGAGGAGTGAGGATTGAGGAGAAAGGAGTAGGAGGAGGAGGGGCAAGAGGAGCCCATCCCGCATGTTCCGCGCCCCCCCTCCCCCACCCCACCTCGTCCAGCAGTACTTCCACTGCGGGGGGGGCCCTTCGCGAAGTCAGCCTTCGCGAAGTCACTGGAGACGGCCCTGGGCGGCTCGGACGGCGTGCTCGGCGGCGCGCCCATCGCGGAGTGCGTGCGCGACGCGCTGGTCGGCATGAACGGCGCGCTGAACGGCGCGCCCCAGCGCTGGGCAGACGGCTTCGCCGGGGCCGCGGCCAAGATCGCAGAGTGGCAGCCCGACTGGAAGCCCATCCAAGAGCAGCTGCTCGCGCCGCCGCCACACCCCATGGCAAAGGCACTGGTGGCGAACAAGATGCTGAAAACACTCGGGGAGGTCTGCGCGGACATCACGGCGAGGATTGCGTTGGCGCGGAAGTGCCCAGGCATTTGCTCTGCGCCAGCGCTCCTCGCCTGGGAAACAGCTGCCCACTCGGGGATGGTCACCATCTCCGCGACGTACGTCCTCTTCAGCATGAAGTACGCGTTCCCGAACTTGAAGGGGCCGAAAAAGCTGAAGGCCGCCGACGACGCCGACGACAGCGACGATGATGAGGATGACGAGGAGGAGGAGGATGAGGAGGAGGAGGAGGTCGAGGGGAGCAGGCGGAGGAGGATACGGAGGAGGAGGGTCCGGAGGAGGAGGAGGATAAGGAGGGGGAGGAGCAGGATACGGAGGAGGAGCAGGGGATGACGAGGAGGGGTCGCCGCAGGCTGCAGCAGACAAGCTCAAGCACGAGCTCGAGGCGAAAGGCGTATGGGCGCACCTGCCGCAGTGCATCGCGGCGTCGCTGGACAAGGGCGGCGAGTGCCTCGAGGTGGCAGCGGATGAGGCGCCCGCGAACGCCTTCGGCGGCGCCGCAGGCAGCGGCGCCCCAGGCAGCGGCGCCGCAGGCAGCGGCGCCCCAGGCAGCGGCGCTGCTGGCAGTGGCGCAGCGCCGCCGGCGGCAGCCCCACCGGCGCAGGCAGCTGCAGGCAGTGGCGCAGCGCCGCCGGCGGCAGCCCCACCAGCGCAGGCAGCTGCAGGCGGTGGCGCAGCGCCGCCGGCGGCAGCCCCGCCAGCGGCGCCGTGAGGGTGGTTTCGCATCCGCGAGAGGATGCGGAGGAGGAGGGGGAGGAGAAGGAGGAGGAGGATAAGGAGGAGGAGGAGGAGGAGACGGAGGGGGGCGGGGAGGGGGGGGAGGAGGAGGAGGAGGAGGGGGAGGCGGAGGAGACGGAGGAGGACGTGGAGGAGGAGGAGGCGGAGACGG
>CAUYUJ010003095.1:0-37395 GCA_963575745.1 Prorocentrum cordatum | reverse complement strand
GGCTCGTCGCTTCGCATGTTTTACGTCGGTTGCGCCGGGCCCGAACGCCAGCGTCGCGGGCGTTCGCGGGTGTCATCCAACCCCGCCGTTCGATGTGCCGAACGCCCCAGTCGCCAGGGTTCAGGCGGTGTCAGGATCCAGGTGTCGCATTGTAGTGCGCAACCGACCCCGTTCGTTCACGCTCTGATTTACCGCGGTCACCCGACTGCGGTCAGGGGCAGCGGCGGCCCGCGGTCGCCGCGGCGCCGTGCCCAGTTTAGCCGCGACGGCCCGTGGTCTGCGCGGCGTCGCGGCCAGCCGCCAGAGAGTAGTTCGCGGGCCAGCTGGGCTCGCGGCGCTGCTGCTCCAAAAACCTGGGGAATGTCGTCCTCAGTCCGTCGTCATCGCTCAGCTCCTCCTTCGATCGGCCCGTCGTCCTCCGACTGCACGGCGCCCCCCGCGGCCGCAGGAGGTGGGGGAAGAGGAGGGGGGGGAGGGGGGGGGAGGTGGAGGCGGAGGAGGATGCGGAGGAGGATGAGGGGAGGATGAGGATGAGGATGAGGATGAGGAGGAGGAGGAGGGCGAGGAGGGGTTTGCATTGGGCCTATCGTTGGCTGCATGCCCCAATCGATGCCGTTGTAGCGTCGATGCGTTGTTATAGCCAGTTTACCAACAACTTTTTTTTTTTGGTAATATCTGGTCATTCATGGGTTCTGCGCTAACTGAATATACGGGGGCGGGGGAATTATTTGTTGGAGCGGTCTGGGATTATTTGTAGGTGCGCATGCCTCAACGTAGCCCGGGGCCGGCCAAACCATTCTGGGGTATTTTCGCATTTTTTTTCCCCGTCCAGAGACCCCCTGCAGGAGGACAGGCCCGACTTTAGTCCAGGGCCCGAAAACATCGCGCCAGAGCGCCCCCCCGGCACGCTCCCATGGCGTCCCGGAGAGTTCCCAGTCATTGGTTCTGGGCCGATGTCGGTGGGTTTGGGTTCCCGGGCCCCCGGGTTCCCGGTCGATCTCTTCAGCGAAAGCCATCCACTGATTGGGTTTTTTTCGGTGCAACCTGCATCTCTCGTCCAAAACCTGCCTGCAGGAGGACACGCCCGACGCAAGGCTACCCGGGACGAGAAGTTGGTGCCGTGGAGGAGGTTCGTATTTCCAGGGAGCCTCGTGGTGGACGAACAATTTGCGGCCTCTGTCAAGCAGTGGCGAAGCGTCCTGGCTGGCCTATATGCCCTCCAAAGAATGTTCTAAGAACGCGTTGTGGTCTGCGCAAAATGTTCTTAGAACGTTTCTGGCTGGGGCTGTCTCCTGTCTTAGAAAATTGGACGTAAGCTCGTGGAGCATTGTTCTTGTTATTGCAACTTTTGGGGTTCTCAGAATATGTCGTGGTAGGTCTATAGGAATGCCCAGACGGTCGGTCTCTTCTCAACCCGAGGGTGGGCGAGAGTTGGATACACATGTGGCCCTGCGTACCTGCAGTTCTCGGCCCTGGTATGGTCGGGCACGCCAGTCCTCCACGCGCGTATCCAGCGCGCGGCTGACGGGCGTTTCGCCAGTGATCTCCAGCCGTGCGTGGGTGGTTCCAGCCTCCGTCTCCGGGCCAGCGCGGATTTGCTGGATCGGCGGTGGACTCCCCGCGTTGCGGCGCGACCCGCGCGCCAGGAAGGGGTGGTGGTGGCCGGCGCCGACCCCAAAAGACCTGCGCGTGCCTCCGAATGTTTCCGATTGCTGTCAAGCCGCGTCATTCGCGCTGCTGGGTCTGCCCCAATTTGCCTGTCATCACGGACCATCGGCTTCCAACTTCGGCTTCAATTTGGGTGCCCAAGGACTCTGGGTCCAGTCCTAGCCGCGCATCCTTGCGAGTCGGCCGTACCATTCGCGCGGTCATCAGCCCCTCCACTTGCACAGACATCCGACGATGCGGTGTTTCACTCCGCCGCGGCTCCACCTCCTCTTCATCCTCCTCTTCCTCCTCCACCTTCTCTACTCCTTCTCCTTCTCCTTCTCCTTCTCCTTCTCCTGCCCCTTATTCCCCTCCTCCTCCTCCTCGTCCTCCTCTTCCTCTTTCTCCTCCTCCACCTCCTCCTCTGTCGCCTCCTCCTCTTCCTCCTCCTCCGTATCCATTTGTAGCTCAAGGCGGCACTGCAGTTTTGCTTGGATTTCCGATCATGTCGGCTCAGTCTTTCGTGTCCCTGGCTGCCCCGTGTCTGGCGCCACATCAGCTTGTCAGCGAACTGCACGGGGCGCTGATGCGCACCTTCGCAGTCTGCACGGCGGTGCATTTTGAGGGGGCCACTCAAGCTGCGCGTGAATTTCATCGTCGAGGGCGGATTTCCAACAGCACGAAGTCCAAGCTGATCAGGCTCGACAGCGCCTACAACCTTGTCCGTCCCATCACGGTTGCCTCCATCGCACTGCGCGGATGACGACCCGTTCCGCAGGCGGGCTGGTGATGCTTCGAATGGCCTGGGCGCGCTTCCGGATGGCCCAGCCTTTCCGGGCGTCATTGCGGGGGGCAGCAATGCGGGCGGCACAGCAACCCAGGAGTTCTACACTGGCGACGGGGCCGATGCCAGCGCGCAGACGGAAGACTCGACCCCGCCAGGTGCACTCTCGCAGCTTGTGGTGGCTGCCGTTGCCGGGGCTCCCCAATGCCAGTCCACGGGTGCTCAAACCACGGCGCTGCCTCGGCCCGGGGAGTGCCGGGCCAATGGGCGCGCTGTCCAGACCACCGTGGCCGAGATCCCAGCTCGCGGGGGCCACGCAGGTCAGGGGCCGTCGTGGAGGTGCAGCCGCGGAGCTTCCCGGTCCTGAAGGTGCGCAAGCTGAGTCTCGTGATGACGCCGGTGCGCGCGCGGCCCCTGCCCGCAGAGGTGGCCTCCCTGGCGCGTTTCAACGCGAGGCCGCTTCCGACCTGGAGCTGACGAAGGGGAACAAGGAAAACAACGGCAAGAAGAAGGCCAAGGGGGCGGGGCTGGAAGCAGAGACTCCGCAGGCCGCTGTTTCGACGGCCCCTGGGCCGACCGCTGGCGGGGGGGATCCCTTCGACACGTCGGCGGCAGTCTCCCCGGAAGCGTTCCGGACGTTTATCTCGCAGACGCGCAGTGGGCTCAGCGACTTCCGCACTCGTGCCGACGCGATTAGCGTGCTGGCGCTCGCGGTCGTGCCGTCAGGGCGGCTTTCCTTCCTCTTCTTCCTCTGGTATCTCTGATGCGTCAGCCAGTCAGCGCGCGCGTGCCACCCGGATGCCGCCACGCGCGTTTCAGGCAGTTTATCGCTCCAGTCTTGAGCTAGCTCCGAGCCAGGCGCAGATCGTAAATCAAACGATGCATTAGCCAGTGCTTCCAGCTGCGGGTGACGAATAAACCGCGGCTCACATGCAACCGTTTCTCGCTGACGACGTTGTCCCGTTTCTTTGTAATTTTCGCTTCGTTTGCTTTCCTTTTCTCTAGCGGCGTGGCTTGTCGCTGGCCCACTGGGCCGTCGCCCCCCGCAGTGGTGACAGCAAGTCTTTCTCCGATAGTTGCGCCTGTTTTTCTCCATCTGACCTTCTCTGGCGTCTGCTTGCGGCAGTGATGCTCCTCCTCCTCCTCCTCCTCCTCCTCCTCCTCCTCCTCCTCCTCCTCCCTCCTCCTCCTCTTCCTTCTTCGCCCACTCCTCCTCCTCCTCCTCCTCCTCCTCCTCCTCCTCCTCCTCCTCCTCCTCCTTCCCACCTCCTCCTCCTCCGCCCAACCTCCCTCCTCCTCCTCCCCCTCCCTCCTCCTCCCTCCTCCTCCTCCTCCTCCTCCTCCTCCTCCTCCCCTCCTCCTCCTCCTCCTCCTCCTCCTCTCCTCCTCCTCCCCCCCCCCCCCCCCCGCACGCCCCCCCCGAGAACCGCCGCGGCCCGATCGTGCCCCCCGCGGCGCCCCCGGGCCGCCCAGAGCCCCGCCGAGGCGGCCCCGCGGCCGCGCCGCGCGACCGGGGCGGCGCCCCCCGCCGGCGGTGCCAGCAAATACGGCGCGGAGAGCGACGGTCCAGCTGCGGGGGGCTGCCCGAGGGCGCGGCGGCCCGCAGATTCGCGCGAGGCGGACACTGCGGCCGACGGGGCGACCGCTGCGCGCCGGCTGGGGCGGAGGCAGAGGCGCGACGCGCGCGAGGCGAGCATCCGCCGCCTCTTGTCGCCTTCGTCGCGGAGCGCAGCGGCAGACCCGATGGAGGAGGTGCCGAATTCGTCCGCGGCCCTCGCGACCGTCTCGCTGGAGGACGTCCCGCAGGAGGAGCAGCTGGACATGCTCCTCAGCGCCCTCCGCCTCGGGCACGAGGTCCAGAGCTACGCCTCTGCGTATTGTATAGGAACATTCGGCCCCTTGTCCTGATGGACGATGCTAGTTTTCAGTGGATCGGGGACTCGCCTAGGGACTCGGGTCCGCTCCTCGGGGCCGTCACCTGGTTTTGACGGAAAGTCTTCCGCCTGGGGCTCGTGTTGCAGGTTTCAAAAAGCGGGTTTGTGGCTTCGACGGCCCGTGCTGTTGCTAAGCTAGCCCCGCTGGCGAGGGTGGTGAAGCTCCGAGGCAGGAAACACATGCGCAACTTGGGGCACGAAGTATTTAGTGGCCGTCCGTTGAGAGGGATGGAGCAGGCGAGGTTGAATGAGTTGTTGAAACGTCGGCCGAAACTCCAGGCCCTTCGAAGGGGCGCCCCGTCTAAAGTTGGCACGTTCTGGAGGACGGGTCTTTTGCCAGCGGGGGCCCGCGGGGCTGGAGTGAGTGGCCTGACGGATATCGCGCTTATGTTCCTGCGCACTCTGGCTGGAACCTTAGTGGGCGCGAAGAGGTCTGGCGCTCTCACCTCGTGGCTGGCCACGCAAAGGGACAGATGTTTTGGCCCTGCGTACGAGGCCACCATCCCGCTGCTGATCAGGCATGCGTCAGTTATTTGGGACGATTTGTTCCCCTCAGCACATTGCAGCATGCGTGGTGTTCGGTCAGCGCGCGCTTGAATGTCCGCAAGACCTGGCGCCAGTGCACAGGACCGATTTCGGCAGTGTGGCTGTCTTTATATCGAATAGGGTGGTCTATGTTGCCCGCGCACATTTTAGTAGATGACCTCGGCAACTCTCACTCCCTCCTCCGTGTCTCGCCCCTCGATCTCAGAGAGTTGCTGAGGCAAGGGATCTCACGTTGGCAAGCGACCCGCATCTTGCAGCATGTGCCAGAGTCCAGCGGCACTGAAACTGTCTGGATGAGAGGGTTGCGCCACGGAGTCCTGAAGATCAGAGATAGTAAACACCAGGGGGCTGCTAGGTGCCTTGTTGGATGCTCCCTGTGGCCCCCTGCTCGGAGAATCCAAGCAGGCTGCGATTCTGTTAATAAGTGTAAGTTCTGCTCCTCTGGCGCTCGTGGGGCCCTTGGTCACCAGCGGTACGACTGCGCGTGGGTCATGGATTACCCACGGAGCCAGGGGTGCGTTTATCCTGAGGACGTCCTGGAGCTGCGGCCGGCCATTCGGGATGAGGGGGTGTCTGGTCTCGGCGAGCCCGACTGGGACACGGTTGAGTTGGCCTACGGTTTCCCGCTGGAGCAGGTTGCGATCCCCCCGTGCCCGATGATAGCCCCGTCTGCTCTTGGGGCCGTGCCTATAGCCGCTCGGGGGGCGCATCTTCACGGACGGCCCGGGGCTGGCCAACAGCAGCCCCGAGTTGCGTCGGTGTGGATGGGCCGCCGTGGAGTTGGGCCCTTCTGGGCTCCCCGTTCGAGCGGTCTACGGGGCCCTCCCTGGGCGGCTTCAGTCGGTTCCCAGGGCCGAGCGCTACGCGATCTACCAAGCTCTTAGGCACGGCCCACGGGACGCCCGGGTAGTGTCTGATCATTTGAGTGCGGTGAATGAGGGGAATGGCTGGTCCGCCCAGCTGGCCCTAGGCTCGTCGCCGCACGCCTCCATATGGAGGAAGGCTTTTGAGCTGCATCGCGATGTCTCGGAGAGGCCAAGTTTTGTGTGGACCCCTGCTCACCGTGAGTGGAACGACGTAGTTGACGGAGCGGCCACTGAATTTGATTATGCACGTTTCGTCGGCAACCGTTGGGCGGACTGGTTTGCCCGTGTCGGTGCCGATTCTGTCGCCGCTGCCCGCGCGTTGGAGGAATTCCAGAATGGGCAGCTCGATTTTATCAAAAGGAAGTTCGATGTTTTGGCCCGTTTTGTGCAGTCGGCCGCCGTGCTGGCTGACAAAAGACGGGAACGACTTGACCCCATCCCTGTCCAGTGATCCGCGGGTCGTTGGAGTTATGGGAAAGGCGGTCTTGACTGAGCATGACCTGTACCACTTTCCAAACCAAGGTCAGTGGAGATGCAGGTCGTGTAATTTGTACGCTCGTACGCAGACATCCCTGTTCCAGCTGCGATCGGGAAGTCGTCGTGGGTGTGCCCCCTCGGATTTGATCCGGTGGCAGGCGTGAGTTTTCTTTGATCAGTTTGGCTCGGGAGTTGTGCCCATGGCCTCCCAGTCGGTGCAAGCTGCCCTGAGGGCGGCGGATGAGGTCCTGGGGCCCGATGCTGAACCAGCGCCGCCACCGCAGAGGGCGGCTCTTGAGCAGGTCCGTGCGCTGACGCATCAGCCTGAGCAGTGCGGTAAAGTCGTGTTTTGCTCGGTATGCTCAGCGTTCTGCACCATGCCTGGTGGGTCAGCCCGCGGTTTGCTGGCCGAGTGCAAAGGGGGGAGTTTTCACCCCAGCACTCGAGACTCACAGGTGCTGAAGATCAAATATGCTGCTCGTGGCCCTCACCCGAAGACGGGTGAAGCTTTTCCTTGACTGATGGGGGGGGAGGCCTGTCGAGTCGCTGGCCCTTGCCGCCTGGCATGGGCAGTGGCTGCAAAAATGGGATGGCCTCCCTCCGTGTACTGTCCCCTCGCTTGATGATTGTGGTTTTCGCCGTCGCCATGGCGGGGGAGAGTGGCCTGCTGCACGAGCAGCCAGGCTGCTAACCTCCATGCCTCGGCCTGCGCTTCCGACTCGGTCGCGCTCAGCCTTCGCGCGCCTCCGGGGGCGTTGTTTTCGGTCCCCAGATCCGCATTTGAGGGCCATTTTGGGCCAGGCAGCGGACCGCAGAAGTCGAGGTCGAGGATGAACCTTCGGATTGAAAATGCCAGATGTCCGATTCCAGAAACCCTGAACCCAAACGCGTTTTCGTCTTTCGGGGGCACGTTCCCCAATCAGTGTTTGCATTGAAGGGGTCCTAGGGGATCTTGCAAGATTTGGCGAGAGTGGGCAGCCGATTTCGGTGGGCCGCCGGTTTCCCGCGTTTCCGGTGCTGGGTTCCCAGGTTCCCGATTGTTGTTTTTTTTGCCGATTTCGGCGAGCGGCGGGGGTCCCCGGTTTCCATGTTCCAGGGTTCCTGGTCGATCTCCTTATCGATCGGTTCCACCATCGATCTCAATACGTTACCCACTTCTCCATCGATCTCACGATCGATCGCACGATTTCGCAATCGGTTTGATTTTAGATCGCACGAGCGATCCCACGATCGATTGCAGTACCGATCTCACTGAATCAATCGGGTTCAGGATCGGTTTCGCGAGTGAACGCACTATCGTCCTCACTGTCGATCCCACTATCGATTGCGTGATCGATTTCAAAATCGGTTTCACTAGTTATCCATGTCACGAACTTTCAAAGCATCCGCTGATTTGGGCTTGTCCCTGGTGTAATTGTTTTACTTCCGCCGAGTCTCCGCCAGCTTCCTCTGGCGGAGACGGCTTCGTCAGTTTCCGCGGGCAGTGGCAAGCCTCATCCAACCAACACCAGTATCAAAGCCCCTGCAGGGGTGGGGGGGGAGCACCCGCTCTATAGAGTATTTAATGCAAGTCCCGAGTCGGAGAGGTCCGCACGGGTGACCCTGCGGGCACCACAAATTCTGTTCATCTACACCTCGGGGGGGAGGAATCGAGGAAGGACATATATTTGCTCGAACGGGGAACCCATGGGGTGCAACCCGCGTGGTGCAATCCACGAAAGGCGTTGAACATGTGTGAGTGTGTCTGTATGTTTGTCTAGCTGTCTGTGTGTGTGCCTGTGTGAGTGTGTGAGCGTGTGTGTAGTGGAGTTGGGATGGGATGGGGGGGCGTGCGTGCGTGCGTGCGCACGCGCGCGCGGGCGTGCGTGTGCGTGTGCGTGTGCGTGTGCGTGTGCGTGTGGGTGTGCGTGTGCGTGTGCGTGTGCGTGTGCGTGTGCGAATGTGCGAATGTGCGAATGTGCGAATGTGCGTGTGTGTGTGAGTGTGTGTGTGTGTGTGCGTGTGTGTGTGTGTGTGTGTGTGTGTGTGTGTGCGTGTGTGCGTGCGTGCGTGCGTGCGTGCGTGCGTGCGTGCGTGCGTGCGTGCGTGCGTGCGTGCGTGCGTGCGTGCGTGCGTGCGTGCGTGCGTGCGTGCCGTGGGGGAATCGATGGGAAGAGACATTGCGTGCTGCAAACTATGTAATGCAAGCTACGGTGTGCAATCAATGTGGTACAAGATATGTAGTGTTGGACGCAACGCGGTGCAATCAATGTGGCTCAGTCTGCTGGTGAACCCTGAAGCGAGATCCAGCGAGCGATGCGGCCACGGGCGCCCACCTGGATAACTCCTGGACAACCCAGCCCGCGCACGAGGCGGCCATGATGCGCCCACGGGCGCCGAGGAGGCGAACATCAGGAGAAGCCAGCCAGCGCACAGGGCTCTCGCGAGGCGCCCACCAGGGAAATCCGCAGCCATTCCGACTCAAACCCAGTCGGGGGCAATATTTTGTTAGCCGCTCCGTGGCTAATTATCTTTGCAGGACCGTCGCCACCCCACTCCAAGCTGATCGGGCGCGGACTGATGGCGGTCCGCCTTGCCGAGTCCCGCCTGCCCCCCCTCCTCAACGACTGCCATTTCTGGGGCGACGTGCCGCGCAGCCTCAGGCGCTGTCATAGCTACCCCGGGTACACGCCGCATTACCTCCTCCAGCACTACGGTTCCGAGGGCCCGAACGACTCGACCGCCTCGCACTACGACTCCAAAGGCCCGCACGACTCGACCGCCGCGCCCGAAATCAGCGCCTCGGAGGCTCCGATCAGCCCGAGGGGAGACGGGCTGGAGCAGCACGACGGTTCCGAACCAGAGCACCGCGCGACTTCGCAGGCGGCGGCGTGCGCTCCCGGAGGCCCTGACGACCCGCAGTACCCGGACATCGAGAGCGACTTCGACGACACCGCCGTCCGCTCTACCTGGCGGAGTGCCGCAGACGCTGCTCCCACAGGAGAGCAGCCGAAGCCGGCGCCGCCAGGCAGCCTCCTCGAGGCGGGCGGCGTGGCCTGCGCGCCCCACGGCCCCCCTGCGCCGCAGCGCCCGGCCAGCGTGGACCAGCCGCTGCAGGCTCCAGCTGCCGCGCAGGCTGGCAAGTGCCGTGGTAGAAGAGCGCGCGCGGCCCTGGCCAGCATGATGAAGGCGGTCCCGCGCGAGGAGGACACCCGTGGCATCACCACGGTGATGCTGCGCAATCTGCCAGTCCGGTGCAAGACGGACATGCTGGTTCACGCGCTGGATGTTTCAGACGTCCGGGATACCTACGACTTCTGCTACGTCCCATGCGATTTCGATTCCGGCAACAGTAAGGGGTACGCGTTCGTAAATTTCCAGTGGCCAGCCATCGCTCGTCACTTCAAGAGAACGTGGCACGGAACAAAGCGATTCCCAGACCATTCCGACAATCGTGCTTTGCAGATGACCGCCGCGCACATCCAGGGGTACGAGGCCAACGTCAGAATGGCAGGCATGTCGGGTGGGATTCGAAACCTCAACTTCTGCCGGCTCGTCTTCAGCAAGCGGACCCTGCCAGCTGCCTCGCCAGCGCCCGAGCTCCCAGCGACACCCTCGCAGAGCGGCGGCTCCAGCAGCTCCGCGGAGGGAGCCGTCCCGCAGGGGCCGCCGCCGAGACCGCCGGGCATGGTCTCGGTGTGCGTGGATGCTGGTCCCCAGGCGTCTGCGCACGAGCGCACCGCCCAGCAACAGTGGTCTCCTGCTGGCTGCCCGTCGGCAAGTAGGCGGGGCGACCTCGGCCCGCAGGCCGGCCGGGCACCCTGGCCGACCTGCGCCCCAGGCCCCCGCCACTTGGCGCCGCAGCAGCAGCTCGGGGGCAGGCTGGGGGAGCAGGTCTTCCTGGGGCTGGCCACGGCGCAGCGGGCCCACTTCGCCAGGTGATGCGATGCCATGGGTGCGGGCTGCGATTCGAGTCCCAGCGGCCCAAGACGGCTCCGAGCCACCCCGAAGACGGCTTCCAGGGATCCCCGACGGCCCAAGAATCTTTCCAAACGGACCAAGAGGCCCCCAAGACGGCCCAAGAAGGCTCCAAGAGATGACACCGACGAGCGCCCCAAGATGCCAAAATTATAGATTTTGGCGTTCTTACCGCTTCGGGCTTCCAACGCTCCTAGACGGCTCAAGAGGCGCCCAAGACCGCCCCGAAACGGCTCAAGAGGGGACCAAGACAGCCCCAAGATGGCGTCAGAGACCTCTCGGGAGCCCCAGGATGACTCGAATGGGCCCCGGGACTGCCCAAGAGGCCCCCCAAGGCGGCCCAAGAGGGGCCCCAGAGCGGCCCAAGAGAGCCTCAAGAGGGAAACACGAACCTACAATTCCAGCCTTCAGCCCCACAGGCCCTCAGGAGGCCCAAAGAAGCCCCAACGAGGCGCCTCGAGGTTCCCAAAAGGCACCCCACGAGGCCCCAAGAGGCCCCCAAGAGGCCCGAAAGAGGCCCCAAGAAGCCCCAAAACGGCACCCTTGAGGCTTCACAGCCACCCTCGATGAGGTTCCTGAGAGGTTTCGCACAAGGTACCAACGAACACCCAAGAGGCCTCTGACACACAGCCAAGGCACCGTGGCGGGATGGTCCGAAGGCCAACACACATCTATGCATATATATATATATATATGATATATATACATATATATATATATGTATAAACATATATATATATGCATACATAGATCGATGTACGAATAGGTGTATACATACATACGTGTATGTGTACTATATACATACATATACAAGCAGTTCATATACATAAGCATATACATAGTCATTACGTTATGATATATTTACATGCGATTTACATGCGCATGAAGACATTTTCCTTTTCTTATTTGTTTTACTAACCCGGGGGGGGACCCCCCACCTCCCCACCCCCCCCAAACTAGACCCCCACGATCGCGGGTTTCTGGGCCTCCGGAACATCCTTGCCAAAGGTCCTCCCGCTCGTCCCGGACCTCCCAGGCCGCTTAGCGGGGTCTTGCCAGCAGGCCCCAAGCGATCAGAGCAGTGATCAGAGAGGCCGAAGAGAGACTCAGGACAGAGCAAGAGCGCTCCAAGAAGGACCCAGATGGCCTCTAGAGGCCCCCAAGAAGGCCCAGGAGGCCCTCAACAGGGTTCCCACAATGCAGAAATCCTTTCATTCCCTGAGGGAAACGTGCATTTTCAGCACATTCGCTGTTCGGGTATTAGCAGCGTCCAAAACAGCCAAGAAGGCTTCTGGTATCGCAAAAGACCCTCAAGAGAGCCTCTAGACGGCTTGGATGGTACCAAGATTGCCCAAGGAATCCACACATGAGCCAAACAGAGGCCCAACAGGCCCTCACAAGGCCCAAAAGCAATCAGAGCGGTCCTCAGAGAGGCCGAAGAAAGATCCAAGACAGCACAAGAGCACTCTAAGAAGGACCAACAGGGCTTCCAGAGGCCCCCAAGACGGCCCAGAGGCCCTCAGCAGGACTCCCAGAACGCAAGCATCGCTTCATTCCCTTCGGGAAACGTACCTTTTCAGCACATTCGCTGTTCGTGTCTTAGCAGCGTCCAAAACAGCCAAGAAGGCCTCCGCCCCAAGGCGGCCCAAGAGACCCCCAAGAGAGCCTTTAGACGGCCCCAAGACTGCCCAAGTAAAACCCAAATGAGCCCAACAGAGACCCAACAGGCCTTCACAAGGCCCCCAAGAGAAGCCCAAGAAGGCCATGGGAGGCGAACAGGAGGGCCTACGTAGACCCCGTAAGGTCCCTAGAGGGCCCAAGCTCCCAACACGGCCCAAGATGGCCCCAAGACGGCTCGAGACGGCCCGAAGCCAGCTGGCCCACCAGGGCTCCAACAAAGCCCAAACGGCGTTTTCCACCAAACTGACCGGAATCCCAGGCTCGCAACCACAAATCCCGTTCGCGTGCCCCGTTGCGACTTGCTGCAACCCGCTGCAACATGCTTCGCCGTCCCCCGACGGCGCCCTCCACCTCCTCTGCCGCTCCACCACTCGTCCTCCCCCGCGTCCGCTTCCTTTCCTCGCTCTCCGAGATTCCTTCCCTCCTATCCTTCGCCATCCACCCGGCGCCCACGAGGCCTGGGTAGGGCCAGGGGCCGCCCGAACTTTCGAAGGCTTCTGAGAACCACCGCAGGGAAAGGGCCAAAATTCCAAGGCCACTTAGGAATAGCGCGAACGACCAACATAATCATGCAAAGCCTCAAGGACCAAGGTGCATGGTGCGAAGCGCCAATGCATTCTTGTGTATATACTTATATCTATACACATGCATACATATATATACAGATACATAGATAACCAGGCAAACGTACATAGTATGTATGCACTCACGTACGTACATATATACATACAAGGAAGGTCCCGGCCCCAGGGCTCTGGGCAATGCGGAGCCAGATTCGGGCACCCCAGTTCTGGTTTGATCTCTTCCAGCCCCAGACGGCGCGTCGTTGAGGCCCCCAAAGACCCCCTTACACGACTGTTGGGTTACCACATCATATGGCGGCAGGTCCCACGACCAACCTTAATGGAACTCCCGAGTCAACTTGGCAATGCCCAGCGGCAATTTGCGATGATAGATCCTCGAGCGCGACTGGAACCTAAGCGCGCGCGAAGCGCGCGTGGTTCTAGTTGAGGATGAGAAGGCGACTCCGGATATAGGCCTTTAGACTGCAGGCGTTCGGGGCCTAAAGGGCTCGTCCAGACCATCCCCAGAACACCCAGGACGCATCAACGTCCCAAGGTGATTTCAAGACGCTCTGGGACACCCCAACAGGCTTATCCAGACTGCCTCCATATGACAAAATAATTACCAGAGGTGGATCGACCTCCTACCTTGACACGTCGATTAAGGAATTGGCCGTTTTCGGTTCGTGAGGGGGCGTCGCGGCCGTCATTTTTGCGGGTCCAGGTCCGTCGGTTTTGGCCCTAGGCCGTTTTCACTAAGGGGAGGTTTACTAAGGGAGGTTTGTCCAGCGCCGAAATTAGTTCCCCATGTGTTTTCTTGTCCGAAAAAGTCCAGAGACGGGGCGAGAGGGCTCCCAGCTGGTCCTTCGCGCTCTCAAGACGCCTCCAGAGGCCTTCAAGGCAGTTCCATTGGGGTCTCCATTCTATCAAGACTCCCCCCGACGTTCAAGAGCGCCCCAAATACTTCTCCCTTGCCGCAGCCATTGGCTGCGACGGCATCTTGCGTCTCTTTCCCCTCGCAGTGTGTTTGGGTTGGGTGGGACCGCGGCACCCAGTCCGATCCTTTCACACTTACTCTGCCTGGGGCAGTTGTACATACTCTCTTCTTCTAGTTCATGAGGGTGGTGTTTCTCCTCTCTAGTTTGAACTCTGAGTCTTCTTCATCATTGGCACATGCACCCATCGCCTCGGTCCGCCAATTGGATGTGTTTTGTAAATGCCACTTGAATTCCCAGTCGGTGTTCTCCGTTTCATTGCGACCTCACCCAGTTTTACTTGCGACTTGCAAGTGGTTGGCCAATTTTTCGGTAGTCAAGCCGCGTGCGGCTGTGGGAAGGTGGCGGCCAAAAATCAAAGACGGGCCCAAGATGGAGGGTTCCAAGGCATCCCGACGACGACATTGACGAACCAAACGCAAGTTTGACGAAAGGCGCATCCACAACGATGTCCCAGCATATTGGGCCAGTTTGTTTGCCGCCAGCTTCTGTCGAACGCGCGGAGCAAGGGTCCGATAGCCATCATGGATGCCTGTGCTTCAGTTGCGCGTCGTTTGAAGAATGCTACGGGTATTATTTCCCACGTCCTACGTCGCGTATTAATGTTATTCGTCTCGTTTCCGTTTTCTGATTCCCGCCTCATCCCTCCTGTTCCATTTGACCCAGGATCATACGACGCAGCACATAGTCAAAGTCATTCAGATTCACTCGCACCTAGACCTCACCCATACTTACACCAATCATACCTATACGACCACACTTCGGGTGATCTGGAGGTTGGTGGGTGGGGGCCCACGAACGCACTGCTGGCAAATACGATGGGTGTGATGATGACGATGCTGGTGACGCGCCCTCGAGTTAGCGACGACGGGTGATGACGAGGTTGCGCTGTGATGTAATGTCACGATCGCCCCCGCTTCCTCACAACCAATGTCACAATCAGCGTCACTGTCAATGTCATGTTTGATCTTACTATCCATCCCATTCGAGCGATCTTGTCATCGATCTCGCCATCGGCTTGACCATCCGTTCCAAGGCGGGACACCCCCGGCCACCACCCGCCCACCGCCGACAGAACACCGGATGTTCTGTCGGCGGCCGGCGGGCGGTGGCCAGGGGTGGTGCAAAGTGGTGCGGTGCCAGCGCTGGAGAGGGCGATATGATCGTTGAGGTCTACAAGTACCTTACATGCGGATGTCAACCACGTTGGCTTCGCGACGACCGCATCAACCGGATGCAGGATTTTTAGGTGCGAACTCTCCCAAGCGAGGCCCGTCCGATCCGAATGGCTGCGCAGTGCCAATTCCAGGACGTCCGATGGCCAGGCGCGCGATTCTGAAAATGTCTAAATTTCGGGTACTCCTTTCCGTGTTTTCGGAATTTCCTGAATTTGTTTGCGCGATTTCGGAATTTCCGGAACGTCCTTTCGGAATTTTTGGAATGCTGGTTTGTACGCGAAACAAGATTTAAGTATTTCGGAATTTCTGGAATAATGTTTTTCGGCGATTCGGAATTTCAGGAATCATTGTGTTCGTGTTTCAGAATTTCCGGAATCGCTTTGCGATTCGATATATCGGGGGTCGCGAGATTGGCGATCGGACAATCTGGGGTTGGCATTTGCGTCTTTGTTCAAATTGGATTGCGGTCGTCGGGGAGATGTGGAATCAGGTCCCGCGTTGTCCGACGCGATCGTTGCAAGGCCGACATGGTTGCTATCCGCATGTAAGGCATTTGCAGATAGCTTCGATTGTATCGCCATGTCCAGCGCTGTCACTGCCCCCCTTTACACCACACCCCTAATCCCTCTTCACAACACCAACGGGACACCACCAGGACACCCACGGGATACCTCAAGGACACAACGGCGGGACACCCCGGGGCCACTGCTCTTGCCCACCGGGGGCGAAGGCGCGGTCCGCTGCATCCGAATCGCCCCAGCGACGGTGGGGTCATTCCTGTCGCGCGCCCACGCAGCATCGCCTCGACCGCACGCACGACACGAACACGAAATCGTTACCGATTTCCTGGTGGGTGGCTCTCCGTTCCACTGCGATCTCACCTCCCAATCTCCGATCTTGATGCGCGCCACAAGCTGGTGGCGACCGCGCGGTACTTTCATAAAATTTGGCCGAGGTCTGTACACATCGTTCATTTCTTAGTATTCGAAAGTTCTTTGACGATTTGGGGGGCCAAGATCCTTTCATTTCTAATTGTTCTATCCTGGGCCTCTTCCTGGCCACTAGGGGGCCAGGAACCAATAGAAACGAGCACAATTGGAAATGAGCACGATTAGAAATGAACGACGTGTAGTCTCTCAAGCGAGAACCCTGCACCTGCGGCACAGCGCTAGGGAGTATGTTTCTTGCGTAGCGATGGCGTTTCTTGCGTAGCGATGGTGATGACCATGACTCCCTGCTTCAACTTCGCATGTGTGGCGATCTTCCAGTGCAGCTCGGCACCTTTGGAGCAATCGCGAGAAGCTAGGTCTTCCACGGCACAGTCTTCTTTTGCCCGGTACCCCCTCCAAGCCATCTGCAGCCATCGCTTCTGCAGCCATCGCTGTACAGCTGATGACGAAGAGCATATCGCTCCGCACTCGCACGACTCTTGCTTGAGGCCGTTTTCCTAAGCAGTGGCGGGAACCTCCGCCTCCGCTTCCGCCTCCTCCTCCTCCTCCTCCTGCTCCTCCTCCCCCCTCCTCCCTCCTCCCCCTTCCCTCCTCCCTCCTCCCTCCTCCCTCCTCCTCGTTCCGTTTGTGCAGCTTTCCTCCTTCCCTCGTCGTTGTCCTCTTCCTCTCCTTCCGCCCGCTCGCCTGCCGAGTTGTTGTTTCTCCGCCGTCGGTCTGCGACCACTTGGGTTGTTGCCACTGGAGGGTGTTCGCCAACCGCCGTCCGAGGCCTCAAGCGCACCTGGGGCATCAGAGATCAAACACAACAACAACAACAACAACAACAACAACAACAACACCAACAACAGCAACAGCAACAACAACCCCAACAACAGCAACAACAACAACAACAGCAACACCGACAACGACAACGACAACAACAATAATTTTAAGACTGTTCGCCCTTATATGCTCGAGTGTCCAATAACGCGTACTTCCCAAATCCTCGATACCCGCCCTCTTCGTCGTCGATCGAACCCCTTTTGGGGGGTATACCTTTCTTCCCTGCAGGCCGGGCCCCGGCAAGCGGCGGGGCGGCCGCGGACCGTCGGCCTGGCCAGCGGCAGCGCTGATCGGTGGGGCGGCCGCGGACCGTCGACCCGACCCCAAGAGGGACGGACAGGGGACCGACCACGACGACGACGACGACGACGACGACGACGACGTCGAAGACGATCCGTAGCCATTTTGGCTCAAGGCCATGGCGATCCCGACGACCGCGAGTCCATCGGGCGCCGTTGAGCGCGAGGGACGCCGCGCTTTGGGCCAGCTTCTTGTGTCTTTCTTTCGAGGCGTGGTCGGCAAGCGGTGTGCGCGAGGCCAGCAGCCATGTCGGGCGACGGCGCAGGAGCGCCACCGCCGTGGAGGCGCAGGGCGTACTGGGTCTGTCCGTGCAAGGAGTGGAACTGGTGCGACAAGAGGGCGACCTGCAAGTCCTGTGGGAAGGAGGCGCCAGCGTGGGCGAAGCGCCAGCGTTCAGCGCCCCAGCCCCAGGCCGACGGGGAGGGCTTCGTCCTGCAGCCCAGGGGTCGCTCGCATCAGCGCGCTGCGCGCCGAGCTGGCGAGGCCTCCAGGGCCGCCTCCGCTGCCAGCACCGCCCCGAGCAGCGCACCCAACAGCAGGGTGCGGCCGCGGGGCGGAACCAAGCCCCCCCCGTGGCGTGAGGAGCGCGAGGAGCAGCCAGAGGAGCCCGCTTCGAGCCTGGAGCGCAGGCTTGAGGGAGCCCAGGCGCGCGTCTCCAGCCTCCGCGAGGCCGTCGCCATGGGCGGGACCAGCGAGGCTTTCCAGCGAGAGGCCAGGGCGGCCCTCCTCGCAGCGGAGCGCGCTGCTGAGAGGGCCGAGGCGGAGCTCCGTGAGGCCCAGCAGCTCGGGAGGCCCCCCCATGCTGTCCTCCACGGGGGTGCCAACGCTATGCAGAAGGTCGAGAAGCAGATCACCGCCACCAGGGCCAAACGCGACCAGGCCGTGCAGCGAGCGGAGGCCCTCAGGGGGGAGATCGCGGCGAAGCAGGAGGAGCTGGCCGAGGTCGAGTCTGCGGTCGAGGACTTCAACGGTCAGCTCGGCAAGCTCGAGGAGTCGAAGGCGCAGACGGTCCAGCAGGCCCTCCAGCGGGCCATCGAGGTGTGCGGCGGCAAGCGTCCCCTCGAGACCGCAGTCGGGGGCCTCGTCATGCAGGTCAACCAGTTGGGCGAGATGCTTGGCCGTAGCTCGGAAGGCGTTGCACCCGGGCTCCTGGAGATCATGGACATCATCACCACGCAGAGCGCCGCCATCTCGGACATGCTCCGCCCTGCTGCGCCTGCCGCCTCTGCTGCCCGCTGGGCCGACGGCCTCGGCGGGGACGGGCTCGCCGTCGACGTCGACGAGGAAGGGCCCCCTGCCCCAGCCCCTGGGGCCACCGGCCCCGTGGAGCCGCAGGCGCCAGCGGAGGCCGCAGGCCAGCAGGTGCGGCCAGGCCCGCCCACCCAGAGGGCGTGCCCCGCAGTTGGGCCCTACGGGCCAGCTGCCGCCCGCGGACAGTCGGGCGCAGCGCTCGGCGCTTGGCCCCAGCCTGGCCAGGCCGAGCGTAAGATCCTGGTGGGCGCCAGGGACGAGCACGAGGACTGCCAGGCCGTGGCCACCCTGGCGGCTCCTGGGGGCTACGCTCCTCTGGGCCCTTCTCGCTCCTAGCAGCTCTGCAGCGGCGACAGCCTGGGGCCCTGTGCCGCCGCCCCCGCCGTCTGACTGGCCGACCTTGCAGCGGTCGCGAGGAGGGCCACGGCGGGAGGGAGGCCTCGCTCCTGGGCCGAGGTGCAGTCGGGACCGCCGCGGCGTCCCCCCGACGGCCTCGAGCGGGCAGACGGCGGGGGGATTCAGCCCTCCGACGTCGCAGCCGTCTGCCCCGTCCCAACGGAGCAGAGGGGCCTCCGCTGGGTTCACTCCAGCCGCCCTGCAGGCGCGAGTGAGCGGGGCCGAGCCAGCTGGCGAGAAGGCCGCCGTGCAGCTCCGTGCAGGCTTCGACGTGCTGGGCCTCAACGGCAACACGTGGGACCGCGCCATGGAGGTGCTCGAGGCCTACATTGCGCGGAAGGACGAGCGCCCGCACCTGGTCACGGTCCAGGAGGTCCGCCTCGGGCCTCGCCAGCTGGAGAACGCACGCCGCCGTGCTCGCGGCTTGGGATACGCGGCCTTCTTGCATGCGGCTGCGCCCACTGGGCAGGCGGCCCTTGCTCATTCGGGAGGCGTCGGGGTGCTGGTCCGCGATGACCTCCAGGCGAGGGAGGCGCAGTGGCGAGTGCCAGGGGACTTCAGGCACCGCATGGTCGCAGTCAGGGTAGCATCGGCCTCGGGCTTGCAGTTTCTGGCGTGCTCCTTGTACCTGCAGGACGGCCTCGGGCCCAAAGGGGTCAACCTGGACATCATCGGCGGCCTGGGGGACCTGGTGCTGACCGAGGGGCTCCCGTGGCTCGTGCAAGGCGACTTCAACATGGAGCCTGGGACCCTCTACGAGCTCGGCTGGCCAGCCCTCCAGCGAGGTGCCTACCTTGGGCCAGCAGGGCCCACGTGCATGGCGTCTGGCACTGAGCGGGTGTACGACTGGTTCGCGAGCTCGTTCTGCCTCTCCCACGGGGTTGCCAGCACCGCTGTGCTGGACGGCTACGCATTGCACCCGCACAGGCCAGTCCTACTGCGGCTGCAGGACCTGCGGCCAGACGCGCTGGTGCAGGTCCTAGTGAGACCTGGCCGCTTCCCCGACGTGGAGGCCGCCAACTGCAGGGCCCACGAGGATGCCGTTGTGCAGGTGTTTCGGCGCAGCGGTCGAGGGCAGTGGCAGGCTGAGCCGTGCACCTGGAGCTGGGAGGCAGGCGTTCTGCCCCACGACCTCCCTGCTGCGGTGTGCGAGTGGGTCGAGGCGGTCGAGGGCACGTTGGTCGGCATCCACGACATCCAGCCCGACGCACACAAGCGCTTCCTGGGTCGTGCCGCAGGGCCGAGGCGCGCCCTGAGGCCGATGAGCGCGGTCGCGAAGCGTGAGTACCGCTTCCGCCACTCCGAGCTGACCCATGCCATTCGGCAGGCCCTTGATCTGGCCCTGCAGAGGCTGGCCGCCGACAGGAGTGGGAGGTGGCGGCTGTCGCACGAGAGCTGGTACTCGCGCGAGGCGGAGCGCATCTCGGGCCTCCTGGGGATCGCCTCGGCCGCGGCCCGCGAGGAGGAGGAGGCGGAGCAGCTCGACTTCGACACCAGCGGGTGGAACGACCTTGTCGGCCATGCAGGAGTCCTCGGCCACGTCGGCGCCATCGCGGAGCTCCAGCGACGGCTCTACAGCTCGCAGCGGCGCGACGGGGGCATCAGCTCCGCGCGGTGGCGAGCGTGGGCCAAGGAGGCCGTCCAGCGAGGAGGAAGATTGGCACTCCGCTTTGCCAGAGCGGTCCCTCCTCCTCAGGTCGTCGACCCCGACACGGGCATGCCGCTGGCAGGGATGATCGCTATTGGTCAGCTCGAGGCCAACTGGCAGGCCCTCTGGCAGCAGGAAGGGTTCAAGGGAGGAGCCGACGTCTGCACCTGGGACGTCCAGGACTGGACCCTGCCTCCCATCACGCTCGACATGTTCCAGGCGACGTGCCGCCGCTATTCCCCTTCTGCAGGGCTCGGAGCGGACCAGCTACACCCTAGACAGCTGCTGATCCTGCCGAGTGCCCTCCAGCTCCGCTGCCTGGACCTCCTTGCGGCGTACGAGGAGCGGCCGCAGGCGCTGGGGGCTTCCGCGACAATGATCGTGTTCATCCCGAAGCTGGATGGGGGCGTCCGCCCCATCGCCCTCATCCCGCTTCTCCTCCGAGTCTGGAGTCGTGTTCGGCAGCCCGTTTGTGCGCAGTGGGAGTCCACCCACAACTTCCACTTCTTCTGGGGCAGGGAGGGCAAGGGCTGCGAGAAGGCGGGCTGGATGCACAACCTGCTCTCATCGGCGGCCCGCCACGCCGGCTTCGAGGCTGGCAGCCTCTTCCTGGACATCGTGAAGTTCTACGAGAATTTGCGGCATGACGTGCTCTGGAGCTGCGCCATCGAGCACAATTTCAATCTTCGGTTGCTGAGAGGGCTGTTGGCCATGTATCAAGCCCCTCGCTTCATCTGTTTCGCGGGCCTGGTCTCCGACGGCTTTTGCTCCCAAGGCACCGTCCTTGCGGGCTGTGCGTGTGCTACGACGCTGGCCAAGCTTCCGCTCCTCGGACCCCTTCGGGCCGTGTCCTCTGGAGGCCGCCTGCTCGTCATGGGCAGGAACGTCGTCGACGACGTGGCCCTGCAGGCGCTGGGGACGCGCCGCCTTGTCGTGGAGCAGCTAGGAGGTGCGGGGGCCGAGATGGCCCGACAGCTCGGCGCCATGCACCTCCCTCTCAGCGCCAAGAAGTCCGTTTTCCTCGCGTCCTGCTCTGGCCTCGCCCAGGAGCTTGGCGAGTACTGGGGGGCGCACGGCATCAAGTTCGAGAGGGTGCATCAAGCCCGCAACTTGGGCACTGACGCGAGTATCACGATGAGAGGAGTCCGTGAGGGGCGAGGGCGGGCGCATGATGCGCTCCAGCGGGCGCGGCGCCTACGTTGCCTACGTGCTGCAGGAGTCGAGGTGGACCTGATCCACAAGGCTGGGCCTACTTCCAGTATGGTCTGGGGACGGACGGTTACTGGCGTGGCAGACGGAGAGTTGCACAGTTGGCGTGTCACCGCGTGCCGCAGCGCTGGGCGGCTTCCCCGCGGCGCAGCCCTTGGCCTCAGACTGCGTTGCGCAGAGCTCCGCAGGGGCCGCGACCTGGACCCCTTCGTGCTGATCACGGACCGCTCGCTCCAGATGCTGGCAGGGCTCTTGCACTCGGGCGAGCTCTCCCTGCCGATGCTCAGGGCCGAGCTCGAGGCGGCGGCGTCGCGGCATGCGACAGCGACGGCGCCCTGGGTGCACTGCAGTTCCCCCATCGATGCAGCGGTCCTCACCCTTGGCAGGATCGGCTGGTACTTCAGGTCCGAGCGGTGCCTCATCACGGACGTCGGGGACGAGCTGGACCTGACGTTGCTGGGGCCGCGCGAGCTCGGCATCGAGGCTGGCCTTGGAGCGAGGCGCGCCTCGGACAGGCATGAGATGCTGAAGCTGGCCTACTCCTCGTCTGTGCAGGGCTCTCTCTTCTGGGACGCCTTCAGGGAGCTCATCGGGCCAAGAGGGAAGTTCAACGAGCGCGAGAGGAACGGGCTGGTGGCTTACCTCACGAACGCGCACTGGCCGCAGGTGAGGCTCTGCAGCGCCCGCGAGAGCAGCCACGCCAGCTGCAGGTGCTGCGGAGCAGCTCGGGGCACCCTTTGGCACAGGTTGTTCGAGTGCCCCATGCTTGCGGCCCAGCGGCGGGACTCGGTCTCACCAGCGCTGATGAGGAGCGCTGTGCGGGTCCGCGCCCAGGGAGAGGCAGCAGGGGAGGACTTCGCTAGGTGTTGGCTGCCAGCGCCGCCTCCTCCTCAAGGGCCTCGCACGGACGCCATGAGTGTCTGGTGGATACGCAGGCCTCCCGACGACAGGCTCAATGGCAAGTTGTACTTGGACGGCTCGGCGGTCGACCCGCAGTTCGGCTCCCTGAGGCGCGCGGGCTGGGCGATTGCTCAGTGCGACGACGACGGCAACCTCATCGCGGGCGTCTACGGGACCGTCAGGAGGGACCTCTGCCCGCAGCAGACCGCCCGCGACGGGGAGGACTTCGCGGTCTGGATGTTGGTGAACTACGCGGGCCCTGCAGTCGAGGAGGTCAACATCGACTGCAATGGCACGGTCGAGTGCCTGCGCAGGGGGCTGGCCTATGCGACGGGCCCGACGAAGGTCAACGCCCACCTCTGGAGCAGGAGCCTCGCCGCCTTCGAGCCTGGCAGCTTCAGGGTGAACAAGGTGCCCGCCCACTGCAGCTGGCAGGCGGTGCTCGACGGGCGCCTCACGGAGGCGCAGAGGCGCGGCAACCAGCACGCCGACCGCCTCGCCAAGCTGGGAGCTCGGCTGCACGCTGCCGACGCCCAGACCGTGGGCGAGCACCGTGCCCTGGCTGGTTTCGTCCAGGAGCTGGCCCGGTGGGTGGGCCAGGCGGCCGTCATCTGGCAGGACATCGCGGAGAAGGACAGTGACGGGTTCCTCGAGTCCGACGAGAGGCAGCGGGTGAGGTTCGCCGACCTTGAGGAGCGAGCCGAGCCTCCCTCTGCAGGCAGGCCGACGGCTCAGCAGCCGCGCGTGGAGAGCGCGCGCTCGGTGGCCAGTGCCGTCGGCCTCTCCATCACCACGGCTGGCATCTGCTACCTCGGCCACTCCCTGGCGTACGCTTGCTGCGACGTGGGCGAGGGGCCCCAGGAGCTGGTGGCCTGCAGCAGGTGTGGGGCCTACATGGTCCTCGGCGGCCGCTCTGGAGGACGCCCAAAGCTCAAGGAGCCATGCATCGGCGAGAGGGCCACTGGGCAGCGCAGCCAGCGCCGCCTCTGGGCCCGAGGGCTGCACCCAGGCGGGCGGCCTCGCGGAGGAGACCAGCAGCGCAGGGAGAAAGGTGCCGAGATCCCCGCGCTGCGGCTGCAGGGCCCCTTGCCCCCATCGGCCCAGGAGGCCTTCCTGGCCTGGCTGGGCCTCGAGGGCGAGGCGGGGCCGCCGCCAGCAGGCGGCAGCGCGGCGGCAGCGCCAGGAGGCGCAGGCAGCCGCGAGCAGGAGGCGTCGGCGCGGCCGACAGCACCTGCGCGGCAGGTGGTGGCGGGCGGCGGCCCGCGGGCCGCCCTGCTGGCCGCGTACGGCATGGACGAGCAGGGCCTCGCCGAGCGGGTGCTGGCCGCCAACTCCGCCGTGGAGGACCGCCGCGTCCGCCCGCGGCGCGGCCGCGGCCTGAGCCCCGTCGGCGAGGGCTTGGGCGAGTAGCCTCGCCTGGAGTCGCCTTCATGGCCCCGCGAATCGAATCGAATCGACGTCGAAGACGATGGCGACGACGACGACGACGTCGACAACGAGCGAAAGCGACAGCGAGAGAGAACGACAGCAGGGCCACGAAGGGCACGAATTAGGCCACGAAGGGCGACAGCGGGGACACGAAGGGAATACGTATGGGGCCACGAAGAGCGCGAACGAGCGGGGGCCACGAAGTGCAGATCATGCGGGGCCACAGAAGGCAACTATGGGGCCACTGAGGGTAGGAACTGGGCCACGTAGGACAGTGAGTGGGGACAAATGGCGACAGCGGGGCCACGACGGGCATGCACATGGGGCCACAACGGGCGCGACTCCTGGGTGTTTGGGTGTCGGGAGCGCGGCGCTTGGGCAAATTGCAGGAAATTCCAACGCAAACAAGTCTCCAGCGAGAGCGCGACTCCAGAGCGCCGGGAGAGCGATTCCTCAATATATTGTAAGGAAGTCCCAAGCGAGAGCGCGATTCCTGAATAAAATGCGAGGAAGTCTGGGGCGGGAGCGGGGGTCATGGCTAAATTGTAAGGCGCTCTCAGGGGGGAGCCGTTGGGGGCCAGGGGCCCAGTTTGAGCATCAAGAATTTCCCTGTAAAAAACAGGGTGCGAGCGTCGAAGAGCACATTTTGATTGAAAAAACAGTATGAACCGGTGGGGGGGATCAACAATAATTTTTCTTTCGGAAAGCAGAATCCAACAACGACAACAACAGCATCAACAACAACAAAACACAGCTGATGACGAAGAGCTTGATGGTGAACGGTTCGCTCTGCAGGCTCTTCAGGCTTCTCGGCTCTTCGGGTTCCGCGCTCTTCGGGTTCTTCGGGCTCTTCGGGTTCCTCGTCGGTGCACCGGACGCTCGCGCCCGTGTGCGGGGCAGAGCACGCGAAGCGAGGCGCCCAGCAGGGGAGCGCCCCGAGCGACCCGCCGCTTCACGGGGCGCCCGCGGGGCGGCCCTGCAAGTCCTCGGGGCGCCGACCCGGCCCGGCCTCGGGGCGCCCACGACGGGCACGCGCGGGCGCCCGCCGGGGGCGAGGACCCCGGGGGAGCCCACCGGACGGGTCCAGGACGAGGCTCCAGTGCATCCTCCTCCTCCTCCTCCTCCTCCTCCTCCTCCTCCTCCTCCACCACCACCTCCACCACCTCCCCCTCCTCCTCCTCCACGACGGGCACGCGGGCGCCCGCCGGGGGCGAGGACCCCGGGGGAGCCCACCGGACGGGTCCAGGGTCCAGGACGAGGCTGCAGTGCCTCTTTGATGGGGTCGGAGTTGGAGGGGTTTCTCTCCGAAGGGCTTAGGCGACCCGTCCTCCTCCTCCTCCTCCTCCTTCTCCTCCTCCTCCTCCACCTCCTCCTCCACCACCTCCTCCTCCTCCTCCGTAGCCATTTTGGCTCAGCGAGCCGCGCTTCGGGAGGCCCTCGTGCGCGCCGCGGACGCCCGCGTCGCGGCGCGCAAGCGGCCGCGAGCGATGGAGGCCCGGGTGTGGGCTGCTGCCAGTGCGAGGACGCTGGCCCGGAGGCTCCGCCGGGAGAGGCGGTCGGCGCTGCTGGTGTGAACTGGTGACTTGCGTTGACTTGTAAGGTAGTTGTAACGTAGTTGTAAGGTAGTTGCAACGTAGTTGCAAGTCAGATGACTGCTTACACATTCTCATAACCAGCATTAGTGCCTTAGCAACTCGCATAACATTTTCAAAGTTTGGGTGCATTTATCCAGAGTTACCTCAACTTACAAGTCGGCGGGGGCGGGGGGGGGGATGGTGAAGTGCAATCATGTAAAAGCGGATTTTCAGTCATGTTAAAAAGCGCGCGCGGTTATGTTGGACAACAAGAAGCAATTTCGCTGGCCATATTTCTCTTACCGCGACCCTCGGCACTTGTTTTTTCCGATATTGCCAATCATTCGCGGAAGACGTTTCAGTATTCTACACTTTGTCATGCGGGTCGACAATCAGCTGCATTGAAATGCATCGCTTAGAGGATATTGTGCCAAATTGGCAGGCATACGTTTGGAACGCACCTAGCGCGCGCGAAGTGCACCTATCCGACGCGAGGATATCCGAGCACTGCAACAGCGCCCGTGTATACCAACACTTGGCATGCAACATGTTGCACTATGTAGATTTGCACACGACGCAGCCTGGGCAGAGGGATTCCCGATATGGGCGCAATGAATTTACAAGCGGTTTCGGCCACGTCGACAATCCATGTTGCGCGTGTTCTTTGATGTGAGATGCGTTTCGGGCTCGAGCTGCGTGCGTGCGAGGAAGATATTGTTATCGTGGGTTTATATTACACACAGAATGCAGACTTTGTATTCTCGACGCTTTGCGTATATCCCCACCATCCCATCCAGAAATTTTGCCCAGGCGAGTTGAGGTGATGAGGGAAGTGTGGGAAAAAAGAGGGGACAGCCAAACGGTTCGAAGGAGGATTATGATAAGGATGACGACGGATGGATGGATGATGGATGAGGGAGAAGGATGCGAAATCGTGTAGAAAGAGGAGGAGGAGGAGGAGGAGGGCAAAGAGAAATGATAGCGAGCAAAAGGGAGAGTGGCAATCTTGCATATCATATGCGGAATACGTTTCATTATTATGCACTGTGTCATGTGGGTCGACAATCAGCTGCATTGAAATGCATCGCTTTGAGGATAGTTGTGCCATAGTGGCAGGCATACGTTCCGAACGCACCTAGCGCGCGTGAAGCGCACCTATCTGACGCGATGATTTCCGACCATCGCAACAGCGCCCATGTACACCAACACTTGGCATGCAATACGTTGCACCATGTAAATTTGCAAATGGTGCAGCCTGGGCAGAGGGATTTCCGATATGGGTGCAATGAATTTGCAGGTGGTTTCCACCACGTCGACATTCCATGTTGCGCGTGTTCTTTGCTTTGCATAGAGGCGTTTCGGGCTCGAGCTGTGTTCGTGCGAGGACGATATTGTTGTCGTTGATTTATATTGCACACAATGCAGAATTTGTATTGTTGACGCTTTGCGTGTATCCCCACCATGCCCATCCAGAAACTACGCCCAGGCGAGTTGAGGTGATGAGGGAAGGGTAGGAACAAAGAGGGTACAGCCAAACGGTTCGAAGGATGGGGCAGCTTGGAAGCCATATTGAGCGATATTGCGCTATATCGGGCCATTTGAAGCCGCCATGGGCCCTGTGAGGCCGTCTTGGAGCCATCTTGGGCGACGCGCTACCCTCTGACACATCGTGGGGCGCCCCGTCCAGGTCCATGTATATGAGGGAGAGTGGCAAACCCATCCCCGAAGGGGAAGAAGGGGTTTGGAAAAGGGATCTCCCATGACCTTTACGGCCCACAGAGGGCTGCTGGGATTCTGCAGAGTTGAACGATTACATCATGGGCCGCATCAAGATGCATCGCGATGGCCTGCTGGCTCCGATCACCGCTTGGAAGGATTGCATCGATCGGCTTATTGCGGACAAGGTGGCCAACAAGGTCATTTGCCTGCCTGAGGAGTTCCTCATTCACCCTTCGAACCGCTCGGGGCTTGGCGTCAATGCATACAACGTGCACCGCGTCGGCGCGATGCTCAAGCAGATCGGCGTGGACCCTGCAGAGCTCGAGAAGGGTGTGGCTTTCGAGCGCATGCCCATGGATCCGATGAGGTCCAGCCAGGTGGCTTTCAATGAGAAGCTCATTTCTGCCAGCAAGGGCATGTTGGCGCCAGCGTCGGGCAGCGAGCGGTTCCTCTCTGTTGGCACAGGCCACACAACGCAGTTTTTCAAGGCCGCGAAGTTCGGGTGCGCAACTTCGGAGCCGAGTTTGGCTGATTCGGCGTCGGGCGGCAAGTTGAACGCCGAGGGTTTGTGCAGGGACCCGCGTTTCAAGAATGCCATCACCAAGGGGTGGCTCTGGACAATTGTGCCGTGGCAGGCAGAGGTCACATGGCCGCACCTTCCAGACTTGGCGCAGCGTGCTCTGCATGCGAGCAACAACGTTGCTAGCTTGATGTCCGAGCTCGAGGTGTGCGTGAGCATTAGCGAGTTTGCCGAGCTTATGCCAGCGGGTTCTTCATTCAGCTCGTGCGTGGAGGCAGTCAAGATGAACCAGCCCCCGTGCCAGGCAGGCAGCTCGCAACATGCTTCGTCTGACATTCCCGCCAATGCGCCAGCATCGCCCTGATGCGGGCGCATTGCGCGCGGCGCAGGCGCGCGCGCCCGCAGCATGAAATGCACATTTTGTTTATATAGTTGTACATGCACATGTACTGATACATGTATATACATATACTTTCGATTGTTTACATACATAAAAATGTGTTTATATACATGTACGTATACACGCATATTGCGTGTATGTAATTTTCATGTTATCCATACACATGTATGTATGTATGTATGCACATAATTATACATGTATGCTTACCTGTACAGAGATTTCAGATGTACACGTCTACACGTTGTTCTGGTTCGTTATGTGCGCTGCGAGGGGGCGGGCGCGCCTGCGCCACGCAGGGCATTCAGGGGTTTGCATCTCTGCCGACAGGGTTACATCGAGAAGATTGGCAAGCTTGCTACGCACTGCGGCGGCGGGAAGGGCGTGCCCCTCGTGCGGTTCATGGACCGTTTTGGCAAGACGTATGGTGCGAACAAAAAGCTCGGCGAGGATTTCATTACTGCAGTCGTTGACCTGCATCTCAGTGACCTCGAGCCGTGCACTTGGATTCGGGTCGCGGCGCTTCTATCGAACCTGGCGTCCGATAAGGTGATTGACGGCGTAGCAAGATTGCTGCTCCCCAGCGACATTGACAAGCTGAAAGGGAAAGCTTTCAAGAGCAAGGCCATATCGCTCGACGGGGATCTCGGGAAATGCTATCGCCTCGCGGGCGCTCTTCGCGCCTCTGGAAAAATCGACGCAGAGCAGGAGGACGAGTTGATCGGGCAGTTCTTTACGCGGTCTCTGTTGCACTTGGTGCAGAAGGACAAGGTCGGACCAGAGAGGATCGCTCGTAAGGGCCAGGAGGAGATCATCGGTCTGTTCGTGTCTGAGGCCATTGCCATGACTGGTGACTACACCACCGAGGTTGACCCAGACGGCAAGTGGAAGTCCCTGACTCGTATCGAAGAGGCGCCCGAAGCAGAGGGTTCCCACGCCACGTTGGTGGTGATGACAGAGGCTGACCTGCGCAATCCAGAGCGCATCCTTGCCAACAAGGGCTTCGCCAAAGACGGCGTCGTTTTCGAGCGCGCTGTGGGGCCAGCGGCTGGTCTCTACAAGATTGCAAATTTCAACTCCAGCGAGGTCACTATGGGGCAGTTGTCTGCTTTTGCTGAGCCGACCTTCGATGTGAAGGTCCCCCTTGCACAGTTCATTAAGGAGTGGGGCTCGTATAATGGTAAAATCCCATATGCTGTGCCAACTTCCATCAGCAAGTGCGCGACAGCGCATGCCAGCATGAAGATTGATGATGCGCGATGCACGGTCTTCAAAGCGCTGAAGGAGTTCGAGGCGAATGCCAGGGAGGCACATGGCGCGACCTTGCAGTACGGCCTGACACCCAACGTCGTCGTTGCTGCAGAGAAGATCGAAAAGGGTAGGCTCGTACTTGCACCGTTCTCTGACTTGAACAAGGTCAGGCCCGAAGAGTCACAGGGCGCAGCCCAGATAAAGTGCGGGCCCAACGTGTTCTACGTGTCGCCGCCCGCGAGGGCGACCGACCAGAAGAAAGTGAACGACAAAGATGTGTTCTATGTTCCGTACTGGTGGGTTCGCGAGACAGACAAGGAGGACCAGGCAAACGTTGCCCTCGTTCAGCAGAACACGGTTCACATTACTTTCAAGGCATACAAAAACACGAGAGTGATTCAGCCGTTTGAGAAGTTGCTCATCTACAAAGCCAAAGCACAGCATGTGCCTCTGCAGACTGCTAAAAGGGTCAAGCGTGAGGAGGCCCCTGATGGTCAGAAAGGGCGCGGTGCAGATTCAAAGAAAAGGTCCAGGGCGTGATCGCCTATGCAATGGATATGGTTCCATTGCGCGCCAGCGCACGTGGGCGCGCGCACGGGCGCTCGCCCCGCGCGCGCTCGTCATGCGGGCATCGCATTTCCAGGCATGCGATACAGCGTCGCGCGCCACGCGCGCGTCCAGCATTGCGCGTACACGTGTCATATTTGCATTGGTATCGCATCTTGTCCCGCCCCTTCGGGCGCACGGCGGCTGTTGTGAGGCGCGCGACGCCGTCGCTATGAGGCTTGTTTTCATTATATCACGCGAGAGTGGCGCATTCGCGCTGGGCACAGGATTCTGACCATTAGCGGGCAGTGCAAGATAACGCACCCATGTCATCATGCACGTCTCGTTTGTGCAATTCCACATTAACCACAATTCTTGTAGTCCTTGTCCACATCATATCTCTCTCTCTCTCTGCCCCCCGCCCTCCACCAAGGTCTGGTCTGGCATGGCATGGCATGGTCGGGTCTGGTCTGGTTTGGTATGGCCTCCCTTAATATATTGCGATATATGTAGCGCAAACTCTCTCTCTCTCTCTCTCTCTCTCTCTCTCTCTCTCTCTCTCCCCCCCCCGCCCCTCGCTCTTCATATCTCTCCATCTATATATCTCGTTCCATCCTGCCGACGTTCCTTCCGTACGTTTCTATATATATATATCCATATATATCCCTCTCTATCTCTCTCTCTCTCTCTCTCCCTCTCTCTCTCTCTCTCTCTATCTCTCTTTCTCCATATACCCCCCGATCTCTCTCTCTCTCTCTCTCTCTCTCTCTCTCTCTTCCAGCTGGAGCTCCCCTCCCATGTCTTGCGACATCGCAGGTGTCGTCGCCGCCGTCTTACCTGCTCCCTCGCCGCATGCGTTTGATTGCACTTATCCCCTTGTCCACTTCCCAACTGCGCGTGCGCATCCCATTGCACTTGCGCTATCCACAGTTGTCTCGTATCGAGTCCAGCACTTGATATCCCGACACTGTCCAATCACATGTTTGCCCCGCTGTCAGTCGGATGGCGGCTTGAGGTCACAATAGGGGAGTGCATCTGGGCCCCTAGGAAAGTCCAGAAATGCAATGGCGCCACATATGCCCTGATGCAGCCTTACGATTTCTCGTTGATCAAAGCGTTCATGCAGAATTCGGTGGAGGCATGCCCGAAGTCGACGAGCAGGCCGTCGCTGGCCAACACGCCAGGGTACAAGGCACTTCTTGCTGCGAGGGGGGGCGAGGTCAAGCCCAGGCGAAGGTTGTTTGCTCAGCGGAGCAGTCCTAAGAGGAAGCCCAAAAGGCGATCACAGAAGGAGATCAAGGAGCAGAAGGATGGCCCTCCAATCCCTATCGAGGTCCGCTGGCCTGCTGTTGTACTTGATGATGGGTCGAAGTTCGAGGAGTGCACTGTGCAGATGTTGAAACGCTGGAAAAGCACGGACGGCGTTTGGGTGAACGCTAGCGATGATAGCATTTGTCATGCTGAGCAGTTCGTTGCCGCACATGGCATAACCGTGAACATGCTGATGACAAAGAGGGCCTACAAGAGGGCCACGGACTCAGACGCTGACGCATGCAGTGAGAGTAGTGCAGGTGCGCGTGATGGCGCAAGTGAGCAGAATGAGGGATGAGGGTGCACGGCAGCAGGGTAGTTGCGAGTAGGTTAGGTCTCGCGGTATCATGACCGTTGTTGGGCAGCCAACTCGTGCGCCACATAGCGCATCCGTCTTAAATGTGATCGTATATGCGTGCATTGTTGTCTTCATCGGTTGTGCTCGCAGTCATGGTTGCATATCGGTGCACGTCAATTTATGCATAGGTGTGCACACTGTACGTTGCAATTGCACGGTGCCTTCAGCTGCCGCCTCGTCGCGCGTAGCCGTTTGTGCTTCAGGCGGCCGCGTGCCTCGCGGGGTGTCGCTGCCTCGGCAGCGTGGCCCCGCCGCCGCCCATGTCGAGCATCGCGAGGAGCATGCTCAGCGGCCCCCAGGCGCCGCAGGGCGCTGCTGCCCAGGCGCCGTCGGGGGACATGATGGGTCACAATCGCATTGGATGGCGAGATCCGCTTTCCGTGCCTGCCGAGCCCAAGACGGAACGACACGACAGCGACGACGACGACGACGACGACGCATTTGTTGGACTTGAAACCGAAACGGCGGCGGATACGGATAGCGGATCTCGCAACCAACCAACCAACCCTAACCGCATTCGATTTTACACCAAACTTGTAACGCGTCGCATTGGGCATTCGTTGCACCATCGCAAAGTCGACGGCGACAACGCCGACGACAGAGACTACGACGACGACGACGACGGCGACGACGACGACGACGACGACGACGACGACGACGACGACGACGACGATAACGACGACGACGACGATAGCGGGGACCTAATCGACCCCAATCGTATCTGCCGAGCCCAAGACGGGACGAGGCGACGACGACGGCGACGACGACGACGACGACGACGACGACGACGACCTCGGTTTCTTGAACGAGTGCCCATGCTAGGTCTAGCCCTGGGGACTTCGTGGTAGGGGGCCCTGAGGCCCCCTACCGCCACCTTCGGCCCATGGTAGGGGGCCATGAGGCCCCCTACCACCCGTGGATTGGACCCCAAAACTCCGGAGAATTTGATGTTTTTGGACGCCCTCCAGAGGACGACGCCCTGGACACCGAGGGCTCCGCGGCCAAGCGTGCCAAGGTCGAGGGCCGTCGCCAGACCGCTGAGTGCCAGCAGCAGCTCAACGCGGTGGAGGCCAGGAAGGGCGAGCGCCAGGCGAGGTTCGTCGACTCCCTGGCCATTCGGCGGCTGGAGGGCGCCCAGACGGCCGAGCACGATGACCTGGTGCAGTCCCTGCAGGGGGTCTGGTACAAGACTGGTCACGTGAACAACTCGCCGATCTGGCGGCAGGAGCCTGCAGCGGATGCAGAAGCGCCCAACGCCAGCGAGCTGTTCCTCTTCTACGTGGTGGACGATGTCAAGAAGATTGGCAAGTGGCTGGTTTCGAGCACGCTGGACGTCGCGTCCGCCATCGGCTACCCCGACGGCTGCATCTACGCCAACGGCGACGGGGACCCGAAGGAGTGGCCGACCTCGCTTTGCGCGGTGAGCGCCGACCCGAAATCGCAACGCTCGCCCCGCTGATCCGTGGAGTGACCGATTATCGTTTGTTTCTGGTTTATTTTCGGGTCGGGGTTCATGAGGCCCGAGGTCTTGATGCATGAAACTTTCGACATGGGCCTCGTGGGCCCGATTGGTCACTCCATGGGGGCGGGGCGTGCGTTGCGACTGGGTGCGTCGCCCCAGGGGATGTGCGACGACGCCCTTCCCTACCTGGACATCATGCCCTACGCTGAGTTCCTCGAGAAGGCGCTGGAGGAGAAGTCAGGCGTGGACGCCGTGGGCGACACCGCCCCGCGCGCCGACAGCGCGCCCGTCGCCAGCGCCGACGCCAAAGCCGTCCCGCGCGCCGACGGCAAGGTTCCGAGGCCGCCGTCGACACCTCCGCCGCAGCCCCCCGCGCCGCCGCCGCCAATCCAAATGGCTGGGCCCGACCACCGCTACAACGACAGCGGGGAGCAGGTGCGGAGCGGGTGGAGCGCGAGGCTGATGAGGATGGCTGACCACTGGGCGAACAGGAATTGGCAGGCGCTCGAGTTGATCATCGAGGGCACGAAGGTCGGTGAGATCGCGGCTGGCTCGGGCTACTGGTACGAGCGCTCCCAGGAGGTCTTCGACGCGTACGAGAAGGGAGACTGGGCCACGTGCGATTCGCTCTTGGAGGCGGCTCGCGTCAGGTTCGACAGCATCACGACGACCAAGGGCAAGGGCAAGAATCGGTATCCAATGAGCTAGGTGCTGCATCAGGCAGCCGAGATTTTGTGTGCGCGCACGCCTGGCCCGCCTGGTGAGGGGGTCGGCGCCGCAGCTGTGGGCGAGCCACGGCAGCTGCCAGCCTAGTGAGAACACAATTCGCGCCGCGAGAGATGCAGCACCCAAAAGTGTGATCACACTTTTGGGTGGTGAAACTCCGCGCGCAAAAGTGTTATCACAATTTAAGGTGCTACTTTTCATCACCCAAAAGTGTGATCACACTTTCTGGCGCGCATTTCTTGGACGAAGAAGTGTGATCACACTTTATCGCGCACTTAGCCTTTCAGCCCCCGAGGGGGCATAAGAGCCCCATCTTGCTCGGTCAGACGCCACCGAGGCGCTGCAAAGGCGTCGCATCGGCCTCCTGACTGGGACAGTCCGCTGCGGGCAGCGCTCCGCTGAGTCGCGCTGGTCCGCCGCGGAGCGCCAAAATGTATCCATTCTCTCTGCCGCGGGAGGGGGGGCGTGCGATTACCATGATTGCTAATTTGGTTGTGATTGCACCTGATGTGCACGCCCATTCATGCGATATCGCGTTCTGGACATGCGGGGTCCGCAGGGGTTGGCACCATGATAGGGCATGGTTGCACCGAGTGCAGTTGCATGCATGTTGATGTCCGCTCTCTGTTCGATTGGCCCTCGCCTCCCTCCCCCCCCTGCATTTTCATGCAGACCTGCATCCACCAGAGTTGCACCCACCAGGTATGCATCCATGCAATCTCCGACGCCCCATTGTTCCTTGTGTGCCCCCATTCGCCCCACCGCACCTCCCTGCGCCACCCTCAGCCCCCTCCTCCGCAGCCGTTTTGGCTTAGCTCCTAGGCCAGCGCCTAGGCCAACCCCAGCGCCTACACCAGCGCATCCATACACCAGCGCCTACACCAGCGCATCCATATACAGCTCCGATGCCGCCTAAGCAAACCCGCCGCGAGCAGCTACTGGCGGCGAAGGTCGCGGCGTTGAAGGCCGAGAACTCCGCCATCAGAGAGGTCGCCAGGGGGTTCAAGCGAGATGCCGCGCGGGCGGCGAACCAGCTGAGGGCGACGGCGGCTCGCCTTGACCTCGTGGCGAACACCGACGTGGGCCCGCTGGCGATGCATGCCAAGGCGCAGGCAAAGATAGCAGCCAGGGCGGCTCAGGCAGCAGGAGCAGCGCCGCCACCGCCACCAGCAGCAAGGGCAGGAGCAGCTAAAAAAGGACCGCCACCAGCAGCGGCAAAACCACCACCAGCAGCCAGAGCAGCCGCGGCAGCTGCAGCAGCAGCGCCGCCGCCAGCAGCCAACGCAGGACCGCCACCACCAGCAGCAGCAGGAGCAGCAGCCGCAGCTAAAGCAGGACAGCGCCCGCTCGTGATCGCCGCGGACTATGTCCCGCCGTGCAATCGGGGCCCAGCGGACAGGCCATACTCGCCGCCGATCCGTCATGGAGGCCGCCCGTCCTCCGACTCCGAGTCCAGTTCCGAGTCCAGTTAGGCACTGAGCCACGTTGGGCACTGAGCTGCCGCCGTAGGGCGCCAACGATACACGACGACGACGACGACGACGACGACGACGACGACGACGACGACGACCTCGGTCTCTTGAACGAGTGCCCATGCTAGTTCTAGCCCTGGGGACTTCATTGGGGGGGGCCATGCCACCACCTTCGGCCCACAGGGGGCCATGGGGCCCCCTACCACCCGTGGATTGGACCCAAAAACTCCGGAGAATTTGATGATTTTGGCCGCCGCCGCCGCCGCCGCCGACGACGACGACGACGACGACGATGTGAATGCGTGTGCTCTTCACCATTCTGGCGTTTGGCCAGTGCGAGTTTCAGCACGCGCGTCGGTGGACGATGCCCTCTTCCGCGCTGACTTCTGCGAGCGGTGCGCTCGAACCATCTTCCCTCTCATCTTTGCCCAGTGCTTTGCGTTGCTGCTCATGCGCATGTTATTGTCACTCCCACCCAGCCTGTCCTGAGAAGTCAAGCTGGCCACCCCGTTCTCACGTTATTGCCTGCGCGAACGCGCATGTTGTCAGCCTGCGCGAACGCGCATGTTGTCATTCGTTGCCGCCGATGTGCTGCCATGATTTGCTCAAGCCCTGAGGGCTGCGCGTGCTGTATCTGGTTGTCGTACTGTCCGATTTCACCATACTGCACTCATGGCAAGCATTGATGACATCAAGCGTGACATTCAGGATTTTTCTGCTTTGCTCGCTAAGCGCGACAACCCTGATCTGCAGGAGAAGTTGTCTTCATCCCTATGCGTTCGGATTGCGAGCTTGCCCTGCTTGTCAGCCCAAGATGCGATTGACCTCACTGACCGTGTGGAGCAGATGTGCACTGTAAAAAACGTGAGGGATGCAGTGTTGACTGCAATCGATTGCAAGGTAGCAGCTGTTGTCGTACCCACAGGTGCGCCAGAGAGTGCAGATATTGCCACGCAGTCGTTGACTCATTTATACAATTATCTTACGGCAAAAGATTGGGCAGTTCTCGAGGACTTCAGGGCATCCGAGACCAAAAAAATCAATGTGATCTCAACGCGATTGCACCGCTTGGGGCTCACGCATCCAGGGCACGATAAGTGCATCAAATGGGCTGTTGTTGTATTGCTCCACTGCGAGCACGCGCACATGAAGCACTGGCCGAGTTACCATAGCATTTACAACACGTTCCGTGATATCGTTTCGTATATGAAGGATACGGCAGGGCCGTTCACAAGGTCACGTATCCTCGCATATCCCGAGAGCCCCTCGAGTTTACCAGCGTCGGTTTTCAATGCAGCTTATGACGCCGACGACCCGCCTGTGGAAAAGTTCATCGACTCGTACATCACACTTGGGAAGCATGTACCCTTGCGTTCTGACAGCAAGTTGTTGACTAATGAACGGGCTGGCCCTTGGGGCACTCACGGTGCCGTTGGGGGCAATCGTGGTGGCAAACATGGGCCGTGCTCCATCGAGCAGTTGGCTGCGCATGTCTGCGACGTGTACGAGTCGAGGAAGTCATCAGGCAGCGTGGTGCCGCACGTGCCAATGACGTCGTTCAAGCCTTCGCCCAAGACCGTTCCGCCTAAGACTGCTGCGCATGACAGCGCAGGTGAGCCCGCGGCAACCCCCCTCGCCATGGTCGATGCGGCGGCGGCGCCCGCTGTCGGGGCAGCGCCCGCTGACGTCGGCGCCGAAACAGCAGCGGCTGCTACAGATGGTGATCGGGTGGACCAGGAAACTTATGAGGAGAAGGCGTTCAATGCCTTGAAGGGCAAGTCCAAGAAGAAGGGGAAGGCTGTTGGCAAGAAGCCTGCTGTGGCACCTGGAGTTGCTAAAAAGCCCGTCGGGTCGCCCGCGCTCAAGAGGCCCGCAGGCTATAGTGCTGCTAAAGTAGTTGAGTTCAAGGTGTTGTTTGGACCAGAGGACCGCCAGACGTCTTGCAACGCGTATGCTTCTAAGTGGTACGGCAGGGCGCTCACGTGGTCCAAACACAACGGCCGCAACGAGAAGCAGCAGCTCACGTTCGCCAGGGATACGTACAGGCAGGCAAGCGAGCTTTGGAAATCCAAACAGCATGATTGAGTTATGTGATGTTGCATCCCAGTTTTGGCGTTGATGCATAGGATTGGCAGGTTGCTATTGCACCGCGTGCGAATAGATGGGGTGCCCTGTTAGCCGCTCGCATCATTTGCAGTTCGGGGAAGGAGGTTCGAGCAGAGAGGCCGACGAAGACATGTCCCTTGCAAAATAAACCATGCACAGTAAGAAACCCCCCTTGGAACTCAGCGCGCCATCCCCGTGAGCATCGGTGCACCTGGCGTGCAGATTTCGCTGGCATTATACGTGATCTGCTGCAGGACACCTGCAGGGATTGCATCACGCGCGGGGTGTGCTTTAATGCCAGCTCCAGGGGAGGGAGGGGGCTGCACTTTCACGCTGACGTTCGCTTTATGTTTGCATTCATTGAAGGTTTGAGTATGTATGTCGTGTATATAGACGCTCAGGTGCGGCTGTATATGTATATA
>CAUYUJ010003094.1:49635-82222 GCA_963575745.1 Prorocentrum cordatum | reverse complement strand
GAGGAGGAGGAGGAGGCGGAGGAGGCGGAGGAGGAGAAGGAGGAGGAGGACCAGTGTAAAGCCAAGAGTAATCAACGATGTTGCAATCAACCCTCCCTCAACAACGGTTCATTTCCACAAAGGGAACTGCCTCGTCGGAGGACAACCGTTTGAGGACCTTGAAGCATTGCAAAACATTGTTCTCGGGATTCCAGTGCCATGGATCAATTTGATTGTTGCGTCTTGACGATCCTGAATCGTGCCAGAACGCCATTTCTGGGACTTCAACACCACGAATCAACGGTTCCGCCCTCATGATCCTGAAACCTCCCAAACGACAATTTCTGGTACGCTGGTCATGGGACTCCGTGGAACTCGTGCAAATGTTTATGAACAACGATTGTGCTCGGCGCGAACATGTTGAAAAGGATCCACCCTCAATTCGTGAAACTCTTGCAATTTTTTAGAGCGACCGTACGCGGCGCTTAGGCGAGAACCACGTTTTGAATTACGGGTCGCCTTCAATTCGTGAAATTCCTTAGCAAAGGAAAACGAAGAATGTGCGCGGCGCTAAAGCGAGAGCCACATTTTGAAAACGACCCGCCCTCAATTCGTGAAACGGTTGTCAATTTTTAAGTTCCAGGGTCTTAAATGGTGAGGAAGTCTCTGGCGAAACACCTGGCCCGTCCTAAAAGCTGTCCTCGGGGTGCGACGGGGAGAAGTTATTGATAGGGAAAAGGAATGGAGGAGGAGGAGGGGGAGGAGGAGGAGGAGGAGGAGGAGGAGGAGGAGGAGGAGCAGGAGGAGGAATATTTTGAGTGAAGGTGGGCTCTCTCCCGGCATCTCGCCAACGCCGAACTGGGCGTCAACTGCGTGCTCTGAGCTCAAGAGCTGCAGGATTACAGAGGGGGTGGGGGGGAGGCGGCTTGGGAGTGGGAGGCGGGTAACCCAGACCCCCTCGCGCTGTGAAAAATCACGACGGGAGGTTTTAACCTGTCGAGGAGGAGGAGGAGGAGGAGGAGGAGGTGGAGGAGGAGGAGGAGGAGGAGAGATTCTGCCGCTCTGCCAGGTGGCATTCGGACCGCAGTGGATCAAGCTTGTCATTCACAGTCACGTGCGTGTTTGGGGCTCCTTGAGCGGGATGTGTGTGTGTGTGTGTGTCGCTTTCCACGCCCCGTCGCCGAGCGCGGGGCCGCGACGTCAAAACTGTGTGTGTGTGTGTGTGTGTGTGTGTGTGTGTGTGTGTGTGTGTGTGTGTGCGTGTGTTGTTTCCCCCCTTGCACCTGCGGGTCACCATGGTTGATCCTAGGTATTGCCTTCTGTCTGGCTTAGCCGGTTTGACTCATCAGCGGCCGTGTGGCTCATCGCCCCGCCCGCGGGCGCCCCGCGTGTGGTGCTCCATGCTGCGTGAGCTGGCCTGGCCCGCGGCCTCCCGCCAGAGTTGACGTACGGCACGCTGCCGCGCGCGTAGCCGCGACACCATAATTAGGTAAATGTGTGTGTGTGTGATTGTGCGTGTGGTTCGCTGTACTTGGCTGAATTCGCCTCTTCGCTGCGTGCGGGGTCGCGACTGCTGAAAGCTGTGCGTGTGTGTGTGTGTGTGTCTGTGTGTGTGTGTTTGTGTGTGCGTTCTCTGAGGGCTCGGGCGCACTTAGCCACGCGCGCGCGTTTGCTGCTTTCCCACCTGCTCCGCCCTGTCGCTGCGCGCAGGGCCGTGACGCCAGAAAGTGTGTGTCTGTGTGTGTGTGGCTGAATTCTTTCGTCATGGCGCGTTCGACTAAGTTCTCTCGCAATTTTCACCTCCACCTGCCAACCGTGCCTGAGTCTCCCCAGGCTCCTCTGCGCCGCCGACTTCA
The DNA here is from genome assembly GCA_963575745.1 of Prorocentrum cordatum. Classification (NCBI taxonomy): domain Eukaryota; class Dinophyceae; order Prorocentrales; family Prorocentraceae; genus Prorocentrum; species Prorocentrum cordatum. Next base: position 80,387 of record CAUYUJ010003094.1, on the reverse strand, counting down.
ACGTGTGTGAGTATGTGTGTGTGTGTGTGTGTGTGTGTGTGTGTGCGTGTTTGTGTGTGCGTCCCGCGAGGGGTTCCGTCAATCCCCGTTGGGCGGACCCTGGGTCCCCACGCCGCGTGACCTGTGCTGGCCGCGCGCGTCTCTGCGCCTGACTTTCTACGTCGTGCCGCCGCGCGTGTGGCCGCGACGCCAAAGGTATGTGTGTCTGGGTGTCGGAAACCGTGTTGGGGTTTGTGCTAGTTGACGGTCTGTCGACGGTCGCGAGTCTCGTGGCTCCCCGGGCAAGTATCGGATGGATCCGATTTGGTTCGCACCTGCGCGCGTCTCAGGATTTTTCGGGGGCGGGAATCGTAGCGTGTCGGGATTTAGCCATGCTGGCAGTTCCATGTTTCGGGGCTCTGCGTGGCAGGGTATGCACGATGTTAGGACCTTCCGGGACGGGACACTCTGGACGGGATTCGGCGGCGATGGGCCATCGAGTCGTACACTCACAGGGTTGATCTGCTTCTCGCCGACGGAGGGTCACATTCTTCTGCCTGATGTCTGTGCTTCTTTTTTCTCCCGGGGGCCTCCGGGGAGGAACTCTGGGGTCTGTTGGGAGCCTCTTTGGGGCCTCTTGGGAGCCTCTCGGGGCCTCTTCGGGCCTCCGGGGAGGAATTCTGGGGTCTGTTGGGAGCCTCTTTGGGGCCTCTTTGGGGCCTCCTGGGAGCCTCTTGGGGCCTCTTCGGGCCTCCTAGGGACCTCTTGTTGGCCTCTTCGGGACTCCTTGGGACCGCTTGTTGGCCTCTTGGGAGCCCCCTCGGGCCTCCTGCGAGCCTCCCGGGGCCGAGGGCTCGAAATGTTCGTTTTCGGCCCCCCCGTCTGGGCCGGCTCTTGGAGCCGTCTTGGGCCGTCTACCCAGACCTCCTGGCGTCGTGAAAAAATCACGACGGGAGGTTTTTCGCTATTTTCGGCCTCCGGGGGCCCTCACCGGGCCTCGGGAGCGTCAAAAAACGACTCGGGACGAAGAACCGGTCCCGGAGAAAGGGTCCAGACCTCTGGGGGTCGACGTTGTGAAAAAAATCACGACGTCGGGGGTCTGGGTAGGAGGCGTCGTAGGCCGTCTTGGAGGTGTTGTGGGGTTGTTTTGGGTCTCTTTTGGAGGCCTCTTGGGCCGTCTTGGGGCGATCTTGGGGGCCTCGTGTGCCGTCTCGGAGCGGTGGGTAGCTGAAGAGGCGAGAACGCCCGATCCTCACAAGACCAAAGAGAAACCGTTTGATTTTGCCTCTTGGGGTCTTCCCCAGAGTGCTCTTGGAGGCTTCTTGGGGCGTCTTGTAGGCTGCCTGGGCAGTCCAGAGGGTGTGAAGGCGTTTTGGACCGATAGTTTGGCATTGAGGGCCTTCTTGGACCGTCTCGCAGGCCTCTTGGGGCACTCTTGTCCTGTCTTGGTATTTTCTTAGGCCCCGGGGACCCCCAGGGGGGGATGCGTATCTGACTCCTACCCCTCCCCCCCTACCGCCTCCCCATACCCTCCTTCCCTTCACCCCCCCCCCTACCGCCAGGGACCCCTCCCGGGACCCCTCCCTCCGGGACCCTCCAGGGCCCTCCCCCCGGGGGAGGGATGAAGGGGAAGTGACTTCCCTTCGACTCGATTACGGTATTGCTAGATCGTTCTTTCGTAGACAGGCTTGAGGAGGAGGTTGTAGGGAAAGGGGACGACGAAGACGACGACTGACGGGGACGACGACTCGAACAGACAAGCCCCTCACACACGCCGACAGGGTCGGCGGATTTCCACTTTCCACACTTTTCCATGCGGTGCAGAATCGTTGTGTGGCGATTGTCCGGATGAGGGGTAGGACGAGGGGTCTGGACCCGCAGTGCGGATTAACCCTGTTGGTGTCTTGTCGTCGTCGCTCCGCGACCCGCCCTGCGGCCCTGCCCCGGCCCACCATCTGTTGCACACTCTAGTTGCATACTTGGTCGATGCTGGGGGCGCGTAGGTTTCTTGCCTGCAATGGGTGATGCTGGGCCAACGAGTTGGTCCCAGTGTGCGATTTGCGTCATTCGCCATCTGTGCAGCGTCCCGCTTTTTTCAGCTCGCCTCGTGTACACCTGTATGCACCCTCAGTTTGCGACCTTCCCTGTCTCCTTTCCCTCCTCTTCAAGTACAGTGCTCATGCACAACAGCAGCTTGTCCCTTTCTGCTATCTCTATAAACGTTCGGTGATCTCCACTCCCACTTACAGCTTCGCGACATCTTTGATTGCCCGATCCTCTCACTCTCTCTCGTTCTCTCTCTCTCTCTCTCTTTTCCCCTCTGGTTCTCGTTGTTCCCTCGATCCACGTCTTGTGAGGAGGCGGAGGGGCCACAGGATGGGAACGAGACGGTTCGTTCATACAGCGACCTTCATGCCATTTCCTTTCTTTACTTGGCCCTCCCACTTGTTCCCTGCTCTCCTGTCCTGTGCCAAATCCTCTTCCCGTTGACGTCCGCCAGGCCCTCGAGCTCGCATCCCTGGCAAAGTGGTAGCGCCGCCGCTCATGTGTTGCTCTGAGTGGGTTCGTTGGCACTCAGGAGTGCCTCCCAGCGACAACATGTAGGCCGAGAGCATTTCATAGGGTCGCCAACTACCGTTGGACCTGATAGGGGGGGCTTCGTTCATGTAATATACGGTCTGTGGCACAATTCGGTTTGAGTATTTTAGCTAGTAGTGCACCTCGCTCAGACCATAGATGTTAACTTGTATATACAGCGATGTTATTCTAGAAAAGGTGTTAGTGAACACATTCACACAGGATCGATTCCCATGTGCTTGGTGCTAGGTGCATGCCCCATGCGAGCGCTGGGATTTGGGCCTTTGGTGGGGCTCCCTACGGGGCCACGGAACGTGTGAGGGGCGTGCCAAAATGGGTGCGGTGGGCGCATGCGAACACTGGCATGTGGGCCTTCGGTGGGGCTCCTTATAGGGCCCCAAAACGTTTGAGGGTCGAGCCACAATGGGTGGGGTGGGCGCATGCGAGCCCTGGCATTTGTTCCTTCGGTGGGGTCCCCTACGGGGCCACGAAACGTGTGAAAGGGCGTGCCAAAATGGGTGCGGTGGACGCATGCGAGCGCTGGGATTTAGGCCTTCGGTGGGGCTCCCTACGGGGCCACGGAGCGTGTGAGGGGCGTGCCAACATGGGTGCGGTGGGTGCATGCGAACGCTGACACTTGGGCTTTCGGTGGGGCTCCCTATGGGGCTACGAAGCGTGTGAGGGGTGTGCCAACATGGGTGCGGTGGGCGCATGCCAACGCTGGGATTTGGGCCTTCGGTGGGGCTCCCCATGGGGCCACGAAGCGTGTGAGGGGCGTGCCAACATGAGTGCGGTGGGTGCATGCGAACGCTGCCATGTTCCTTCGGTGAGGCTCCCTACGGAGCCGCGAAGCGTGTGAGGGGCGTGCCAAAATGGGTTTGGTGGGCGCATGCGAACGCTGGCATATAGGCCTTCGGTGGGGCCCCCTGTGGGGCCACGAACGTGCGAGGGGCGTGCCAAAATGGGTGCGGTGGGCGCATGCGAACACTGGCATGTGGGCCTTCGGTGGGCCCCCCCCCCTCCGGGGCCACGAAACGTTTGATGGGCGTGCCAACATGGGTGCGGTGGGTTCATGCGAGCACTGGCATGTAGGCCTTCGGTTGGGCGCCCTATGGCGCCACGAAACGTGTGAGGGGCGTGCCAACATGGGTGCGGTGGGCGCATGCGAACGCTGACACTTGGGCTTTCGGTGGGGCTCCCTATGGGGCTACGAAACGTGTGAGGGGTGTGCCAAACTGGCTGATTGGTTCGGAGGGCAGAGGCAGGGATCAGCGGAGGAAGGGGAAGGAGGGGGAGGGGGAATCAAGGAGAGGAACGCGGGGCACTTTCTTTTCAAAACGAGGACCCAACACCACAGGACGGTTGGGAACGACAGGCCGTGTGGAAGGTCGATTCATGCGGAGACGTTCCGCGCGCATGGACTATGCTTCGTACCAACACCGCGCGCATTATGCACCTTTCTGTTGGACTTCTCAGAATGGCAACAATTGCCCAGGGCGGGGGCCACGCGAAAAGACAACGTCCCATGCAATTGCTCTGCATACGTACACGCTGTAGCCAAACATGATGTATCTTATCCACTGGCTTGGCGGCTCTCGCGGGTATTATTTCTCGTGCGCGGAGTTCCCACACTTTATTCATGTGTCTGACATATCACGCATCGCAGCGGACATCCTCGAAACACGCGGGAAGTCACATACATACATATACACATACACATACATACGTGCATGCATACTTACATAACCGCATACATGCATACATACATACATACATACATACATACATGCATACATACATGCATACATACATACAAATATACCTACCTACCTACCTACCTACCTACCTACCTACCTACCTACCTACCTACCTACCTACCTACCTACCTACCTACCTACCTACCTACCTACCTACACACATACATACATACATGCATACATACATACATACATACATACATACATACATACATACATACATACATACACACACATACATGCATGCATGCATACATACATACATACATACATACATACATGCATGCACATCTATGCACACAACTATGCATATCGATATATGTGCGCATGCCCAAGTTCACACATGCATGCGTATTTACATTCATGTATTCGTGCACCCCACACACACATATATATATATATAACTATATGCGCACATGTGTTAACACACACACACATCTATATAGGCATGTCTATACAGTATTTCCTACATTTCCCGTTATATCCATGGGCTTAAAGCGCCCGTGGAACGCGCGAGCTAATGACCTGCACTCTGCGCGACGTCGCGCGGCTCTCGGGCTCGCCGCCGCCAGGCTGCAGTGTGCTCTCGAAGGCCTGAGGAGGCGCGTCCAGATCATCATAGACAGACGTAAATAAACGGTGTTTCCTAGGACCATGTCGGAAAATCAGGAATGTGGAGTGGAAGGCGAGCATCCAGCAAGTATTGAACATACTTTGCATACTTTTGTTCGTGTCTCCTTGGGCCTCTTTAGTATCACCAGTCCCGAGGCTGCCAGATCACCAGATCACCAGTCCACCATTTGCCCACCAGTGTACGAGATTCAGAGCGCAGAAGAAGCACCAGTTCCACAGGCTGGCGGCGGTGGTGAAGATCCGCGTGCAGACCTGATGCGCACATCGGGGCGCGAGATGGCGGCGGCAGGGTTGCCGCCGCGGTGCCATGCCCAGACCCCCGACTCTGAGGCCCAGTAGGGCCCCCAGAGTTTTGAAATTGCCCAGAACCCTCCCGTCGTGTTTTTGCTCATGACTCGAGGGGGTCTGGCTGTGCGGCGGGGCGCCGCGTCGCCCATTTCCAGCTGGCTGGCGCCGCGCTTTCCAGGCCTCTGGCGAGTGCTGCCGCGGGCGCGGCGCCGACGCGGGGCCGAAGCGCGGCCCGCCCGGCGGGGGGGGCGCAGCTTGGCGCTCGGGGTCGTCGTGCTGGGCTCTCCGAGGCCCGAGCCCGCGCGCGGGGCGTGCCGTCCCAGACCCCCCTCGAGCCGTGACGAACAGTCGCGACGGCCCCGCGGCCCTCGCCGGGCCCTGGGGCCGTCGCCTGGCCCCAGGAAGGGGTCGTGGCCTGCCGCGGGCCGCGCGTGGCACACAGCAGGACGCCGCGTGCCCGGGGTCTCGTCGTGCAGTTTGCTGGGCGGGTGCGGCACGAGCGAGCGAACGCGGCGGGCCGCCGGCGGGCGCGGTTCCGCGCCGCGCGCGTGGCCGGCGCGCTCGCGGCGCGCGGCGAGCGCAGAGCGTGAGAACGCAGTTTGCCAACACGCCAGCCAGCTCAGGAGCTTGGGCCTGCTATATATATCTATATAACGCAGATGTATGTATACATGTATATACATATACATGTGTGTAGATATGTATGCACACGTATGCATGTCTGCATGTATGTGTGCGTGCATGCGTACATATATGCATGTCTATATATATATATGGATGCATGCATGCAGTACGTTTGCATGCATGCATGCATGTAAATATGTATGCATGCATGTATGCATGCATGCATGCATGCATGCATGTATGTATGCATGTACGTATGTGTGTATGTATGTATGCATGCATGCATGTATGTATGTATGTATGTATGTATGTATGTATGTATGTATGTATGTATGTGTGTATGTGTGTATGTGTGTGTATGTATGTATGTATACATGTATGCATGTATGTATGTATGTATGAATGTATGCATGCATGTAGGTAGGTAGGTAGACATGTAGGTAGGTAGGTAGGTAGGTATGTGTGTATGTGTGTATGTGTGTATGCATATATGTATGTATGTATGTATGTATGCATGCATGCATGCATGCATGTATGTATGTATGTATGTATGTATGTATGTATGTATGTATGTATGTATGTATGTATGTATGTATGTGTGCATGTATGTATGTATGTATGTATGCATGCATGTATGTATGTATGTATGTATGTATGTATGTATGTATGGATGTATGGATGTACGTGTGTGTATGTATGTGTGTATATTTGTATGCATGTATGTTTGTATGTATGTACGTGTGTATGTATGTGTGTATGTATGTACGTGTCATACATACATGTATGTATGTATGTATGTGTGTAATTAGGTACGGATGCACATGTCTATGCATGCATGTATGTATGCATGTATGCATGCATGCATGTATATCTATATGGGTGCATGTATGTATGCATGCATGCATGTGTTCATGTATGTATGCATGCACGGGATGCATACGTGTGTGTATGCATGTATGCATGTAGATGTTTCAATGCATGTATGTATGTCTATATGTATGTCTGTATGCATGCATGCATGTATGTCTGTATGAATGTATGTATGTGTGTATGTATGCAGACAGGTATGTAGGTAGGTAGTTCGGTATCTATGTACGCATGCATGCATGTATGCATGTATACGGCACATCGTCATGTGCATGTATCTCGGCTTCTGTAAAGGCACGTACATCGATCACTGGGCACAGGTTCGGGTCATCCCACCCTTTGAATCATCGTGGACGCGGCTGCCGCGAGTTCTGGGGGGGGGGTCTCCAGACAGGGCGTGGGGCGTGCGCGGTTTGGGTTCGTCGCCGCCGCCCAGCTCACCGCCGTCGCCGCCACCGCCGCCCCGTCTGCGTTTCGGTTTGGGTTCGTCGCCGCCGCCGTCGCCGTTGCGTCGGCGAGGCGGGGGGAGAACGGTGGGAAGGACGCACCTCGGCCACGCGCAGAGGGAGGTTAGGGGGAGGGGGGAAGGCTTCCCAGGAGCATCCCTGCTTCTTAGAAGGCGCGGGCCTTCTCTCAGACGTAAGGCTAGTGCCTTCTCAGAAGCAGCCTTTTTGTAAGAAGCCTTCCCCCCTCCCCCTACCCCCTTCTGCGCGCCGTAAGGAAACAGGGGCGCGACGTACTGTTTAGGGGAATCGGGAGTCTTTGGGCGCCACAGCACCCCTGCCCGTGTTTGCCAGGCTCGGAGAGCATACTTGCTGCGGTGAGCGAGGTTTTGGCGGGGGCCCCTGTTGGGGGGACGCATGACGTGCAGATCCGTTTTGACGCATCACATCATATCAGGCAAGTCATCCTTGGAACTCATCTCGTAACAGTGCGCTCAGAATGTGCACATAGAGACGCCCGCGCAAATATATAGACATGTGAATGTCGTCGTGAGCCACAGACGCATCTATTCACACATATACTTGTGCTTAATATTGATGTAGGTGTGCGCAATTCTGTGTGTGAATTTCGTCGGGGATGCGAAGCATTTTCCCGCGGACGTTTCAGAACACTCGCTTTGTAGAGTGGGTTGTGCTTGTAATCATTCGGACCGTTCCGAACGTGAATCAGTCCATGTTTCACCCCAACCGTACGGTATCGCGCGGCTTTTCTCAATCCCTTTGCGTGATTGTTGTACTTATTTTCTTCGAGGGCAGGTAAACACCGAGGCTCGAATAATGGCGCACTCAGCCTGATGAACAGCCTCGGGCGTTTCAAGCCGCTTGAACGTGGCCGAACTTGTTGTTTCACCTGTCAGTCGACCACTGTTCTTGGCTGACCTCCCCACCGTGCGGTCATATTTTTCCCCGCGAGACCATGCCGCTGTTACCCTGTGAGGCGGCCGCGGGTCATGCCCATCCAGACCGGTTTCCCAAATAGGTTTCCAGGGGCATCTTTTATCATCCAAGGCTTTCCCAGATTCGCCGGCCGCTTCTCCTTCCGCGCGCCGTTCCCTTGAAGTGTTGCGCGGTGTTTCTTCCGCAGCCGCCTTTGATTTCGCACCCACCGGCGGAAGTCCACAGCTTGTGCCCTGTCAGCATGGCCCAGCCTCAGAATGGGCGTCGCGTGCTGGCACTGGGTGGGCGGTAAAAGGGGGGGCAGCGAGGGCTGCAGAAAAGGGGCCCTTTGGGGCCCTGAAGGGGGCATCTAGGGTCCGAAAAGTGAACGTTTCTTCCCCCCACTTTACTCCAGGCCTCCTAGATGGGGTCGGAGTAGATGGGGTCGGAGGATCGCGCCGCCTCGCCAATGCATCGCCGATGCATCAGCGATGCGGCTCGATGTGGGGCACAATTCTCTCCACGCCGACGTCGCCGATGCATCGCCGACGTCGCAAGTGCATGGCCGATGCATCGCCGATGCATCGGCGATGCAGCGCCGATGTATCGGCGATACGGCGAGATCCTCCGACCGCATGTATTCGGACCTTAGGAGGCCTTTATTAACATCCCTCTATAAAGCGACGCCCAACGTTCCACAGCAAGGGATGGGGTGTTATGTCTGGTGCGTGAGCAGGCGCGGGCTGGTTCATGGAGCGGTCCCCGAAGACGTGGGAGGCCTGGGTTCGGTGGAATCCGCCTCCGCTGGCTGCCTTTCCCGCTCCCCCAGCCAGACGTGCTGGCGTCGCGCAAATAGCCCGACGGAAGGTGTTCGGTTGTTTTTTGGGGGCCTCGGGGGGTCCCTCGCTGGGCCCCGATGCCGTTGACAAAAAGATCCAGGACGAGCATTCGGCCCCCGGGAAGTGGTCCAAAGCCCTGGGGACCCCGTAAGGAAAGCGTCAAGACGTCGGAGGTCTCGGTTGTTGTTGTTGCTGCCTCGAGCGTTCCCTCTGCGACTCCCAGGGGGTGAGGTCTCGGCGGGGGCTCCATGCAGACAGGATCTGTGGATTGTTGTCCCTCTGAATGTGGCGACACGGCGTGTGCACTCAGCGGCGATTACGGCGTGTGGCCGCAACCACGCCCCATGCATCCGATGTCCCGCTGTGGACTGGCCTGACTCCGCAACGCTGATCACAAGGTGAAGCTGTTCCGAGGAACGCACCATGGAGAATTTGAGCAGGAGAAACGCATCAATCCAAGCCTACAGAAGCCGCTGCTGGCTCACGATGCCCAGGACGTGATCACTTCCCGCACAGGGACCAATCGGCGATGCGCCGGCGATCTGTCCTCTGCGCCTTTCTCTTCTTAAGCACGCTGTTGGGCGACGAATCGCCCGTGGCGTCCGGCCTTCTGTCCTGCTCTGCCTCCCCCTGGAGCCTGTCAGGGCCGCCCACGATCCGATTCGATGTGACTTAGTAGGGAAAAACACACAGACACAATTAATCGTCGATTCTCCAGAAAATATAGGAAAATATAGGAAGTGGGGGGGGAACAAAGATCCAGAAACTATTGGAAAATATGGGGGATCCCGTTATTTGTGTGTGTACTTATTCTCTAGCACAGGGTGTCTGGAGCTCCGATCACTTTCTTCCGCGTCGCACCCCCCCCCTCCGCCACGAACATTTTATTCCGCGTCGCGACGCACACCACCTCCCCCACCTCCCTCCCCGAGCCCCCAGCGCCCCAGTGTGCTCCGCGCCGTGCCCCCTCCGCCCTGACAATTTATCCCGCGTCGCGACGCGCGCCACCTCCCGCCCCCCCCTTTCCCCGCCTAGGATTCGGGCCCCGTTGCTGGGCCCCGAGGTGCGATGTCTTGCCCCCCCCCTCCCCCCTCCTCCTCCGCCTCCTCCTCCTCCCCCTTCCTTTTTGTGCAAGAGCCTCCCCCCTCCTCCTCCACCTCCTCCTCCCCGTTCCTTTTTGTCCACCTCCTCCCCCTCCCCGTTCCTTTTTGTGCAAGAGCCACTCGCTTGTGTGTCCCAGGGCCCCTTCCGTGACTCGACTCGCTGGCCGGCCTACAGGGGGGCCGGGCGCGGCGGCCCGACGTCGGCTCCATTTCGGGGCGCTCCGCCGCCGACCCGAGCCGCCTCGGGCCCGATCCGGTGTTCACCGAGCGCGCTCCATTGCCGGTTTGAAACATATCCCCATCCCTCGTTGTCCCTGCTTGCTCGGTTCGGTCCTTCGCTCGGCTCTGTCGGGTCCTGGTCCGTCCCTCGTTTCTTTCGGCCCCTCTTCGGGCCCCTCGCTCGTCGTTTCGGCGCCACGGGCAGGAGTGTTCGGCAGACGATCACCCGCGCGCAAATCAAAAAACCTCGATGCCGATCTTCAGGATTCCCTCAGTTTCTGAGGGCCTATCCCCAAGATGGTCCTCGCTCTTTGCTCGCCCATCTTGGGGATAGGGATACGTTCGAGGCTGGTTACTCCACGTACTCGCAAAGCGCACACTCGCGAAGCAGGGCTGGACCTCAGCTCGGGGCGACCGACACGGGCACGGAAAGAATGGGTACAATACCCATCAGCAGTTCCTGTTCATTTTGAACAGGACTCGCTGTCTGCGCCGCCGCGGCCTGTTTCCCTTTGGGACAGAAGGCCGCCTGTCAAACAGCGGCCGCTGTTGGTTCGGGACAACATTTGCTGCTGGGAATTGTGCCCATTCCTTCCTTACCCATTCCGGGCGTCCAAATACAATGTGTTTTGGCTATTTCGTGGGCCGTTTTCGTTTCGACATCGTTTCGCGGTAGAGGCGGATTGAACACAAAACGAGGGAACGCGAAAGCAAAACGAAAACGAAACACACCGCTTAGGTGCAGCCCTGTCGCAAAGGTTCGACACATAAGTGTGTCGCCTCGATGTAACATATCGTAAATCCCCCGCGGTTGATGGAGGCTATTTGCGAGGAGCTACTCTGCATAATGCAGGATGACGATGAGTAAGTGGCCGGGGGTCGTTTTGCGTCGGCGGCGCCCCGGAGGATGATTAAAAAACAAACCGGCCGCGGGCTGGGAAACAATTTTCTACATCGCTGCCCCCCTGCCGTCCTCGTTCGCGCGCCCGGACAGCCGACGGGCCAGACGGAGCCGAAGCGGAGGGTTAGGAGGGAGGGGGTCAAGGAGAGTAGCGGGGGCAACAGCAGCGGGATGCAATTGCAACGACGAACGGATCGGATCCGTATTATTGAAAAAGTTCGACGCAAAAGTTTGAAATCGACGTAGAAGTGGTATTTGACGTAACATTGGAAGTCGACGTCGAATGATTATTTAAGGTAAAATTTGATGACGACGTGAAATGAGTATTCGACGCAATATTCGAAGCCGACGTGTAATAGACATATTCTTAAATCGTCCTCCTCCCGTTGAAAAATCAGTTAGAAATCCAAGACAACATGTATTGGATCGTTCCCCGCGACTCGATGCAGCTCAGGCCTGTCCTCGGTGCTGCCCGAGGGGCGCCCCCGCGGCGTGGCACTGCTCTGCATTGCCCCCCCCCGCGGGGGCGGCCCGCTGCGCCCTCTGCCCCCCCCCTCCCCCGAGGGGGGGCCGCGCCGGCACGCTGCCCGCGAGAGGTGGCCTGCGCCGCAGGCGGGTCAAAGCGTGCGCGGGGGGGGGCGCCAGGACGCGCAGCCTCCCAGGCATCCGGCGTCTCGAAGACACCGAGACGGAGTCGAGGGAGAGCAAGCGCCATACACATGAACTTTTGGCGCTCCTCGCGGGTTTCTTGGGTCCGCGCCTGGGCCCCCCCGCGGCGCCTCCAGCGCCGCCCCTGGCGCGCGCCGCGCGCCAGGGAGGGCGTCCAGCGCTGATCCAAGAAAACTGGGCGGAGCGCCAAAAGTATTTGCTTATGGCCTTCCCTCTTCTTCGATCCCAGGCATCCGGCGTCCCGAAGACACCGAGGGGGAGGGCTCTTCACACTGTTCGGCCTCTCGGGGCCCTTTCACGGGCCTCGGGGCTGTCAGAAGACGACTCGGGGTGAAGCACATGCAGGCCCTGGGGAAGTGGTCGAGAGGTCGGGGGCCCGTGTCTCAAAACATGGAGTCGTCGGATGTCTGGGCTTGGGCCAGCCATGCGCAGAGGGAGGCGGGGTGAAGGGGGAACGGCTTCGTAGAAGCACCCCTGCGTCTCAGAAGGCGCGATCCTTGTCGTATAGATCGAGTTAGGGCTAAGAAGCAGCCTCCTTCTAAGAAGCCCTCCCCCCTCCCCGTAGCCAGCCGGTGGGGAAACCACTCCTGGGAGCCTCTGTGTTTCCGCCAGAGTCCGTCTGCAAAGTGCACTGGCCTGTGCTGTTCGTCTGGTAGTTCATGAGAAAGCGTCGATGTAGCCTGGCGTCGATATATCCTCGGCTAGCGTCGCTAGCGTCTACTAGCGTCGGTCAGCTTCGGTTCGCAGGGGCCACCAAGATGACATGGGAGGCTCCCATGCTTTGCCGCAGAAGGCTGTGGGGCCAGCGGAGGACTGTCCCCCCCCCGGGTGCGGGTCAGTGGCTGCGGCCCGCAGTCCACAGCAGGCTCAACCCAGAGCAGGCTGCTTCGAGAGCCCCTCGGAGGCCCTCGGAGGCCCTCGGAGGCCCTCGGGCGGCTGTGGGGCCGAGGTGGAGCCCTACTGGCTCGAGCCGTTGGGGAGGGGGAGAGGCACCATGGTACAGAGGCTTCGTGCCTTCCCCTCTGGGCCCTCCTCCTCCTCCTCCTCCTCCTCCTCCTCCTCCTCCCCCGCCTCCTCCCCCGCCTCCTCCCCCGCCTCCTCCCCCGCCTCCTCCTCCGGACGGGCACGAGATGCCGAATTCGGCCTCCCGTTCCCATCCAGATGGGCTCGGCATGTGCCCGCCCAGGGGAGGCCCCTCCGCCGCGTCGTGAAGCAGTCACTATAGGGAGCTGTTTTTGTGTGAGCTCTCACTCTTGAGGAACAAGGATGGTTGACCCCCCCCACCGGTGCACACCATGTTTTTTCAGTTGAAGTGCCCACCTGGGGCTCGCACCCTGCTCGCACATCGGGGGAAGTCTCCCTGCTCGAACTGTGCCCCTGCCCTGCGGGCTACAACAACAACGGCTCCCGCTTGGCACGCCCTTGCAATGTATTTCAAAATCGCGATCTCGCGCGGGACTTTCACATAATCTATGCAGGAATCGCGCTCTCGCGTTGGATATCCTCGCATTTGTTTCAGACGCCGCGCCCACGACATTCAGGAATCACGCTTTCGCTGTGGCCTTTCTCATTATTTACTTGGGAATCACGCAACCACTCGAGACGTCGTCGCGATTCATGCAGGAAGCACGATTCAGCAACCCGCCTGCTCGCCCTAGCCGCCCAGGCCCGCCTTCCCGACCCGCTCGCTAGGGTCTGCCCGCCCGATCTACCCGTCTGTTTCTACCACGTGTTTTCTGCTCCTAGCCCCCCCTCGTGCTAATTTCTCTCGTGCTCCATCCTTCTCACTCCTCTTCCATCCGTTTTCTCTTCGCCTGTTTGAGGGGCTGCACTAGTTGCACGTGGCAAGTAAGAAAGATATACCCCCAAGGGGGTGCGATCGAAGACCAAGAGGGCGGGAACCAAGGGTTTGGGATATACGTGTTGAACGGCACGCGAGCAGATAGGAGCGAACAATCTTAACACTGAACAAACAATCGTCAACTGTAGTTGTTGTGGTGGTGGTTGTTGTTGTGGTAGTTGAGCTTGCAATTTTTAAGCATAGTTTTTGTTGGTCCCCTCCGGCAGCCAGTGCATTTGTTCCAATGAAAGCGCTCCTCCCCGGGCTCGCACCCCGCATTTTACAAGTAGGGGGCCACATGCGAACCCTACCCCTACCCCCCCCCCTCAGAAATCTTGGGGGATAGGGGTAGGGTCCGCGTGTGGCCCCCTAACAAGGGACAGTCTTGGGATTCAGAATTGGCCCCAGGCCCTCGACTTACAGCAACAACAATAACACCAACAACAGACACAACAACAACACAAACACCAACAGCAACGGCAACAACGACAACAACAATCATAGTACGAGTCTTCGCTCTTATCTGCTCGCGCGCCATTCAACACGTATATCCCAAACACTCGATACCCGCCTTCTTCGTCTTCGATCGTATCTTTTTGGGGGTATATATGTTCCTTACCTGCAGCGTGGACTTGGTGCAGCCCCTGAAGCAGGGGAAGAGTGGATGCATGCAGGGGGGAGGGAGACGAATGGAGCACGGAATTTTTAGGAGGGTGGCTAGGAGCAACAAACACGTGGCATAACCAGACGGGCAGTTCGTGTGGGCAGACCCTAGCGGGCGGGTCGGGAAGGCGGGCCCCAGCGGCCAGGTCGAGCAGGCAGGATGCTGAAGCGTGCGTCCTGCATGAATTGCGAAGAAGTCTCGAGCGAAGTCCTACAACATCCAGAGCGAGGGCGTGATTCCTGAGTGTCGTGGGTGCGGCGTCTGAATTGCGAGGAAGTCCCCCCACGCGAGCGCGCGATTCCTGCGTAATTGTTGTGAGGAAGTCCTCAGCGAGAGTGCGATGCTTTAAACATGGTGAGACGTAACAGGCGGGAGCCGTTGAACTTTCATTCCGAAAGAACAATTATTGTTGATCCCCCCCCGCCCGGTGCACATTCTCTATTTTTCGATTGAAGTGCCCCTCCCGGGGTTCGCACCCGGCTTTTTATTTAGGGAAAGTCTTGAGGCTCAAACCGTGTCGTTGGCCCCTGGTTTACAACAACAACGGCTCCCGCCTGATATTTCCTTACAATTTGTTGGAGAATCGCTCTCTCGCTTGGGAGTTCCTGGCAATTTGCCAACGAATCGCGGCTCCCGCTGGATACTTCTTGACAATGTATTTCAGAATCGTTTTCTCGCTTGGGATTTCCTCGCAACTTACCACCGAACTGCTTCGCTTGAAATTTCGGAACAATTTATTTAGATGCTGGTCCTCGACGCTCAGGAATTGCGCTCCCTCTACATCTTGCCTGACGGTTCAAGCAGGACTCACGCTTCAACGACCCGCCCGCTCGACCCGCCCGTCGAGGCCTGCCCGCCCGACCAGCCCGTTAATGTTTGCAGTCGCCGCTCGCTGCCTTTCGCCCCTCGCTGCCCGTGCTGGTTCCGCGGTCGCCTTCGCTCGCTGCCCTTCGTGGCCCCGTTGCTGCCGCAGTGGCTCCGTCGCTGCCCTTTGTGGCCCCGCATTATATTCCCTTCGCGGCCCCCGTTCGCAAGCGCCCATCGTGGTCCCATACGCATGCCCTTCGTAGCCCCGCTGTCGCCCTTGGCCCCCTCGCTGCCCTTCGTGGCCCCTTGGCTGCCCTCAGTGGACCCGCTGTCGCCCTGTGTGGCCTCGTATACGAATACCCTTCGTGCCCCCCGCTCGCTCGCGCCCGTCGTGGCCCCATATGCATGCCCTTCGTGGCCCCGCTGTCGCCCTTTGTGGCCCCCTCGCTGCCCTTCGTGGCCCCGGTGCTGCCCTCAGCGGCCCCGTCGCTGCCCTCTGTGGCCTTGGATTTGATGCCCTTCGTGGCACGCGATGGCTTATCTCACGATTTACTTAAGAATCGCGCTATCGCCCGAGACTTCCTCGCGATTCATGCAGGACCCACGCTTTCGCCGGAGACTTCCTCGCGATTCATGCAGGACCCACGCTTCAGCAACCCGCCTTTTCGTCCTCGTCGCCTGAGCCCGCCTCCCCGACATGCCCGCTATGGGCCTGCCCACCCGATCTGTCCGTCTGGTTCTACCACTTGTTTTCTGCTCCTTGCCCCCCCCCTGCTAATTTCTCTCGTGCTCCATTCGTTTCCCTCACCCTTCTACCCGTCCTTTCTTCCCTTATTTTAGGGCTGCACTACATATACGTGGCAGGTGAGGAAGATAGATCCCCAAGTGGATACGATCGAAAACGACGAGGGCGGGTACCGAGTGTTTGCGATATACGAATTGGTTAGCACGTGAGCAAATAGGAGCGAATGGTATTCCACTGGTTGTTGGTCTTGTTGTTGTTGTGGTTGTTGTTTGTTGTTGTTGCCGCTGCTGTTTGTTGTTGTAGTTGTTGTTGTTAAGGCTGCTGTTGTTGTTGTCGGTTGTTGTTGGTTGTTGTTACTATTGTTGTTGTTGTCATTGTTGTTGGTGTTGGTGTTGTTGTTGTTGTTGTTGCAGTGCTGCTGGTTGTTGTTGGTGTTGGTGTTGGTGTTGGTGTTGGTTGTTGGTTGTTGTTGTTGCTGCTGTTGTTGCTGTTGCTGTTGTTGTTGGTGTTGTTGGTGTTGGTGTTGTTGTTGATGTTGTTGTTGCTGTTGTTGTTATTGTTGTTGCTGGTGTTGGTGCTGTTGTTGTTGCTGCTGCTGGTGCTGTTGTTGTTGTTGTTGCTGCTTCTGTTGTTGTTGTGGTTGCTGTTGTTGTTGTTGGTGTTGTTGTCGTCGTCGTCGTCGTCGTCGCCGTTGTTGTTGCTAGTGATGGACACGTGCGCTGGCGGCCCGTGCCCCGCCCCACACCAACACCGACACCCCAACAAACCCCCAGGGGGTCTCTTGGGGTGCCGGTGTTGGTGCGAAAAGGCCTTTCGGGCCCCCATTATGGAGCCATGCAGCACTGCACTGGGTGAGGGAGACGCATGTGGACACCGCCACTGGGGCCTTCGGTGGAGCTCCCTATGGGACCACGAAGCGCCGCGGAGTGCGGGGAGACGCATGTGGACACCGCCGCTGGGGTCTTAGGTGGATCGCCCTATGGGGCCACGAAGCGCCGTGCTTGGTGGGGGAGACGCAGATGGACACCACCACTGGGGCCTACTACCACAACTACCAGTACTACTACTACAACTACTATTACTTCCACTACTACTACTACTACTACTACTACTACTACCACTACTACTACGACTACTACGACTACTGCGACTACTACGACTACTACGACTACTACGACTACTATTACTACTACTACTACTACTACTACTACTACTACTACTACTACTACTACTACTACTACTACTACTAGTGGTATTACGACTAGTACTACTAATACTACTAGTACTAGTAGTAGTACTACTACTACCACTATTATTACTACTACGACTACTACGACTACTACGACGACTACTACTACTACTGCTACTACTCATAGTACTACTACCACTATTACTACTACTACTACTAGTACTGCTAGTACTGCTAGTACTACTAGTACTACTAGTACTAGTAGTAGTGGTAGTACTTACTACTACTACTTCTACTACTACTAGTACCACTACCACTACCACTACTACTATACTACTACTACTACTACTACTACTACTACTACTACTACTACTACTACTACTACTACTACTACTACTACTACTACTACTAGTATTATTATTACTATTACTACTACTACTACTGCTACTACTACTACGACAACGACGACACAAATTACTACTACTACTACTACTATTACTACTATCGCTACTGTTAGTGCGACTACTATTGTTACTACTTCTACTACTTATTCTTCTACTACTATTCATTATCCTTCCCGCTATTTCTCGCAGTAGTACTAGTACTAGTACTAGTACTATTACTAGTACTAGTACGACCTACTACTACTACTACTACTACTACTACTACCACTACTATTATTGCTACTACTACTAATACTACTGCTACTACTACTACTACTACTACTACTACTTTCTACTATTACTATTACTACTACTACTACTACGACTGCTACTAGCACTGCTACGGCTACGCCAACGACTACTGCTACCACTACAACTTCTATTACGACTATTATCATGGATCATGTCATCATAATTCGCATCGCTAGTTCTACTACTAGTACCATCGCTGCTGCTTCGACTACTACTGCTCTTGTATATGTTAGTACCGTGGCTACTACTACTACTACTACTACTACTACTACTACTACTACTACCACGTACTACTACTACTACTACTACTACTACTACTACTACTACTACTACTACTACTACTGTTACTACTACTAGTACCACCAATAATCGTGTTATCTGTACGACTACCACTACTACTACTACTACTACCTCTACTACTACTACTACTACTACTACTACTACTACTACTACTACTACTACTACTACTACTACTACCACTACTACTACTACTACTACTACTACTACTACTACTACTACTACTACGACTACTATTACCCCTCGTACGACTGCTACCATTAATATTTATTCTGCGACTGCTGCTACTACGACTACTGCTACGGCGATGACCACCAGTACTACTAGTACTGCCACTGCTACTAGGGTCACACATGGTCTTCGTGGGATCACACGTGACCGTCGTGTACTGCGACAGTATCGGGTCCCTGTTGGAGAATTCAGGAACGCGTCCGTTTCACGCGTCACCTTAGTGTCGTTTGTACCACGCGTCATCTTCGTGAATTTTTCATGCGTAAGCAAACGCATCAGGGTCTTATTAATACATACAGTGTGCCGCAGCAATTAGAGCATGGTGCCCATAGAACTTCAAGGGGTTCTTGGAGTAACTGTTCCCATTGTCCATGGAGGCGGCTAAAACTCTGGCTGACGCCCTTACGGCACTCCCCAGGATTCCTCGCAATTCAGCAGGAAATGGCCGAGTCCCAGCCTCCAGCTTCGGACTGGGAGTTCAATCGGGAACTGTCGAGTCCCAGCCCACGGCAGAATTCGTTAACAATTTGTATTTGTTTTTGAATCGGAATCCCATAGGGAATAATCGAGTCCCAGCCTCCAGCAGAGTTCCTTTATCATTTTTTCGTCTGAATGGGAATGGAATAGGGAATGGTCGAGCCCCAGCCTCCAGCATAATTCCTCATGAATTGATGTCTTCTTGAGTGGGAATTCAATAGTAAATGGCCGAGTCCCAGCCTCCAGCAGAATACCCCTTTGCTGGTTTTCCAAATCGGAGTTCAATAAGGGGATCGCCGAGTCCCAGCCCCCAGCAGACTTTTTCAGTATTCTTTTGAATCGGAATTCAACATGAAACTGCCGGGTCCCAGCCTCCTGCACAATTCTTAAATAGTTTCTTGGTCTTTGATTCGGAATTCAATAGGCAATGGTCGAGTCCCAGCCCCCAGCATAATTAGCTAACCATTAATTGGTATTTGAATGGGAGTTTAAAAGGAATCTGCAGAGTCCCAGCCTCCAGCAGAATTCCTTCATGATTTATTGGTCTTCGAATTCGACTTCACATTGAAATAGCCGAACCCCAGTTTCCAGCATAATTGCTTGATCCTTTACTTTGATTTAGACTACGAGTTTAACAAGAAACTGCCGGGTCCCAATTTCCAGTGGAACCCCTTAATAATTTATTTCTTTTTGATTTGGAAGTCAATACAAAATGGTCGAGGCCCAGCTCCAAACATACATCCTTAGTCATTGACCGTCTTATTTGTTGTGTTTTTACGTAAAAATCAAAACGGCTGTTTTAATTTGTTTTCGAAGAGGGATTCGATAGGCAACGGTCGAGTCCCAGCTTTCAGCATACTTCCATAATAATTTGTTGGTTTTCTGAATAGGAATTCAATTTGAAAAAGCACAGTCCCAGCCTCGAGCAGGTCTTGAACCATTTGTCGGTTTTCGAATCGGAATTCAATAGGAAACGGTGGAGCCCCAGCCTCCAACATACTTTCAATGTAATTCATGTGTCTCGAATGGGGATTCCATGGGAAACTATAGAGTCCCAGCCTCCCCATTTTGTGTGTTGAGCATCTGTTTATACAGTATGTATGTATGTATGTGTACACACACATATATATATGTTGACATACACACATCCATAATTATGTTTAGATACCATTCGTATATATGTATACATATGCATGTATGTATGTTTGTATACATATATGTATATATGTACTTATATATATGTATGTATATAGTGTAGGTATTCACATATATGTATATATATATAAAAACATATGTATATATGTATATATATATATATACAAATTCGCACACACACACACGCACACACATATATATATATATATATATATGTATAACCAAGATTGCAGTACGCGTTGCGTTATGCATTTTGCTCGATGAAGTTTGGCATGCAGGCGGAATGTCAGGAAGCCCGAGCCGACATGTTAGCGATCGCTCATTGTCGCCCCTTTTTTTCAGCGTCGCTTCTAAAACTGATTGTATTCGCTGTCCTTTCTCCATGTTTAGTTTTGCTTTTTCTGTCGCCATACCCTGTGCATTTCCCATGTTCTGCTCGGCTCTGTTTGCGGAGGCTCCTCCTTGGAGAGCTTCTGGGGACCTCACAAAAGTTCCAGGCTTTCGTAAAACGGCGTTTTCGCTTAGGGCTTCCTCGAACGTTCACGCTCTTACCTTCCTTCTCCTCCTCCCTCCTCCCTCCTCTCCTTCCTTCTCTCTCCTTCCTCTTTCCCCTGGTGCTGGTGCCTCTCTGCCCTATCCTCTCTCCCTCCTCTCCCTTCTCCCTCCCCTCTCCTGCCTCCTCCCTTTTTTGTGTTGGTTCTCTCTCTTTCTCTCTCTTTCTTTCTCGTTTTTTTTTTTTTTTTTCTCTCTCTCTCTCTCTGTGTTTTTTCTTCACCTATATATGTCTCTCTCTCTATCCCTCTCTCTGCCTCTAATCAACCGTCCCCCTCTTTGCTCCTTCTCTCCTGGCGTTTTCCCTCTTCCGTCGTCCCTCCCCCCCCCTTCCTCCCACTCCCCCATCGTTCTTCCTTTTTTTTGCAGGCCCACACCAACTCCAATGGCGGGCACATGTACGCCCACGAAGGATTGTCTGCCCGTTCAAGTTTGCCCGCCTGTCTAGGCCCGCCGCCCAATGCAAAGAAAACGGATCCCTCCAAAGGCGGCGTGATCGAAGACAAGAAGGGCGGGTATCGAGGGTATGGGGAACTCGTTTTGAATGACACACGGGCAAGTAAGAGCGAACAGTCTTACAATAATTGTTGTTGTTGGTGTTGTTGTTGTTGTTGTTGTTGGTGGTGGTGGTGGTGGTGGTGGTGGTGTTGTTGTTGTTGTTGTTGTTGTTGTTGTTGTTGTTGTTGTTTTTGTTTTGTTATTGTCGTTGTTGTTGTTGTTGTTGAACTCTCATTCTTGAAAAATAATTATTGTTGATCACGCCACACGAGTGCACATTTATTTGTTTCAATTGAAGTGCCCCCCCGGGGTTCGCACTTTTTTGTCAAAGAACGTCTTCCTGCTCAAACTAGCCCCCTGCCCCCCGGACTACAACAACAACGGCTCCCGCCTGACACTTACTCTCAATTTAGCCAGGACCCCCGCTCCCGCCTGAGACGTCTTCGCATTTTATTCAGGAATCGCGCTCTCGCTTGTGACTTCCTTACAATTCATTCACGAATCGCTCGCCCGGCGCTCTGGAGTCGCTCTTTCGCTGGAGACGTGCTTGCACTTTACCATAGAATAGCGCCCTTGCGTTGGACGTTCTTGGAATTCTTGACACTTCGCGCATCCTCACCAGCCCATCCAGAAACGATGTCCAGGCAAGTTGAAGAGATCAGGGAAGTGGGGGAGCAACGAGAGGGACAGCCGATCCGTGCAAAGGATGAGGCGAAAGAGGAGGCCAGATGGATAGATGAGGGGGGGGCGAGGAACTGAGCGAAGGAGGGATGAGGAGAATGATGACGTTGGGTGGATGGTTGAATGCCGTTCGGACGCCTCTTGGAAGCCTTTTGGAAGCCTCTTCGGCCGTCTTGGGGGTCTGTTGGCGGTCAATGGGGGCTCTTGGGCGTCTTGGGTGCTTCGGGGGGGCCTCTTGAGGCCGCTTGGGCTTTTCTTGGGGGGCTCTTGGGGGCCTGTTGGAGGCCTCTTGGGGCCTCTTGGGGGTCTCTTGGAGCTTCATGGCGGCCTCTTGGAGCCTCTTGGAGGCATCTTGGAACCATCCTGGGAGCCTCCTGGAGGCTCTTGGGGGCTTCTTGGGGCCTCATGGCGGCCTCTTGGGGCCTCATGGCGGCCTCTTGGAAGCCTCTTGGGGTCTCCTGGGAGCCTCTTGTGGCCATCTTGGAGGAGATCGATCAAAGAAGAGGGTGGGGTTAATTAGCCTTGCCCCCCCAAGAGGCCAAAATGGGGCCCAAACCCTAGTAAAACCGATGATTGTGGCTTCCTCGCCGAGGCCGTTTTGGACGCTCTAACTACCGGCGGCCCCCCCCGTCCAAGTCCAGGGGAGGGGGCTAGGGGGAGGGGTAAACCCCTCCCCGAAGGGGATGAAGGAGGTTGGAAGAGGAAACTCCCGGAACCACCTACGCCCAGAGGGCTGGTGGGATTTACTCAAGCGCCGCGTTCCCGACACCCAGGCACCCAGGAGTAGGATCTCGCTGCCCTTCGTGGCCCCGTTGCAGCCCTTCGTGACCCCCTCGCTTTGTTTCGTGGCCCCGCTGCAGCCCTTCGTGGCCCCCTCGCTGCCCTTCGTGGCCCCGTTGCAGCCCCTCGTGGCCTCCGCGCTGCCCTTCGTGGCCCCGTTGCAGCCCTTCGTGGCCCCCTCGCTTTGTTTCGTGGCCCCGTTGCAGCCCTTCGTGGCCCCCTCGCTGCCCTTCGTGGCCCCGTCGCAGCCCGTCGTGGCCCCGTTGCAGCCCTTCGTGGCCCCCTCGCTGCCCTTCGTGGCCCCGTTGCGGCACTTCGTGGCCCCCTCGCTGCCCTTCGTGGCCCCATATATGTATGCCCTTCGTGGCCTTCGCTCGTTCGCGCCCGCGGTTGCCCCATATGCATGCCCTTCGTGGCCCCCTCGCTACCCTACGTGGCCCCGTTGCTGCTCTCAGTGGCCCTATTCTTGCCCTCCGCGGCCCCATCTACGTATGCCCTTCATGGCCTCCGCTCGTTCGCGCCGGTTTTGGCCCCATGTGCCTGCCCTTCGTGGCCCCGCTGTCGCCGTGTGCGTGGCCCTCTCACTGTCCTACGTGGCCCAATTGCTACCTTCAGTGGCCCCATCGTTGCTTTCTGTGGCCTCGCATTATCTGCCTTTCGTGGCCCCCGCTCGTTCGCGCTCTTCGTGGCCCCATACGCATTCCCTTCGTGTCCCCGCTGTCGCCCTTCGTGGCCTACTTCGTGTCCTTCGTGGCCCTGCTGTCGTTCTCTCTCGCTCTCGCTTTCGCTCGTCGTCGTCGCCGTCGTCGTCGTCGTCGTCGCCGTCGCCGTCGACGTCGTCGTCGTCGTCCTCGTCGTGGTCGGTCCCCTGTCCGTCCCTCTGGGGGTCGGGTCGACGGTCCGCGGCCGCCCCGCCGATCAGCGCTGCCGCTGGCCAGGCCGACGGTCCGCGGCCGCCCCGCCGCTTGCCAGGGCCCGGCCTGCAGGGAAGAAAGGTATACCCCCCAAAAGGGGTTCGATCGAAGACGGAGAGGGCGGGTATCGAGGGTTTGGGAAATACGCGTTATTCGACACTCGAGCAGATAAGGGCGAACAGTCTTAAATTGATTGTTGCTGTTGTTGTTGTTGATGTTGCTGTTGCTGTTGCTGGTGTTGTTGTTGTTGTTGTTGTTGTTGTTGTTGTTGTTGTTGTTGTTGTTGTTGTTGTTGTTGTTGTTGATGTTGTTGTGGTGTTCGTCGTCGTCGTTGATAGCTGATTGTTGTAATTGTTGTAATTGTTGGTGTTGTTGTTGTCGGCATTGCTGTGATGTGTGATGTTTGTTTTTTTTGCCGTTGATGTTGTTGTCTTTGTTGTTGTTGTCGTTGTCGTTGTCGGTGTCGGTGTCGTTGTCGTTGTCGTTGTTGTGGTTGTTGTCGTCGTCGTCGTGGTGGTTGTTGTTGTCGTTCTGGAGGCCGTCGGAAAACTGCCTGGGAGGGGAGCCTGGTCTTGCGAAGGGTCCCAGAGCCTCGGGTGGCCCACGTCATGACAAACATCACGCCGTCGGGGGTCTGGGGGGGTCGGTCGGCGATGCTTCTAAGGGGGCGCTTCCGCGCAGCAGGGTCCCCAGAGGTCCCACGCTCCGCAAAAGTTGGAGCGGGCGGTTTTGGGCTGCATTCGGCCTCTGGGGGCCCTCGCTGGGCCTCGGGACCGTCGAAGAGAAGCTCAGGGCGACAGATAGGGAAGCTGTCCAGACCTCTGGGGCCCACGGATTGAAAAATTGAGCAGCCAGGTGTCTGCGTCCATTTTGATTTCATCCATCCGGTTCGACGTCGACCTCGGTTGGTCCGGTCAGGTTTGCTTCGGACGCTCCGGCGATTCGATGCGGCCCGATGCTTGTATGCCGTTTTTGTACATGTTGGCACAGCCGATCCGATTCGATTTCGACTCCGTGGCGGTGCAGCTTGGTACGAGGCGCATTCCGATTCGAGCCGGTTCCCCCATTCGATGGTCACCGGTATTGTGCAGTCATGAGCAAACCTCCTAATTCAGATGCGCTGGGATACTCCGAACCAGTACTGATGGCCGTCTGCCTTGAGGAGGAGGGTCAGGAGAAGGTGGAGGAGGAGGAGGAGCAG
Source organism: Prorocentrum cordatum (assembly GCA_963575745.1). Lineage (NCBI taxonomy): Eukaryota > Dinophyceae > Prorocentrales > Prorocentraceae > Prorocentrum > Prorocentrum cordatum. The sequence continues at coordinate 55,826 of CAUYUJ010003094.1, read as the reverse complement.
CAGCAGCATGAAACGCATGTGGAGCGCGTAGGGGTGATGGCATCTAGCGCGCTGTAATTATGTATACAGTTGAAGCGAGGTATAAGATCGAGATGCATTCGAGGAGGGCACCCTCGTGTTATTCGTGTTTGCTGGATATGCCTGTGCATCCTGGGGAGGGTACCCTTGGATGTTCTGATTGTTTTGGCCAATGGAGAGCCACATGTTCTTGAAGGATGTTCTTCTTGCCTGGGTCCGACTGCAGATGTATGTATCTATAGATGCATAAATCAAGTTGTTAAATGCAGTGTGCATCGTGGTTCGGTCTTGTCTTAGCAAGAGGAGGAGGAGGAGGAAGGAGGAGGAGGAAGAGGAGGAGGATGCCGCTGCCCGTGGCGGCGAGAGTGCCGCAGAACAGGCGGAGCTTCTGTAATCTTTCCTTTCTTCTGTTGCACCCAGAAAGTCAAGGCTATGCACGCGCGGCCGTTACGTTTCTCCCACCGTCCGTTGTGTGTGTTTGTTTTCTTTGGGCCGTTTTCTCACGGGAGGATGGATCGCATTGCTCACTTTTGTCATCATTGCCGTTTGCATCTTCAAGGTCATCATACCAACATTCCTCCCACATCCAAGGTAGGTTGAGGCTCCCCTTTTTTTCATATGGTCTCTCTAGTCCTCCCATCGCAGGGATATTCTCGCACCCACTTTTGTCAACACCTCTACGCTGCCATCATAATCGTTATCATTGCCAACTCTCCTGCCGCCGTCCTCACTCATCCTTACGCTCACTCTCATTCTCTCTGCTCCCTGCTCCAATAGAGTCTCGTGCGGGGTCAGCCGTGGCTGCCCACTCGAGGGTAAAGGTCGAGTTTCAGCTTGTCCTTGTTGGCGCCAAAACCAGCCGCAGGAGCAGGAGCAGGACGAGGAGAAGGATGGGTGGAAGACAGCGAGCGAGAGACAGAGAGAGAGAGAGAGAGAGCGAGGAGGGGTTGGACCAGGAGGGCGTGGAGGCAACAGGGGAGGAGGGACCATGGAGGTGGATGACGGAAGAGGGGAGGTGGGCAGAGGAAGCGGGGACATGTTGGGAGGAGATCAGTAGAAGGGGGGTCTCGATGGCGAATTCGACCCGGCATTTCCGCAGCCTCGCCCAGGTAGGTGTTGGGGGCGGCCAGGGGGAGGGAGGACTAGGGGGGGGGGATCTCATGGCGGGGCGATGATATCTCCCAGATGTCATGGCCCCTCCTCTTATTTCAATACGTTCCCTGGCCGTCCCCTGGTCCGCGCACATGCCCCAGGCCATGATTTGCACCCTCCCCTCTCCAGGGACGCCCCCGACGGTGCAATGCAGAAGTGTTGCTCCCTCCTTGCCCCCCTCCCCCCCTCCTGCCCCCTTCTCCACCACTCTCCTCCCTGCCTCGCCCTTTCCCCTACCTTCCTCCTCTACGGTTCCCCGTTCCTTCCTCCGCCCCCCAATGATTTGCCTATCTCTTTCTCTCTCTCTCTCTCTCTCTTTCTCTATCTTTTATTTGTTTGTTTCTCTCTCTCTCTCTCTCCCTCTCTCTCTTTCTTTACCTCCACCCTGCTTTGCCTCTATCCCTTTTCCCATGGATCATTCGCCACACTTCCAGCACTGTCTTCCGTACAGGGTCTGCATGGGCCGAAACACGTTTTTTGGCGGTTCGTGCCCGCCACATTCATCGTGTTCATCGTGTGCAGGCATTTTGGCTTCAAATGTCGGCCGAACTCGCCGCGCTCACTGTCGTCGTCGGGCGCCAGCCAAATGTCGCTGCTCGATGCTTTAGCTGTCTTCATGGACGACAACGACTGCCTTTCAGAGCTGGACTCCTTCATAGAAGGCCCCGTGCGTTCTTCCCTGCTGGGTCGGAGTCATTCGTTGCGCTATCGAAATGCTGGGCCACGTCGCCACAGTTGTATACACTGTTTGACGCCTCGCTTTTTGTGATTTTTGGGTATCCCCCCACCAGACAGACCGTATGCGTCTGCCTGCGGCAGAGCCCGCTTCCGTGCCAGAGAGTAGCGTCGAAGTATATGCAGGATGGTCCTGCCACGATTTCCCGACAGGCTCGGCATAATCACCTTAGGACAGTCTGGGAAGCAGTGCCCCGGCATTTCGAATAAGGACAAGCTGCATAGACTTTCGTAGCTCGGCGCGGATTACTATGATCGGCGCTGGCCCACCCCTGGCGCGCCTTTCACGCCAGGTAGGGTGACCCAGCGCCGATCCAAGAGACCTGCGCGGGTATCCGACAGTCTCTGTTTGTGCAGTTGCTTATTCCCCTGGAAGCGGGGGCATGAGCGTACTGCCTGCTTAGTCAAGGGCGCCCTCCAGGGCGCGAAGTTGTTCGCGCTTCGCGGTTCGGCTCCGCTTCTCATCCTCCTCTTCTCCCCTGGGAGGCGGCGCGAGAGCGCGAAGTTATTCGCACTTCGCGCTTCGCGCAGCGCGAAGCGCGAAGTTGGGAGCCCTTGTTAGTGCCTCGGCGCATTCTTCCAGTGCGCTGCGTGGCGCAGTGCCTGCTTCGAGAGTTTTGCGGAGCCTCTCGGGCCCTCTCTGGGGCCTCGAGCCCTCTTCCCAGCGATCCGGGGCTGTCTTGGCTCATCCTCGGGCAGTCTTGTGCCGGGGGCGGAAAAGAGGGGGGTGATGACTAGGGGGGGGTGGATATCATGGCGTGGGCCATGATATCTCCCCAGATTTCCTGGCGCCTCTTCTTATTTCGTTACGTCCCTGGCCCCCCCCCGCTGGGCCGCGCACAGGCCGCCGCTCCCGATTGTGGCCGTCTTCGCACGTTGCTAAGCTCAGCTGAAATCACCTTAGGGCCTCATGGGACTCTCATATGCACATCTTGGGGGTCAGCAGCCGGCACAAGTCGAGCTTGTCGTTGCCCTGTGTTTGGGCGTGTGCGCGTTCGTGCGTGACCGCTGTATGCAAGGAAGCGAGCTCTTGCTGTCGGTCTGTCCACAGCTGTCGTCGATGGCTGACCCCCATTGGCGCGTCGGAGGATGAAGTTTTTGTGAGTGATCTTCAGGAGGGGAAAAACACACAGACACAACCAGTCGCCGACTCCCAGGAAGAGATGGGAAAGGATGGACAGTGAGTGGGGGGGAAAACGAGCACCCAGAAAGCATTAGCAACCATGGGGAATCCTGGGATTTGTGTCTATTCTTAAGTCGGGCCTGTCCCTCTACAGGGGGAATATCCAGAAATAGTACAAAAATAGTCTGGGGACTATTGTTTGAGTATTTTTGGGAATCTTTTGAGCATTGTTTGATGATTTTGTATGTTTCGTCGAACACCCCCCTGCAGGGGGGACACGCCCGACTCGAGTCTATTCATTTGTGTCTCCCAGGGCCCCTTCAGATCTGGCCTCCTGCGGCCCTGCCTGGCAAGCTTCCCGGGCGCCCCTTTGGTGCGCCTTCCCTGCCGCTCCGCCCCGGGGCTCTCTCGGACCTCCCGCGGCCTCGCGCGGGGCCTCCGGGCCCTCTCCGGGCTGGCTTCTCGGGGGGCCGTCCCGACGGTTTCCCTAATTCGGGCGAAGAGAACTATGCACATGCACCGATCCTGGCAAGGCCCATCCTTGACCCAGGATCGGTGCATATGCCTTCCTGGCCAAGGTAGGAGGGCGTATGCACCGATCCTGGGCTCAGGATGGGCCTGGCCAGAATCGGTGTATGTGCATAGTTCTTTTTCCTCTACTAATGGGCACGGAAAGAATCAATGCCCCACAGCGGGTCCTGCTCATTTTGAACGGGACTCGCCCTCCGCGCCGCCGCGGCCCGTGTCCATTCGAGACGGAAGGCCGCCTGCCCAACGGCGGCCGCTGTTGGTCTGGGACAACCTTTGCCGTTGGGCATTGTACCCATTCTTTCCGTACCCATTCCGGGCGTCCAAATGACGCTACCCGGACGTTGCCCAGGGCCTGCGCCGTCTTCTGGGGGCGATCTCTTGGGCAGACGTGCGTGCGATGATCAGGCGATCGCAAACATGGATCAAGGGGGCGTGGATTAGCAAAGGGTCCCGTGCCCATGCGAAATCGCGGACTCCGCCGCCGAGCGAGGCGGCACCAGCCGCATTTTGGGCAGGCCACCTCCCCCGATCCACAGATTTGGCGACCGCGCGACAAAACCATGGATCGCTAATCCCTGTTTGCGCGCCTCCGAGATGAACACTGAGCAGTCTGCACATCATCCTGGCAGCTGCTTTGAACACGTGTGCGCAGCGTGAGCGCAGCAGATCTGAAGACGTGCATCATCTTTCCAACGGCACATTGGTCACGAACCTAGTGCAGGCAATCGAAGTCAAGGCGAGAGCAAAGATCCAGGAGGGTGGCTGCGGCATCAGCAGAAGTAGAGTTTCTGATCAGGCAGTCGAACGCACAATCTGTTAGATGATCGTCTTGCAGCAGTGCTGCCAGGGCAAGCAGAGACGACGTCGTATATCATGCAGGTGCTGTTCACATTCTCGTATCAGCATTCGGCTCTAACGTTTCAAGCGTGCGTTTTCTTGCCTCTTCGTACCAGTCATGTTGTACGGCGCTGTTGCATGTTCAGCTCATGAGACAGCTTGAAAGGTTTTTCATGTTACGGTCGTCTCGGAACGGCACATGCATGTTTGTGCTGCAGATTTTCTCGTGTCGTTGACACGCAACGTAAACATGTTTCATTTTGACGCGACAGTGATCTCATCACAACGCAACCGAGTGTTGCACAGTGCGGCAAGATGACCCGCATCACTAGGAATATGGATGCGATTCCCAAATCGATGGTAGTGAATAGCGCGTAGCACTATTAGTGTCACCCAGACTGCACCACATACAGTCGTACATTCGGGAACACCATGCAGTACGAGTGGAGTTTCAAGGACACCGCCCAGGAATGGAGCCAGAGCACGCAACCTCATACTAAGTCAACTAAGCATCTATGTATGTGTAGTGCCGTCTGCTCACGTTCCCTGGCCCAACTTGGCATCACACCACATCAATGAGGAATGTGTCGTAAAGTCGGAATTAGGAATGCTCGCGCGTATGCATTTTTACGTCGGACGCGTATTGTCTGGTGTCGTGTTGTTCATCATCTCTCCGATTCTGGGAGGATGGCCTGGTGGGCCTTGACCCGGGGTGCCCGCGGCGTCGTGGGTTGTGCGGGTGGACGGTGTGGATGCACGAGGTGACTCTCCGAGGCCCTGCTGTGGGCCAGGGGGACTTGGAGGGGACATCCGCTGTAGGCATCAGCTCAGCCAGAACCGCGTCCGGGCAGCACGTCGACATTCGTCCGCTGTCTGGGGAGTCTCGCGGGAGGAGGGGAAGGAGGAGGAGGAGGAGGAGGAAGAGGAGGAGGAGGAGGAGGAGGAGGAGGAGGAGGAAAGGAGGAGGAGGAGGAGGAGGAGAGGAGGAGGAGGAGGAGGAGGAGGAGGAGGAGGAGGAGGAGGAGGAGGAGGAGAGGAGGAGGAGGAGGAGGAGGAGAGGAGGAGGAGGAGGAGGCGGCGAAGGCGGAGGCGCAGGCGGAGGCAGAGGCGGAGGAGGAGGAGGATGAGGAAAGAGGAGAAGGAGCAGGAGGAGGGGAAGAAAGGAGGGGGATGAGGAGCAGGAGGAGCAGGAGGAGGGAGAGGGGGAATGAGGAGGAGGAGGAAGAGAAGGAGGAAGAGGAGGAGGAGGAGGAGGTGGATGATGATGATGAGGAGGAGGAGGAGGAGGAGCAGGAGGAGGCGACTGAGGAGTGGGAGGGGGAGGAGGAGAAGGAGGAGGAGGAGGAGGAGAAGGAGGAGGAGGAGGACGGAGGAGTGGAGGAGGAGAGGAGGAGGAAAGGAGGAGGAAAGAGAGGGATGGAGGAGGGGAGGGGGAGAATGAGGAGGAGAAGGTGAGGAGGAGGAGGGGGAGGAGCAGGGGGAGGAAGGAGGAGGAGAAGGAGGGGGGGGAGGGCACAAGGAGGAGGAGGAGGGGGAGGAGGAGGAGGAGGAGGCAGAGTGGGAAGAGGAGGAGGAGGAGGAGGAGGAGGAAGAGGAGGAATGACGATAATAAGGAGGAGGAGAGGGCGGGCGAGGAGAAGAAGGAGGAGGAGGAGGGGGAGCAATCGTAGTAGTAGTAGTAGTAGTAGTAGTAGTAGTAGTAGTAGTAGTAGTAGTAGTAGAAGTCGTCGTAGTAGTAGTAGTAGTAGTAGTAGTAGTAGTAGTAGTGAGTAGTAGTAGTAGTAGTAGTAGTAGT
>CAUYUJ010003094.1:0-42500 GCA_963575745.1 Prorocentrum cordatum | reverse complement strand
GGGACCCCCGCCATTCTTGTTGAATACCAGTGCGGAGTGGTCGTGGGGCGCCTGCCGAGAGGTCACGAGGCGCCCGCGCATGCTCCGGATTTGGAGGCAAAGTGTATCCTATATTTCGTTTCGACGGAGAAGGTCAGCTTGCGCGCAATGTTTGCGCAACAGCTTGCATGCCAGCACCCCCGCCGTCCCTGTCAAAAATCACATGCTGAGTGGTCGCGATGCGCCAGCGCATGCTCGAGATTTGGAGGCAGAGAGGATCTTGTTTTTGTTGACAGGGATGTTTGGAGGGGGGGCGGGCATGTCCCGGGCTGGCCCACAGTCGGGCGGGGGAGCGGGTGCTCACTAATAAGCAGCAGTGATTGCCCCCTCCCCCGCGCAGGGGAAGCAGGGGATTTGATCAGGCAGAGAGAAGACACATTCGTCAAACCGCCCACGCCCAGAGGGCTGGTGGGGTTTTCAGAAAAAAGGGGCGGTCTTTTAGGGGCGCGCGCGGCGAGCGGGGGGAGGGCCCTCCAAAACTCGACAGTACTTCGCGGACAGCAGACGAGCATTCTAACGGGCCCACTCCGTGCAGGCACGGTGGCGGGCAGGCGCGGCGGCGGGCGCGGTCGGGCCCTGCCGCTTCAGGAGACGATCTGCGGAACGAGGTGTGCGCTGCACGTTTGGTTCGGACGTGCGCCTCGGACAGAAACAGTTGTGGGTCTGCAGCGCCAGCGGTCGCTCGCGTGCTCGAGCCGCCGACGGGGCGCGCCATGCTGTGGGCACGCGGAGGCAGACGGACGGGAGGATGGCGCCCGCAGAGGCGGAACACGGGGAGGGGGCCTCAGACGCAGAGAGTCTGCGTCCACGTCTCGAGTCTTGAGGTCGAAGAAGAAACTTCGCTGTACATGTACACGTTTGGCGCTCCGCGTGGGCTTCTTGGATCCGCGCTGGGGCACCCAGGCGGCGCCTCCGGCGCCGCCCCTGGCGCGCTCCGCGCACCAGGGTCGGGTGTTGCTAGAAGTACCCCTGGCCCAAGGTACCCCTGGGATTCTCGGGGTGGCCCAGACGGCCTCCAGGGCACCCCTCACGGGGCCCAGAGGGCCCCAGGGGCTCCGAAATGGAGCGGAAAGCTGGGGGGGGATCTTGGGCCATGGGGCACTCCTAGCAACACCCGACAGGGAGGGGGATCCAGCGCAGGTCCAGGACATCGGCGCGGAGCGTCGACAATTTATGTCTGAGTCCTTTTTTTTTTTTTTCCTCTGTGTAGGGCGCGCCGGCGGCCTCGGGCACCGGGATCGGGTGTACTCGCAGATTGTGCGGATCAGACGCGCATACTCGGGGGCCCCCAAACGGTGTGGTGAACACACCGTGCGGTGAGTCGGTGGGGGTGCGGGGTCACCGCACGGTTTTGGGGCTCGAGGCCCTCTCCGAGGATGTCTCGGGTGACAGGGGCACAGTCTGTCTCCGCACCGTTTTGGGATTCCAAAGCATACACGCACACGCACACGCACACACGCACACACACACACACACTCACTCACTCATTCACTTACTCACTCACTCACTCACACACTCACTCACACACTCACACACTCACACACTCACACACTCACACACTCACACACACACACACACCAGCACTGCGCGGGTACAAAGGAGAGCCGCAGAGGGGGGGTCGCAATTCGGCATGTAGGGTCAACTATCGTCGATAGCGTCTGGTGGTCGATGAGGTAGCGTCGATCAGCATCGACATCGCGTCGATGTAACGTCGATTTAGCGCCGACCTCGCGTCGACTAGCGCCGATTCGCACGAGCCAAAACAAGATGGTATGGGAGGCTGCCATAAGTTACCGCATCACGCAGGGGCAACGATATGGGGGGATAGGCGTTTGGGGGGATGCATCGACTCACAATCGCCAGTTCAGCGTCGATAGGGGTCCGATAGCCCAAGCCGCCCAGGCAGGGTCGGTTTTGCTTTCGGGGGCCTATCGCTGATCTTTCGACGATGCATCGCCGATTTCTGGTCGGTACTTCCCCCCTATGCTTATGATGTTTCCAACCTGCTTTAGCGAGGATCACCAGAAAGAACTTCGAACACCAAGAAAGTACCGAAACTTGAGGGTTTGCACGTGTCGGGCCCTTGGAGGCGTTCGACACTGTTTCGATACATTTCTGGGTGCTCGAAATCATTTCTGGGATGTGGTTCTTGAGTATGGGGAGCAACATAACCCTATGCCAGTCCCCTGGTAAGCCGGTCCCCTCCCCCTCGCCAGTCCCCCCCCCTCTCGTTGGCCCGCAGCGACATCCTCGGCAGCTGAGCGGTCCTGGGCAGGCCAGGATCTGCAGCACGGCTGGGCCCGCGTGCCTGGCTTCGGCAGCAGCGCGCCCGCGGCGGCTTCACCCCCCGCCGCCGCCCGGCGGCGAGGCCGAGGCCCTTCCCGAACTCGGCGGCGAGCCTTGCGGGGAGGGGAAGTTTCGGGTTCGAGGTTCGAGGTCTTCGGGCGCCGCCGTCGTCTCTCCTCAGGTTTCCAGCCTCGGGGCTGCACTCCAGCAGCTGCGCGTCGCCGAGGACGTTCCGGCGGTTCCCGGATTGTCCCGAACGGCCACCGGGGAGCCGAGCTATGACTGAAAAACCATCAGGGGTTTGAGCGAGGGCGGGCCTTGTCAGAAGGCTTGGAAGTCCCCTGGCCTTGTGAGGAGTGTCCTGCATCCGCCCCGAAGACACGGGAAGCTCAGAAGGCGCGAGGGCTTCTGAGAAGTCCCGCCGCCTTCTTGAGAACGCGAGGTTTTTGTCGCAGCGCAAAGCCGCATAAACACCAGGTAAGGTCGCGTCGTGTCGACCGCGGCGACTCCGCCGCAACCCCGTCGTTGGCGATCAACGTTGAACGCCGCCAGCGACCCAGAGTCGATCGAGGTTGAACGACCTTGGAAATGGCTTATAGTTCAATGTTGAAAGATTCCTCCGGAGTCAGACACCAACGCCGAAGTCGGCACGACACAAATCTGATGGATGTAACTCTTCTGAGTGCTGCGCGGATTTCTCGGCGCCGCGCTCTGCGCGCCAGGGAGGGGGGATCCAGCGCCGATTGTTATTTTGCGCCCATGTTCGGCCTCCAGCGGCCCTTGCCGGGCCCTGGGACAGTCAAACAACGACCGGGAATGAAAATCTTGTGCAGATTTATGAGAGTCCACGTTGTGAACAAGATCGCAGGCCTAGAGGTTGACACCAACACCAGTATCGGCGGTGTGCCTCCACCGAGGGAAGAAGATCCCGATCTCGGTGATGGTGGTCATATTCTGGCTTCCAGGGTGACCGAACTATTACCGCCAATAATTACCGAAATCTAGGATCATCCTCCCCCTGTGGAGGCAACCCCCCTGTGCTGGTGTTGGTGCCCACTTCCAGGCCTCCAACAAGAACACGATCACGACCTCGGAGTTCCATGGGAGATCCGACGTCGCGCACGCAGCGGCAGCACCGTGAGGAGCCACGCCGGAGCCGGATCGACCCGTGAGGGCCCCGCGGGGCCCAACATGTGGCCGAGTCCATCGGTGCGAGCAAAATGGCGACGCCGGGATCTGATCTCGGGGCGTGGCCCGGAGGAGACCTCCAAAGCAGTTCCAGGACCTGGACCCCTCCCGGGGTGTCCATCCCGAGGAATCCTGACCCGCTTTCCGAGGCTGATGCAGCCGCCAGCGACGTGAAGCCTCCCGGAGGCCGAGGAAGGACGAAGAGCCCCAGGGAGGACCGCTGTTGTGTCGACTGGTTCTCCTTGGCGCCCACAAGCCCAGACCTCCTCGCATTGTGAACAAAATCACGACGGGAGGTCTTTCTATAGTTTCGGCCTCAAGGGGTCCTCGCCGGGCCTCCGGACTGTTAAAAAACGACGCAGGATGGAGAACCGGTCCCCCGGGAAGGGGTCCAGGCTCCAGGAGGTCACGTCATGAAGAAACACGACGTCGGGGGTCTGGGAGGGGCGGCGCGAGGGGTGTGGGATTTTCTGAAGGCGACAGTTGTTCTTTGAAGGCCGGGGAGCTTCTCAAAGAAGCCCGTCCGGCATCTGAGAAGTTCTAGGCCTCCTAGATGGGGTCGGAGTAGATGGGGGGTTGGAGGATCGCGCCGCATCGCCGATGCATCGGCGATGCATCGGCGATTCGGCTCGATGTGGGGCCCAATTTTCTCCACGCCGACGTCGCCGATGCACCGCCGACGTCGGCATCGCCGATGCATCGGCGATGCGGCGAGATCCTCCGACCCCAGCTGCCCCGACCCCATTTGGGAGGCCTCTGGACGTCTCATCGGACGCCTCGTGGGCCTTCGGCACAAGAGGGCCCCTGCCGCCCAAGAGCAGGGCCCCCCCCCGCCCGCCTTCTCTCGGAAGCCTCGCTTCCCCCTCGCGCCACGCCCGTGCGGGCGCCGCCAGCCTCCCCCGACCTCTGACGGAGCGCAGGTGGGGTCGGAGGATCGCTCCGCGTCGCCGATGCACCGGCGATGCGTCGGCGATGCCTGGGCGATTCCGGCATGAAGCAGTCGATTCCACATCGGACCGCATCGCCGATGCCTCGGTCGATGCGGCTCGATATCCCCCGACCCCATCCACCTTCCGACCCCCTCGGGGAGGCCCAGAGTTCACTCCCGCAGGGGAGACCTCGACCCGATCGGGCCGCCCTCCCCTCCCGCCGCCCCCGTGTGGAAAGAAGGAGGAGGAGGGCCAGCCTCGGAGAGAATTGGGTCGAGCTCCACGCTTTTGCGTGCTGCTTCTCGCCTCGCCCGCCACCCGCCTGGATGTCGGGGGCCTTTTGGTTGTGGGGCCAGGCGCCTGTCTCGCACGCCCGCGGCCCGCCGCGGGCAACTGACGCCACGGTGGGAGCGCCCGGCGGCCTGCGCAAGTCAGGAGGGAAAAAAACACACAGACACAATTAATCCTCGATTCCCAGGAAAATATGGGAAAACATGGAAATTGGGAGGGAAGACAAAAACCCAGAAAATATGGGAAAATATGGGGACTATTTTTATTTGTGTGTATTTATTTGTGTGTCCTAATTTCCCTTTAGCAAGGCAGGACCAGAGTAAACTCCAGGCGCGTCAACGATGTTGCAATAAAGCCTGTTTTCACATGCCCTCTTCACAGGTCCCTACAAGACTTGTTGTTCCCCGCGGAAAAAGTGCCCCGTTGGACGACACATATGTTTCAAAATGCGCCATCGTGCCAAAACGCAATTCCCGAGAGTTCAACGCTGCGAAACATCGTTATTGTCGCGTCCCGTGGGTCCTGAATCGTGCCAGGAAGTCAACCAACACCACGTATCACCGTGACTGTTGCACCCGAACAGTCCGAAATCGTGCCGCTATACATTCCCAATGCGCCAAGCATAAGAATCTTCGATGTTTGAATAACTTATGAAGACGAATGCGCGCGGCGCTTTGGCGAGAGCCACATTTTGAAACAACCTGTCCTTCATCCGTGAAGCTCTCGCAAACTGTTGAGACGATTTGTGCGGGGCGCTAATGTTTGAGCCGAGGTTTGCAAATCACCCGCCCTCCATCCGAGAAGCCTTTGCAAACCTTTAAGGCACATGTGCGCTGCATCAACAGCGAGAGCCACATTATGAACACGGCCCGCCCTCCATACGTGAAGGGCTTGCAAACTGTGGAGGCGAATCTGCGCGGCGCTATGGCGTGAGCAGCATTTTGAAAACGTCCCGCCCTCCATCCGTGAAGCACCAACAAGCTTTTGAACTGAGTGTGAGCGGCGCTGAGGCGAATGCCATATGCTGAAAATCATCCTGTCGTCCATCCGGCAAACTATTTCAAATTGTGCGACGGATGTGCGCGGCTCGAGGCCTGAGCCACATTTTGAGAACCACCCGTCCTTCATCCGTGAGGCTCTTGCGAACTTCAAAAGGGGAGTGTGCGCGTCGTTAAGGCTCGAAACGCATGTTGGAATCGGGCCCCCCTCCTTCCGCGAAGGTCCTGCGAACTATTGAGACGATCGTGCGCGGCGCTGAGGCGAGAGCCACATTGTAAACGTCGTCCGCCGTCCATCAGTGCGACTGTTGAGAATTCCAAGGCTCAGGGTCCTAGGTGGCGAGGAAGTCTCCGGCGAAACGCCCGGCCCGCCCCGCCGACATGCCTCGGGGTGCAGAGGGCCGGCTTCCATCTGAAGAAGAGCAAGGGTCGCGGCGAGGAGGCAGGACCGAGGAGGAGGAGGCGGAGGAGGAGGCCGGGGAGCAGGGGAGGAAGACGCCGCCAGCCTCCTCCGACGCTCACCCGGAGGAGACCTCAACCTCGTCGGGCTGGGCGCCCAAGCCACGGCCGAGGCCGTCGCCGAGGCGCTGCGGCGGGAGCGGGCGGAGCTGCGGGGCGGGAGCCGAGGCCCCCCCCCGCCCGGGCGCCGCGGGGGGGGGGGGGGGCGGTGGCCTCCTGCGTCCTCCTTTGGGCCTCCTCCTCCTCCTCGTCCTCCTTCTGGCCTTCTCTTCCTCCTCCTCCTCCTCCTCTTCTTCCTCCTCCTCTTCCTGTCTCCCTTCTCCTCCTGCTCCGCTCTCCCATCCTCCTCCCATCCTACTCCGATCTTCCTCCCATCCTCCTTTCATTTGCCTTCTCATCTTCCTCCCCTCCTTCCTCCTCCGCCTTCTCCTCCTCCTCCTCCTCCTCCTCCTCCTCGTCCTGTCCTCCTCCTCCTCCTCCTCGTCCTGTTCTCATCCGCCTCCTCTTCCTATCCTCCTCCTCTTCCTCTACCCTTTTTCCGAAGACATCTGTTCCCTTTGTCGCACTCCCAGACGTGTCGCTAGGGCGCTCTGGGACCTTCGTCTGAGACCCCCCCAACGCATCTGATCCTGATGCTCGAAGGTTGCAGCAGTAACACAGATGGAGGGCGGGCCCTCTTCAACGTGTGGTTCTCGCCCCGCCGCGGCGCGCACTCGTCTTAGGAGCTTGCGGCAGCTTGTGCACGGGCGGAGGACAGGCCATCTTCAAAATGTGGTTCTCGCCCGAGCGACGCGCCCATGCGTGCCAGCGGCTCGCCACGGCTTCGAGGCTGGAGGGTGGGCGCTCTCTTCTCGGAGCGGCGGCCTCGCCCCGGCGCCGCGCGCGGCCGCTTTCGCAGCGTTTTTTTTGCAACAGTTGCAAGGGCTCGTACACCTTAGGCGATGCTTAAGAAAACTTAAGTTTTCGTCCAGAGTCTCGATTGTTCTTAACGTTTCAATGTGAATCCCAAGATTTTGATAGAAGTTCTAGGTTTTTATTCAATTTTTGAGACTATGAATTTCTTAACCCATGATTTCTTAAGCATTTCGCATGGTGTATGGTTGAAGTCCCAGGATCGGCGTTCCGGCAAGGTTCAGGGCTGTCAGGACGCAGCAGTCACGTCGAAATTCGCGGTGGCGAAGCCCCAGGAGCGGTGCCCCACCACGCGTCGTAAGGACGCAACAGTCGCGTGGATCCGATCCGCGGCGCTGAAGTTGCAGGACACATTGTTTGGCACGACTTAGGTTTCTTAGGCGGATGTGGTCTCGTAGCTTTCTCCCGCAGTGGAAATCAATTCTGGTAGGGGTCTATTCGAATTCGAATTGTGGGACGCCGCGTTTCCCATAATCGCGCATGGTCCAGACGCGAAGTGCATGTTGCATTGTTTTTGTTGACAGGGAAGGTGGCCTTGCGCATAGCAGGCAATATGAGGGCACCCCCGCCGCCCCAGTCTGAAAACCAACGGATGCGGGGGGGGAGGGATCGCATTGGTCCTGATGTCTGCCGGTCGCCAGGGGGAGCGGTCCTTATGATTTGGGAACAGTGGCACGCCCCTCCCCGAAGGGCAAGAACGGGGATTGAAAGAGGAAACTCCTCAAACCACTCACGCCCAGAAGGCTGGTCTGATTTCTGTATGTCTCCCTGGGCCTTTTTCTGCAGGTGGAGGTGGTCGGGGGGGAGAGGGAGCCAGTCCCGCCCACGCCGCGCCTCGCCTTGGTGATCGGGCGGCCCCCGCTGGGCTTTTCTGCAGATGCTGGCCGCTGGAGAGCGCCACGCGGTGCTGCTCAGGGGCCTCCACGATAATGCCACGTTCCAAGACTCCCAGGGCTTCCCAGATCGCCAGACGCTCCACACGGGATGCAGAGACGAGGGCCGCCAGATACTTCCTGGAACTACTGGGGCGTACCTTGAGCCAATCGCATCACGACTCCGCTCTCGTTCTGCATGGGCGTGGGTCTTCTCAAACGTTCCCGCGCGTTGGAGGCCCTTGCTTGTTGCGCCTTTAGCTCCCCACAAGCACCTCGTCCTGCATGGCCCTCCCCAGGGGTGCGGCGACGATCGCGCCTCGAGCAGAGCGGCCCGGGCTGGAGGGCTCTCCCTCTCCCGGGCGGCCTCGCGCGGGCCGCGGGGTTTTTGGGCCCGAGGGTCGCCCCGCGGCCGCGCGGGCCCTCTGCGGCGCTCTGGGGGGCGACGGGGGCGCCGCGGCTTCTGGTCCCCAGCTCTCGCTCAGTTCAGGAGGGCTCGGCCCCGGGCTTCCAGGATGTCGGGAGGCCTCGCCGCGGAGTGCTTTCCAGAAGCCGCGCCTCGCCGAGAGCGATCCCGGGGGGCCCAGATCTTCCAGGAGGGCCGCCGGAGGCTCGAGGCATGAGCCGAGAGCCCGGGGCCCCAGGCCGCCCGCAGGGGGCGCGGAGGGGATCGCGTGCCGCGCGCCGCGGTCTGGGCCGGAGCGGCGGGCCGGCGCGAGGGAGCAGCGGCGTGAAGGTGGTCGCGCATCCCGGGGCGAGGGCCGCGGCGTCTAGCTGATCTACAGGGGCTCTCTGGGGCCCCCAGCCGGTGCGGCGACCACACCGCGTGGCGAGCCAGTGGGGATTCGGGTCCCCGCACGGTGTTGGGACTCGGGTCGCTCGTCGAGGACGTCTCGGGCGACGGGCACCCAGGGTCCCAAAACCGTGCGGTGACGGACCGTGCGGTGAGGTCTTTTGGGGTTCCGAGGTCACCGCGCGGTCTGTCGCCACGCGGTTCTGGGGTTCTGGGATCTCCGAGTTTCCTCGGGGCGCGGCTCCCCGCGTGTCCCCCCGAGCCTCGACCTAGAGACCCCGGCCCGACACACATATATACACACACACACCTACCTACCTCGTTATTATTATTATTATTATTATTATTATTATTATTATTATTATTATTATTATTATTTAAGTATATTATTATTATTATTCGTATTTTTACTATTATTATTATTATTAATATTATTATTATTATTATTATTATTATTATTATTATTATTATTATATATATATACCCCCACCTACCTCGTATTCCGGCCGATAGCAACCCAATCCGGGACCTCCCATCCGGATTGTAAAAAATCAATACAAAGTGGCCGTTTTTCTTCTCAACATCGTCTTTCTTGTCGTCGACGATGCGAAAAGCGTGGCAAGAATGGGACGCGGCGCACATCGCGCGCGGCAGTCAATCTGGGCCCGCCCATCCTGACTGTCAGCATGGCCTGCCTTGTCGCCGACGGTGCGGAATATGTGGCAGCAATGGGACGCGTTGTTTTTGGCCCAGGCCATGGCAGTGGGGATAGAGATCGGTTAAACACTGATCACTTCTGATCAGAGGCAACGATCGGGGGCAACGATTGGGTGGGGGCGATTGGCACAGGGGGGATGCATCTTCCTCGAAGGGTTGATACATGGACGCTGCATCGGCGATGCATCGATGATACCGGGGCGATATATCGACGGTGTGTAAACGATACATGGGTTGGTCAGCACGGACGGTACGTCGGCGATACATGGGCGACTCATTGGCCATTCGAGGTCGATGCGTCCGCCCTGTGCTTATCTCCCTATCGTGGCCCCTCAAACGAAAGAGGGGGATACCGAGGACGACGATTATTTTTTGGCGTCGGCGACTAGGCAGAGGGTGACTGCGCTGGCGATGTGAGGCTCAAACGGAGATGCCGTTAGAGCGAATAGTGCCACCATGCAAGAGGAGGAGGGAGACGGGACGCGGCCGAAGGACCACGATGAACCCAATCATGAAGTTTCGGAGGTCGACGCGGATCTCTTGGGTCGGCGATGGACCCCCTGCTCTGGCGCGCGGCGCTCCTCGCCAGGGGCGGTGCCGGAGGCGCCGCCAGGGGTGTCAGGCGCCGCCGCTGGAGGAACAAGCAATAGCATAAGAAGGAGGAGGAGGAGGAACCTTTCGGAGGAGGAGGAGAAGGAGGAGGAGGAGGATAAGGAGGAGGAGGAGGAGCAGGAGAAGGAGGAGGAGGAGGAGAAGGAGGAGGAGGAGGAACCTTTCGGAGGCCCGCGCGGAGTTCTTGGATCGGCGCTGGACCCTAAGGGGATACTGTCAGGGTGGGGGGGGCGCATCGACCCCTAATCGCACATTCATCGCCGAGTATCGCGGACTCTGGGTCGATGTTCCCCCCTCCCTTCCCCCCCCCCCCCGAGCCAGTTCTCCCATATTCGGCGGCGAGCGAAGGGGGGAAGTGAGAAGGATAAGGCCTTCTCAGAAGGCTCGGAAGTCCTCCGGCCTTCTGAGAAGTGTTCTAAAGCCTTCCCCGATCTCACACAAACACTTCTCAGAGGGTGCGAGGGTTTCTAAGAAGTCCCGTCGACTACTCAGAGGGCCTTCTGCTTCTCGCTTCCTCGCCTCGCTCGCTGCCGACCTATCGTTGCCTCCCCCCCCCTCAAGAGGCCCACGCGAAGCCGGGCCCCGCCTCGGCGGAGCGAGGGGCGAGCGCAGCGCGTCGCGGGCTCGTCTCGCGCGCGCTCAGCAAGAGCAGGTGGTGCGCGAGCCCGCGCCCCAATGGTTTGGAATGTGCCCGGCGTGCAGGCGGGATGCGGCGCCAGTGTTTCGTTGTTGTATGTTTTTGTTGTCTCGTTTATTCTTTGTTTAAATGTCCGAGCGTTGTGCACCACACCACGTTGATGTGCGTACGCCATGTTGCAGCATTTGTTCAGATTGGGCATCTCTCTTGACATCAGTGCGCCCTGACCGGCGAGGCCTGGCTCTGCAGGCGCTGATCCGCATCACGAGCTTCGCGGAGTTCGCCGCCGAGGCTGAGCACAGGCACAAGGCGATGCTTTGCTATATCGATGTTCGGTATGCGGATATTTTGGGACGGGCTCCTCGAAATGGTGCCACGTTTTGTGTTGCCAGTCGTTGGTTGGAATTCGAAGTTTGACTGCGCTTTGCTTTACAATCCTCGGTGAATGACCTGCTGACGTACGCCTGAACTGCGCCTTGCTTCATTACGCTTAGCTATGTCACCCTTATTTTACGCTGGGTGTGGTGCTGGCATCGGGTCATCATGGTTTTAGGTCGCGCACCGTTGATGTTGTCTTTGGGCCTCCCCCCTTCCACCACCCACTGTTACCTTGCTGGACAATCCTGCTCGGTCGTGTTTTCTTTGTTTTCCTCCCCATTTCGGTCCTAGAGCAGATCCATACTCCCCGTATGAAGCGTGCATTCATGCCAGATGCTCGACGACGAGCCGATCACTCTTACAAATCATCCAGCAGCTTACGGCAGGCCCCGCCACCGTTCCGGCGCAGCAGCGCAGCAAGGATGCGTCTGTTCAGAGCCCTGTATGAACCGTCACAGGTCACATTTTGAAGGGGTGCTCAGTTTCGTTCACCTCTTCAATCCTCCTTCTGTTCCTCCCTCTCCCCCTCCTCCCTCCGGGACGCATACGTGAGGCTTGATAGGGGATTTTTTTGGGCCTAGTGTTGGAGCCTGCCTCTTGGGACCGGTTGGGAGCTGATTTGGGGCTGCCTGGTGCTTCTTGAGACAATGTTGGACCATCTTGGAGGCCCCTTAGGATCTGTCGGGCGACGTCTGTCGGTTTGCTGGGTGCCTCTTGAATCACTGTTGGGCAATCTTGGTGGCCTGGGTGGCCTGCCTGGGTCGTTTTGGATGTCAGCTTGGGCATCTTGGGCTCAGGGACGCGTCGGGGCTCAGAGGACGATCGGCAGAGGGGGGGAGGGATCCAGATGTGACCAGGGGGACTCGGGAATACTTAGAGGAGTCCTACTGGACAGCCTTGACATTATACCACGCCTTAATGTCCCATGGGGCCCAGTGACTGGTGGTAAGAGCTACCACGTATGTTTTGGGCAGAATATGTACACATGGTTCCTCGATAGTGCCAACAAGTCTGGGTCATGTCGCATCTGAGATACAGCCAGTTCTGAGCACACGAAGCACAGTGTCATATCAAGCTGCGTGCAGGAAGCGCAGCCACTGTGCGCACGTCGTCGACATGCATGCATACGGATCCGACCTATCCTCCAAACAGGCTCGGGTAACCGTGTTGGAGCCGTGTTGGAAGCGTCGCTGTCACGTTGTCGCGTGGCGCGGTCGTAAATATGCTCTTGGGGGCTTCTTAGGTCTTGCTCGGTACTTAGTTTGGGCCTCTTCGGGGCCTCTTGTTGCCATCTCGGGCGTCTCTTGGAAGCATTTGGAGATCCTCCTAGGGGACAGTTTCCAGTGTGTTGGTAACTTGGGAGCGATGGTCTTGCGGCGCGCTTCGAGACGGCGGTCTTTGGACCCCTGTTGAGCTTTTGGGCAGTCTTGTCTTGGGGCTGTCTTGGGCCGTCCTGGGGACATATTGGGTGCCTCTGGGACTGCGGAACGTGCGGTTCCGCTGCCGGGAGCCCACATCCCAGACATCTGGCGCTTCAATGTTTGTGCTTCGTTGTTTTGCCGAACGGCGCCGGCCCTCGCCCTCCCCCCCATGGAGTAGATGTGCCTTCTCCTTGGCGCCTTTTTCTAGCAGATGGGGTAAGCACGGGGGCGGGGGGGCCGGCTCTCCCCCCCTGGTGGAATCGCGAGTCGCTGTTTCTCGCAACTGTGCATTGTGTTTGCTGGGCGGCCCTCGGGAAACTAAGGAAGGGGCTGCAGGGCGCCGGATGCGTTGCAAAAAAAATACCCCCCCGTGGTAGCCGTTTGTTCTGGGGTTGTGGCATTGCAAATCCTGAAGATTCCGATCAGATTCCAAATGGATTCGAGTTGGATTCGGATTTCCCCGTCGGATTCCCCCAGAAGTCCCCCCCATAGGATTCCCCATGGGTTTCGTAATGGGATTCCCCCACGAGTTTCCCCCGCAGGATTTCCCCACAGATGCTCCCAGAGGACTTACACATAGGATCCCCGCATAGGACTTCCAAATACGATTCCCCATACTCGGACTCCCCGTGACGGTTCCCCTCATAGGACTCCCTGAATTGTTTCCCCGGCCTTCTGTGAATGTGATGTGAATATTGTCCTCCTGCTGCTAATCCCTCCTTCCTTCTGCTAAAACATTACTGCTAAGTTTTCGGTCTTCTGCTAAACTCATTTTCATTTCTTCACGTTTAGTGATGTCGTTGGCTTTTGATCCATCTGTTCAAATATAATCGGTCTTTTCATGTTTGGATCTATGCGTGTTGTGCATACTTCTTCTCTAGATTCTTCATCACTTGAGCAATCTATGGACAGGCACAGCTTCAAACAGTCGCACTAAGCAGAGGTCCAGAGCCAGATCCCCCTCTCCCCGTCTTTTCGCCCCACGTCGAAACCCGAACTTGTCCTCGTCCTTGCTTCGCCCTAAGGTCGGACCGAGGTACAACATCGAGGTCGGGGCCAGGCACGGTGCCCCAATGCTCTTCGTGATCGTTGGATGTTCTCATGCCTCCTGGGGGAGGGGACCCTCGAATGCTCTTCCCTTTGGCCGTCGGAGGGCCTCGTGTTCTTGGAGGGCCTCCTCCTGTCCTGGGCCAGCTGCAGCCCCTGGCACGGCCTCGAGGGCCCCTCCGACGCCCGACGGGCCCCAGGCGCTCCGGGGCGCGGCGCGGGCGGCCGACGGGCCGCCGCCGCCGGGCGCGGCGCTGCCGGCCCTGCGCGGGCCGCCGCTGCTCCGGCCCGTGGGGGTCGCCCTGCGCCAGCGCCGACGCCAGCGCCAGCGCCGACGACGACGACGACGTTGACGACGACGACGACGACGACGACGACGTTGACGACGACGACGACGACGAATGGTGGTGCCAGGAGTAGTCTCGTCAGTGAGAGGAGGAAAAGGTACCGATACCGCTGCCGTTCCCTCGTTTTCCCCTTTGTGGGGGTCGTCGTCAGCTGCGTCGTCAGCGTCGTCGTCGCTGTCGTCGGCGTCGGGTTGTCGTCGGTGTCGGAGGCGGGACCCCAGCGGTCGCGGCCGTGAGTTCCACCAGTGCTTAAGTTTGGCATTTCGGGGAAGGCTCTGGTCACCCCCCCAGCGAGGAAGGGAAGAATGGGAAGAGAGGGGGAGTATAGTCAAGTGGGAGAGCAAGGATAACCAACGTTCAAAGGCTAGCCTTGTATCCTTGCCCCTTCGGCCTATCCTTGGCGACTTTCGCTGGCCAGCCCGCTCGTAAAGTGTCGGCATGGCCCTCCAAGGCCTTCGCACGCTTACCGCGCATTCTCATTATGCGATTTGACAGCAGGGGAACAAACATCGACATCAACGTTTGGAGGTCCGCGCTCATGCCTCGGATCGGCGCTGGACCCCCTTCCCTGGCGCGCGGAGCGCGCCAGGGGCGGCGCCGGCAGGGGGCCCCAGCGCCGACCCGAGAAACCCACGCGGACCTCAGAGCGTGTTTGCTTGTGTCAGTGTTTGGTCTCGTAGCAGAGTCGGCGAGGGAGCGGGGGGGCATCGTTTCCGTGGGGCTTGGTCGCGGAGTGCCCAGAGCTCGTCTGGGTCACCCCCAGGGGCGCGAAGAGGATCACGCTTCGCGCGCCGCGGTTTGGGCAGGGAGTCGCCCTCCTCCAGGGCGGCGCTTCGCGACGGCGCGAAGATGCCCGCGCGCCGCGCCTCGCGGGGGTGCGACGCGCGAAGCGAAGCGGAAGCCAGGAGGCTGGCGCCTCGCGTCACGCCAGTGGCCAGAGTTCGGCACGCGCTGCATCCGCTCCGGGCTTCCTGCCCTCGGCATCTTTGGGGTCGGGCGAAGAGAAATATGCACATGCACCGATCCTGACAACGCCCATCCTTGACCCAGGATCGGTGCATATGCCTTCCTGGCCAAGGTAGGAGGGCATATGCACCGATCCTGGGCTCAGGATGGGTCTGGCCAGAATCGGTGTATGTGCATAGTTCTTTTTCCTCTATGGGGTGGGGGTTGGCCGCCACGTCCACGGTGAGGTCCCGGCGGAAGTCTCAGAGCTGATCGGGCTCCCCCTCTCCCCAGAGAATTGTGGTCGCGTCGACGGAAAGAAGGAGGGGGGTTCAGAACGGCTGGGGATCGGGTGGCGGGGCCGCGGTGGGCAGGACGAGAGCGGGGTGTCTAGCTAGTCCAGCAGAGACGGGCAGTCACTGCATGGCCGCGATGAGTAACCCCTGAACGTGCTCGTCAGCCACATCTCTTGTGTACGATTTGAGCAGAAGCCAGTGGCATCAGCAATCGTTTTGATCATCGTTGCCCAGACGTGCTCGCGTGCCATTCGAAGAAGTACCCCGAGCCCTGAATGCCCGCACCCTTCGCTTTCCATCGGACACCCGTGAATACGTAAGCATCAATAACAGTGGGGAGGGAGGATGAAGGAATGGAAGAGAAGCGGAGGAAGGAGGAGTGCAGAGGATGATGGTGAGGATGCTGATGATGATGATTATGATGTTGAGGATGCTGCTGATGATGATGATGATGATGGTGATGCTGATGCTGATGATGATGATGATGCTGATGGTGATGATGATGAAGATGATGCGGATGCGGATGCTGATGATGACTATGACGATGACGAGGATGATGATACTGATGATGATGATGATGATGATGATGATGATGATGATGATGATGATGATGATGATGATAATGATGATGATGATGATGATGATGATGATGATGATGATTATGATGCTGATGCTGCTGCTGATGATGATGATGATGTTGTCGCCGACGACAGCGATGATGATGACGACGATGATGATGATTATGATGATTATGGTGGTGGTTGTGGCGGTTGTGATGATGATGATGATGATGATGTTGATGATGATGCTGGTGATGATGATGCTGCTGCTGCTGATGATGATGACGATGATGCTGATGATGATGATGATGATGATGATGATGATGATGATGGTGGTGGTGGTGATGATGATGATGATGATGCTGATGATGATGATGATGATGATGATGACGGTGATGCTGATGGTGATGATGATGATGGTGGTGGTGGTGATGATGATGATGATGATGATGATGATGATGCTGCTGCTGATGATGATGATGCTGCTGATGATGATGATGATGATGATGGTGATGATGATGATGATGATGATGATGATGATGATGATGATGATGATGATGATGATGATGATGATGATGATGATAAGGAGGAGGTGGAGGAGGAGGAGGAGGAGCGATGTACTGTGGAGTGGAGGGAGTAGAGTGGTTCGCGATGCTCTGCCTGGGTGGGCGCGCAACTCTACGTCTGCGTCTCGCCCCAGTGCGGCTCTGCAGGGTGATGGCTGGCCGAGCACGGAGTGGGGAGCGCCTCGGAGAAGGGAGGGCAGAGGAAATGTGGCCGAGGAGGCTCTGAGGCGGGGATCCATCCACATCCACCGCCTGGAAACGAAGACGAGCTTCCTGGACTTCAGGAGGGGCCGGATAGGGATGCGATTGGGCCTCGGGGGCCGAACGTCTACCCGAGGGCCCCCCGCCTCTGCGAGTCCCAGGGGGCACGGGCTCTCCGGGCGGTGGGCGTGGGTAATTCCCAGCCTCGGAGAGGGAGCGCGGAGCGGGGAAAGCCAGCGGAGGAGGGAGCGCGACGCCGGGGGGGGAGTCAGTTGAGCGGAAGATCGGGACAAATCGGAACCAGAGATTCTGGGAGAGTTCCAAAGAAAAATAGAACGCCGAATTGTGGAGCGCAGCGCGTTTTTATCCCGGTCAAACTTTGCCCCGATCCCGGCTTCGTCTTAGGGAGGCGGGAGGAGGGCGGACGGGAGGCCCAGCGGAGCGCGACCCTGCAGCGACGATGGGGAGAGCGCGGCGGAGAGGGTCGGACAGAAGGGGAGGCTCAACTAAGAAACAGCTGCATAAACACTGTCGCGGCGCCCCTCCCCCCTGGCGGCGCCTCCGGCGCCGCCCCTGGCGCGCTCGGCCCCGCGCAGATCCAAGAAATCCGCGCGTGCCGTCGAAAGGTTATGTTTTCTGCAGTTTTGTCGCGTTCTAGAGGCGGCCGCGGAGGGGGCGCGGAGATCAGACGGCGCGAACACATTGAAGCATCGTGAGCAATCACGACCAAAGCCCTATAGACCCCGTCTTTCTGCGCCACCCTTCGAGCGCCGGCCCGAGCCGTGCGGGGCCCGGGGGCTCCAGACTGGGCGATGATGCCTGGCTAGGACAGGGACGCCAGGATCTCAGGGGAGCGCGGGGAGGGGAGAGATGACCAGGGAGGGGGCGAGGGCGGGATGGAGGAGGAGGAGGAGCAGTAGGAGGAGGAGCAGTAGTAGGAGGAGGAGGAGGAGGAGCAGGAGCAGGAGGAGGAGGAGGGCGGGAGGGAAGGAGGGAGGGAAAGACGGAGGGATGGAGGAGGAGGAGGAGGAGGAGGAGGAGGAGGAGGAGGAGGAGGAGGAGGAGGCGTAGGAGTGGGATGTGAGCCCAGAGTTGCACGGGCTGCCGGGGGAGGCGCGGGCAGCTGCCGCCCCTCGCCGCAGAGCAGCTGCCGCGCGCGGGGCAGCCGGGGTCGGAGTTGCGGCCTGGTGCGCCGAAGCGTCGGGCTGGTCTGCCGCACATCACAGGGGGAAAAGGTACCCATGCCTCATACCTCTACCCTTCGCCCGTTTTCCAATGTTGGCCCTCCTGGGAGGCCCTCGTCGCCACCGCTGGATTCGCCTCGGAGCTCTGGTCAGAACGCACCCCGCGAGAGGTCTGGGGAGTAGCGGTATCGGTATCTTTTGGTTTCCCCAGTACAATCAAGGCCGCGAGCAGATGGGGTAGGAGGATCTCGGTGCTCTCGTCGGGGTGAAGAACCAGTCCTGGGGAAGCGGTCGAGAGGTTCCTGCGCCAGATGTCCGTATGTTTCCAGGCCTAGCAGATGGGGTCCAAGTAGACAGGGTCGGAGGTTGACGCCGCATCGCCGATGCATCGGCGACGCGGCTCGATGTCGAGCTAGACGTTCTCCGTGCCGATGGCCGCAGTGCATCGGCGACGTCGCCGATGCATCGGCGACGTTGCGGCGCGATGCTCCGAGCCCACCTGTTCGGACCCGATCCATGAGGCCTCTAAGACTCTTTGGTGTGCCATACAGTGACCCAGACATCCGGCGTCTCGGAAAGTACGGGCGGAGGGGTTTTCATTGTTTTGGCCTCTCGGGGCCCTTGCCGCGCTTCGGGACCTTCGAACACGAGTCGGGATGAAACGCTGGTCCCAGGGAAATGGTCGAGAGGTCGGGGCCTGGCCAAATCGAGACGCTTGATGTCTGGGGAAGGACCATTTGAGTTTAGGACGGGCTTCTTATTCCTGGCCGCTTCCCAGATTTAGGTCGGTCTGGGGAGCAATTCGTGGTATCACCATCTTTGGGTTTCCCCACGTGTTCCCAGGGGTGTCCGCGATCCAGGCTCATGACCCGGCTTGTTTGTCAGCAGTGCTCACTGCCAGGTCTTGAGGAAACCCGCCGAAAGGTTTTAGGGCCTCCTTCTGGCATTGCGGCGCGGGCCTCGTTGAAAAGGGTTGCGTTCGCCAGGACGCTGGCCAAGGTGCCCGTCAGGCAACTTTCCAAAGGCTCCCTTGTGTCTTTGCCTCTTCGGCCCGCTTGGGCGTCCACGGCCCCTGCGTCTCTGCCGCGCGTCCTGCCAAACGGGGTCCGAGTGGATCGGGTCGGAGGGTCCACCGCGTAAGCCACCGCGTCAGGCTGCGCTGTCATCTCGCGTATGGCCTGTTTATTCCCTCGTGCTCCACGTCGGCGACTCGCTGCCCCGTCTTGCAGCACCCGCGCAGGAGTGCACCGGCGCGCTGCTGCTGTTCCCGCCGGCGGGGCTGGCCGCACCAGCTCACCCAGGGAGGTGACCCGTCCGCCCTGAGTGGCCCTCGCTTCGCCCCCACCCTTTGCGGCCGCCCGTCCTGTCCCGTCTTCCCGTTTTTGCATGCTGGCCAATTCGCTGCAACGGCGCCCTCGTTTAGTCCAGCTTGCTCCGCCGGCGCAGACGACCCCTGCCTAGCCGCCGACTCAAAAACATCGTCCGTTTCCCTCCATTGTCATTGCGGTTGGAATGCCCGTCAGAGGGCGGTATGGGGGAGGGGGGACGGAATCGCACCTGTTTCTTACAAGGCGCGGGCCTTGCATCTATAGATGAACTGGTGCCCTCTAAGAAGTCTTCACCCCTTCGCGCGCCGCGGCCCCCTAGCGCATCGATCGGAATTCCCCGGGCCCTTTACCGAGTGAGCCCTCGTCCCCTGTGAGCCACGTGTCCTGCCTCGTTCCCTGGCGCCCCGTCGTTTTCACAACGTCGACCCCCGGGGGTCTGAACCCCTTCCCCGTTTTCTTTTCGTTTAGCGTCGCGTTTTGACGGTCCCGAGGCCCGCCGAGGGCCACCGCAGTCTGACATCCGGTTGTGTTTTGTCCCGGAAAGGGCCTGAGCCCAAGGACTTGTTTTAGTTGGTGAATTATCCCTGGTGCCACGCTCTTCGAGGGCAGGTGGAGTTGTTTGCGGTGAATAAAAAAGGTCAAAACGGGCAAGCGGCTGAATATGTGAGGCTGTCCCGATTCGTCCGTTGCGGATGTCTCGAACGGAGCGCTTGTGTTGCAGAAGTGGTCGAGGATGGTTTGAGCGAAGCGCTTGTTTTGTTGTCCCTCTTTTGGGGGTGGACATTCAGAACATGTCAAAAGGCAACATGCTTGTTTTCACGTGCCCAGGCCACCCATGTGGGTATCGAACATGGTGGTTCCGAGCTGGAGCCGTGTGTTTGCAGTCCCCAGCCATTCGGACAGGTATTTGGCATGGTGGTCCCGAGCTGGAACCGCGTGTTTTGACGTGAACACGCCACCTAGGGCGGTATCGAACTTGGTGGTCCCGAGTTGGAACGAATGGTTTTACATGTGCAAGCCACCCAATGGTGGGCATCTAAAATGGTTGCTTGTTGCCCGTCGTTGGAACCAGCTGCTTTCATTGGCCCAGGTCACCCAGATACGTATTTCACATGTTTGCCCCAGGCGGGATACACGTGCTGCCATGTGTGCGGGCCACCCACGGGGAGGATATCTAACAGATGGTCGCCCGGGGCCCCCCGACGTGGGTGGCCCACAAGAGCCACACAACATCAATCGTTCCACACCGGATGTTTCATAATTTGACATATATGGTTCAGTTGGTGATGTTCCACACGCCCATTGGGGTATTTAGCGCGGTCGCCCCGAGCGGGAACCACTGTTTTTTTTTGTGTCCAGGCCAGTTGGGTGGTTATCTAACATGGTGGCCCCGGGCTGGAATCACGTGCTTCCACGTGCCCAGGCCACCGCCATGTGTTTTCACGCGTCCAGGCCACCCAGGTGGATATCTACCATGGTGGCCCCGAGCTGGAACTGCGGTCGCCGTCGTCGCCGTCAGCCGTTGTTGTTGTCGTCGGCTTTTCGGCACGCCCCTTCTCGATGCATGCCGCCTCCATTTGGACTCTCCCTTATCATGTCGCCTCGTTGCGGGACGTAGCCCTTTCATACGGTATCGATTGCACTCGGTCCTGGGCGAACAATGCGCCCAGGAAGCTCGAAAGTGAGGCCCAGTTCAGTTTTGTCAGGATTCGGATGCCGAAGAAAATTGGACGCAGGCCGCAACAGAGCACAACTGTTCAGATTCGCCCCTCTCGGTTCGTCCTGCTCCCGAACTGACGTGAATCTGGAGCTCGAGCCTGTCGAGCGCCCCGCGGGTTTCGACTGCGGCCAGATATGGGTTATGCGTTCAGGCAGCTCGAGCTCAATATCCCAAACTGTTAAATTGGGATTCGGATGCCACCGGCGATTATATCCACAATGCAATAGAGCACAGCAAGTCGACGCGCCATGCCGCGTCTCAGTTCGGCATAGCAGAGCACAGGACAGCCCTTCCGGCACTGCACATCAGCATTGCCACTTTTAGCGTTGCAATTGCCCGTCGCCCACGTGTGGTGTCGTGAACAGTTTAAATGCTTCATTTGTCTATGTCCCAGAGGAGGGGGAGGTGGAGGAGGAGGAGGAAGAGGAGGAGGAGGGGGAGGGTGGAGGAAACGAGGAGGAGGAGGAGGGGGAGGAGGAGGAGGAGGAGGAGGAGGCGTGAGACGCGAGGCGCTGCTGATCCAAAACGGGGACGAAAAACCACAGGATGGCTGGGAAAAACATCGGGTCATGATCGCGGGTCGATCATGCTACACAGCGCGAGGGGGTCTCCTGTATGCGGGCCGCCGAGGGCCCCACGGCGCGCGTGCATGCGCCCGCGAGCTTTGGGGGGCCCCGTTGGGCCCACGCCCCAGATCTCCTCGCGTTGTGAAACAATCGCGACGGCAGTCTGTTGTTGTTTTCGCCCCCCGGGGGACCTTGCCGGGCCCCGGGAGCGTCAAAAACAACTCAGGACGACAAGCCGGTCCCCGGGAGGGGGTTCAGGCTTTTGGGGGTCGACGTTGCGAAGCAAGCATGGCGTCGGGGTCTTGGCAGAGGGCTCGGGCTCTGTTCGGGGGCCGCTGGAGGCCGAGGTGTGCCAGTACGGTCCTTCGAGTAGGAGATCGACTGGACTACAGAAGTGCTTTACCACACATTGGACTGCTCGTCGAATCGTGGGGAAGTGCTTCGAGTTTCACAGGTCTGTCAGCTTTTTTTTCGGTCGATCCGCCGAGGCTGTAAATTTTGCTGGGGTGCATCAATTCTGCAGTCTTGGGTGGTGCCTAGCACTGGTGCGGGCCATCTCGAACGGCGAGACAGTTCGGGGTTCGGGGTTCGGAAAGGTCTCTTTACCTTGCTCTTCCTCCGGTGTTGTTTTCGGGCCCTGGGGCCGCAAGAAACGGATCCGGGGCGAAAAACCGCGCCAGATGGACAGTATAGGGGCTTGGGGAGTAATTTTGAGCGCATTTGGCGTCCTCCCACCCTCCCGGCCGACCTTCTGGGGCCCCGACCAGCTCAGACCCCCCGGCCGTCTCCAGCCTGGGGGATCGAGGCCGCCGAGAGGAGAGGCTCAAGGCGAGAGAGGGATGTGTGTGTGTGTGTGTGTGCTGTGACCAGGGGGGCTGAAGGGACTGAGTGGGCCAGTCGTAAGTCGGGCCTGTCCCTCTACAGGGGGAACATTCAAAAATAGTTTAAAAATAGTCGGGGGACTGTTCTTTTGGGTATGCTTGGGCAACTTTTTTTTTTTTTTTTTTGCGTTTTCGTCCAGAAGCCCCCTGCAGGGGGACAGGCCCGACCTCAGGCCAGTCACGTCGTGACTCGCGCCGGCGCGACCCGTGGCGTGACCAGGGAAGGGGGGGGGGGCCGGCCACGGGCGCCGTCGCGGGTAGCACAGGTGGGCTTTTGCTGCGCATGCTTCCGCAGCTCGTTTTGGTTTCCGTTGCCGGGAGGAGAGGCGGAGGGTGAGAGAGAGAGAGATTCGGGTGCAATTCCTGGGAGATCAAATTCTGTTTTCGCTCTGGTCCGAAATCCGGCTCAATCCAGCTTGATCCCACTTCATCCGGCTTAATCCCGCCTGATCCTGCTTAATCCTGCTTAGTCCGAGGCCCACTCCGGCGTAACAGCTCCCAAATGGTGCTTAATCTTCCTCGAACTTTCCGACGAAAACCTCCCAGAAGTTGCCTCCTAAGAGAGGGAGAGGGAGAGAGGGATGGCCGTTGCAGTGCGTTTGTGCTCGTTCCTGCATCTCCGTGCCACTTGGCTCCCGTCGAACCCCACCTTTCCTCTCCGCCCCGTTTCATTGTGCAACAGAGGTCATTGCTCAGCGTAGCTACCTCTCTGCGGTAATCCGTTCCTTTCTTCGTGTTGATTGAGATCACGGTAGGTTGAATGGAGTGCCGTTGCGAGAGGGTTCCGATGTTTATGCCCCAGCAGGTCCTGCTGAAGTGTCATGCGCGGAGGTTGACGCCACGTCAACGCCGTGAGAGACATGGCTCGCTTGCGCAGGAAAAGGTGCGCAAGGGGAGGATGTCAGGGGCGTGGCAACGGCCCAACGGTTCAAATTACTGAGCTTGTCACCAGGCGAAAACCTGGCGGACCCATCACATTGTTTTTGGTAGCCCAAGTTTCAAAGAGCGCGTTATGTGGACGCTTGGAGGGGGGGCTTCAAACTGAGGGGCCCCTCCCTAACTTGAGGGGAGAGGGGAGAGGGGCAAGCTAGGTGCGCTAGCGTCACATCTGACGTCTTGCTCCTCCCTCTCATTCCTTACCGTGGCCTAGAATCCTATCTATCCGCACAGTCGGATGTCGAGCAGGGCAATGAACTCAAGAGGGTACGTGATTTATGGAAAAGCACGGCGTAGAACGCATGACAGAGCTTAGCATGTCATAGCATGGCGTGGTATTGCGTAGTGAGGCATTGCATCTCAATGCATAGCAACGAAAAGTATGACCTCGCACAGCGGTGCAAAACAAAGCGTCGCATTGCATGCCGTGGCATGGCACCAGATGACTCGGAGGGTAGGTGGCCCGTCTACGAGGACAGGGCCTGTCCGGAATGCCGGCTCTATGTCTTCCGCAACCGTGCCTGTCCGATGTGGGCGCTTTCGAATGCCAAGTACCGCCCTGTAGGGATTGTAATGCAGCCCAGAAGGAGGCCAGCGGGAGGCGGGGGCGTGGGAACGAGGCCAGCGCTGCAGTGGGAGCATGATCTTGAATGACCGAAGCGCGAGAATGAGGGCGACGCTGCAGCGGGAGCAACATCTGGGAAGAAACGGATTGAAAAACACACATAGGAAAAACCAAATCATGAACTCTTGTGTGAAACCATCCGCGGAGTGGACGGGACACTCTGCGGACACACTCAGGAGAGAGAGCAGAGTAGTATTCATACTGTGTAATTGTAGAGGGGGAGGCGGGGTTTGAGACAGGATCGCCAACCGATCATTCATCATTGATCGGGGCCTGGGTACCCCACTCTGCCCAGGAGGGGCAAGGAGGGGAGGAGGAGGAGGAGGAGGAGGAGGAGGAGGAGGAGGAGGAGGAGGAGGAGGAGGAGGAGGTGTGAGACGCGAGGCGCTGCTGATCCAAAACAGGGACCAACAAAAACCACAGGATGGCTCAGAAAAACATCCGGCCCTGCCCTCCCATCCGCCCATGTCCGCCCGTCGGGCCTCCGTCCTCCCCCCGCCTTCGCCGCCTGCCATCTCCACCCTGCCCTCCCTCGGCGTGGCAGACGCCCAACTGCTCTCGCTCAGCGCGGCAGCTGCCAAACTTGGACCGGCTAAGCGTGCTCGGTGGGGGGGGGGCGCACAGGGGATCGCTGGCGAGAGGCTGACAGAGTCGAGGCTGCAGGGGAGGGGAGCGGGCGTGCAAAGAGACGGGCGGTGCGACACTGAGATGCCGACGGGGGAGGGGGGCGCAGGAGTCAACACCCAGAGCTTAGATGCGGCAGGTCATCAATGCATGATTTGCCTGCCCGGCCCACGGTTGGCCGATCTTTCCCGCGCCATGTCGCGCTGGCACCGCAGGTCCGAATCCTTTTCGCCCTTCCTCTGCATCCTCGCTCTGGTGGTTGACTGCGCACGCCATCCAGGGTGCAAGCTGTCAAGACGGCTGTCAGGCCCAGTTCCTGAGAAAAGACATTTAACCCCTCAGTGCAAACACTCTTCAGGATATGTGCATATCCGTAAGGGCTTTGCTCCCTGCCGCCGGCCCACTCTCTATCAGAATAGGCTATGCCAGAGCTATGCTGAAATTCCTTTGCGCCGTTGCGAACCAATGGCGGAATCTCCTGCGAGAGTAGTAGTAGTAGTAGTAGTAGTAGTAGTAGTAGTAGTAGTAGTAGTAGTAGTAGTAGTAATCGTGGTAGTAGTAGTAGTAGTAGTAGTAGTAGTAGTAGTAGTAGTAGTAGAAGTAGTAGTAGTAGTAGTAGAAGTAGTAGTAGTAGTAGTAGTAGTAGTAGTAGTAGTAGTAGTAGTAGTGATAGTTGTTCTCGAGTTGTTCTTGGAAGTCCGTATTGTTGATTCTCGAGTTCCCTTTGGTGCCGTGTATTGGCGCAGCGATCTGGGGCTGCTGGAGGCTACGTTGGGCAACATCTAGTGGTTTTGGTTACCCTCTTGAGATGCCTCTTGGCAGCTTGTTGGGGCGGCTTGGCCGCCACTTGGCGCCCTCTTTCGCCCTCGCGGGGCTGAAAGCTCAAATCTGTGGTTCGTGGTCCCGCTTTGGATTTTTCTTGGTGCCATATTCAGGAGTTCTTGGGCCGTCTTGGGTGCCTCCTGAGATGTCCTGGTGCCCTCTGGGGCCGTCTTGGGGCTCTCCTGGAGGCTTCGTGGGCTGTCTTGGGGCGGTCTTGGCCTCGACGGCGCGAAAACCGTATAATTTACTACAGATCATGGCCTCGAAGGCGAGAATCGGCGGTCATGCACGAGGCATGGTAGCCTCGAAGGCGAGACTGCTGCGTAATTTACAAGGGTTTATGGCCCCATGGACGCGAATATTGGGTAACTGTTTAGGGTTTATGGATTCGGAGGCGCGAGCATTGAGTAATTTACGAGGGTCTATGGCTTCGGGGACGCGAGTATTGTATCATTCGCGACGGCTTATGGCCTCGAGGACGCAGCTATTACGTACTTTATTCGGTTGTATGTCTTCGGGATTGCAAATGTTAGTAATTCGAAAAGATGTATGGCCTCGAGGGCGCGAATATCATGCAACTTACGAGGTTGTAGCTTCGGGGAAGCGAGCATTTCGTAAATTACGAGGGTTTGTAGCTTCGGATGCCCGAGCATCGCATACTTTAATGGGGGTTATGGCCACGGGGACGCGCATATCTTGTAATGTCCGTGGGTTTATGTTTTCGGGGACGCGAACGTAGTATACTTTTCGAGGATGTATGGCTTCGGGGACGCGAGTATTTTGCGTAAGCTACGAGGGCTTATGGCCTCGAGGATGTGAATATAGAGCGATGTGCAATGGTTTCTGGCTTCGCGGACGCGAATATTATATAATCTACAAGGATGTATGGCCTCAGGGCCCGAATCTCGTGTATTTTTACATGTCCCACGGCCCCCGGGAAATCTGCGAGTTCATGAGGGGCATGGTAAATTGTCATTTTCTGCTGCCCCCCCCTCGCGCGTTCAGTAACATCAACAGTAGGAAGCAGAAAGTCGAGCCATCACATTGGAAACTGGCAACTGCAACTGGCGCAGGGAGCAGCAAACCTTCGCCCTACAGCCTGGTGGCCCCAGAAAGGGGCCGGCGGATACAATAATGAATATCTCGTTCATGTAGTTTAGTGTACACCTCTCTACACCTATTTCTATATATCTATATATATACACATATATACACATGTGTACGTATAAACACGTGCACATGCGTCTATATACATACATGTACATGTACACATATGAATATATGTATGCTTGCCCCCCCGTGGACCCACCTGTTTTGTGTTGTCGTGCTGGAAGCTCCTAGCTGCTGAAATGTCCGATTGCACAAGAACCGGTTTCCCAATTACAGCGGATCTCAATTGGATTCTTAGTGGAATATCATTAGCATCTAATTGGAATGGAGCAGATTCCAGGTCCATCCGATTCAGATTTGTTTTATACTGGAATCACATTCACCTGGACTGTAACAGATTCCAGCTCCAGCGGATTCAAATTGGATTTGTCTTGTAAAGCAAGTAGGATCTAATTGACATGGAACAGATCCCAGATCCAGCTGATTCTAGTTTGATTCTTATTGGGACATGCTTGGAATCTATTTGGAAACGAGAAGATCCCAGATCCAGCTGATTCCAATTCAATTCCTATTGCAATCTAATTCGAGTCGATTTGTTCGTCTTAATCGTCGATCCGTTCGTCCCCCCATGATGCAGCAGAGAATACAGAAAGGCAAATTCCAATAACCAGTGCTTCCGATCCACTCGCGAAGAAGACGCCAACAAATGTTGATGACGAAGATTAGCAATAATATGAATACTATGAAGACGACGACGGGACGAATATCATGTAGGCTCATATGGGTGCAACCATAATGGTAGCCTCCCCAGGTTCACACACGTTCTGCTTTCATAATCTTTCAGTTCTTACTTTCCTTGTCTCTCTCTCTATCTCCGTCTCTCTTGCTCTTTTCCTTTCCGTCTTGCTTCACCAGACACAACTCGTCCTTCGTCTTTTCCTTCCTCCCTCCTGCTTCTCCAAACACACCTATTATGCTGATTATCCTTTCCCTCTATTCCTCTCCCTTCTCCTCCTTTTTCGTTCTATCCTGTTATCCTCGCAGTGTAATCGAATAAGAACGTATCCGGAACTGGGCAAGTTCCACATCTAGTTGACTCCAAGTTAATTCCTATTGATGATGATGATGTTGATGATGATGATGATGATGATGATAAGGATGATGATGACG
The DNA here is from genome assembly GCA_963575745.1 of Prorocentrum cordatum. NCBI lineage: Eukaryota > Dinophyceae > Prorocentrales > Prorocentraceae > Prorocentrum > Prorocentrum cordatum. The sequence continues at coordinate 15,040 of CAUYUJ010003094.1, read as the reverse complement.
ATGCTGATGATGACGATGATGATGGTGGTGATGATGGTTATGATGATAATGACGATGATGATGGTCACGATGATGACGTGCATGTTGCTGGCGAGACAGAGGTCCGTGGAGGATTCCGATGAATTTGTGGAAGAGAGCGTCTGTGATGATGCAGTTAATGTTTGGAATAACGCCGACCGTATGTGGATGAAATTACGCATCGCAATGACAATTGTGAGCATGACGGTTGTGGTAACGATATTCAAGCTTATGTTGTTGATGGCACCGATGTTGAGTATGAGGGTGAGTGGGGGGAGGAGGGGCGGAGGGAGACGGAGTTGGTGCATGTTTGACGTTTGTTTTTCCCCAATCGTTGTTGGGGTCTTAGCGGAAATAGAGAGGTTGGCGAAAGTAGTGGGATCATTTCGGTGGGCGGCTCTCGGTGGGCTTCTTCCGGTGGGCGCCCCCTCAAGAGATTGGTCAAAGTAGCGGGCCGATTTCGGTTGGCGGCTTTGGGTGGGCGGCTGTCGGTGGGCGCTCCCTCTCTCTTTCTCTATCGTTTGTTTTGTGTTTCTCTCTCTCTCTTTATCTCTCTCGGGGTATATATATATACATGTATCAGTCTCGCTAGAGCCGACGGATGAGCCGACGGATGCCCGAAATGGCGAGGATGCCACAACTCTTCAAACGCGCAAGCGCAACAAACAATGAGTAAGCCTCTCAGGGCCCTCTTGCGAAACTGCGGCCAGGCACGGTGCTTGCAGAGTTTTCGGGCCATCCACTGATTAGGGTATTTCTCCGGTGTGCTGTTTCTCCCAACCGTCCTTTGGTGTTGGGTCCGTTTTGAAGAGTCAGCGCCCAGCGTTTCTCCTCGTTCCTTCCTCCTTTCCCAGCTGCCGCCCCGGTTCGAGAGGTTTCGGGCGCTGTACCAGGTACAGCGAACCTCTTTCGGGGTGGGCAGACACGCGCGCCGGCCCGCGCCTGCGCCACGGGCGTGCGGGCCCCGCCGCGCCGCCGCTGCGGCGCCGTGCGCGCCTCGGGCGTGTGGGCCCCGCCGCGCCGCCGTGCGCGCGTAGGGCGTGCGGGCCACGCCGCGACAGCACAACAGGGCAGCGAGCCAGCGTGGCACAGACGGGCTCGACAACAGCGTGCACAGGCACGTTTGGTGCTGCGGTTTGTCAGCGCCGCGAAGTGTCACGCAACCCACCACATCGCCATGGCGTGGCAGGCCAGAGGCAAAGGCGGCGAAGGGAAGGGTGGTCAGCAGTCCCCACCGTCCCCGCCACCCCCGCCGTGGTGGTGTCCAGCATGCGGGCATGCAGAGGCCGCCAGCGACCTGATGTGCAGAACCTGCTACCCGCTTCCACAGCAGAGTCCAGCGGCGCTCAGCGTGTTCCGCGATCAGCCGCAGCACCTGCACCAGCAGCCAGGTAGCGGACCGCAGCAGCAGCAGCAGCAGCAGCACGCAGCAGCGGGCAGCGGGAGAGATCAGCACGGAGGAAATGGAGGTGACCAGCGGCGGCGGAGGCGTGCTTCAAGGCCAGTGCACAGCAGCGTTCGCCCCAGTCGTCAGCGCAGCCCGAGCCGTCCTCCGCCGCCGGCCCACCCCCAGCAGCGAGATGGCGATTCTGCGGAGGAACCAGCCCCAGAGGTGCCCGCCCGTCGCCAGTCATCCCGCCGGCGCTTGCCAGCCGCCGACGTCACGTTCGACGAGAGTGAGCCTGAGTCGACTGGGGAGACGGCGGATCGTCCAGCAGGACCACAGGAGGCCTTCGGTGTGCTCTCTGCAATGCCAGAGCAGGCGCGTGCGCACCCAGCCTGGGTGCTGCCACCGACGGGCCCTGCCGCCTTGGTCAACCACAGGCGCAATCTCCGCCGCGTGGCGGTGGCGTCGGCAAAGATGCTTCGCGCGTCCCGCGAGCTCGGCCTGCCGACCAGCATCCTCGAGGCGCAGGAGCAGGAATATTCATTCCTGATGACAGTGATCATCGTGGCCAGGACCCCGGAGGTGCGCCCGGCGAGGCAGCGGGCGCTCGTCGAGCGCGCCCAACGCCGTTCAAATCGCGCAGAGAAGGCGGCGCGCGAGGGCATGATTGAGCACGAGGCGCGCCAGCTGGTCCAGCAGCACCGTGCCAGCGAACTGACTCGTGCACAAGTCTTGCTGCAGCAGCTCGAGACTCTCTCCCCGTTGCCAGCCGCAGCCGATCGCATCGAGATGCAGGGCGCCGCAACGCCTGCGGCGGCGGCACCCTCCACGCCCGTGGCGACGACACCCACCCAGATGTCAGGCGCCTCGGTCGCATCCATCGCCGAGCTCCAGGTGAGCATGACGCAGCAGATCGCGGGGCTGGCCACGGTCCTGGGCGGACTGCAGTCGGTGCTGACGCAGATCACGGCGGCGGCGAGCATGGCGGCGACTACTGCTACGACGACTCCAGCCACGCAGCCACATGCTGATGCCAATCTTGCCCCGGCTGCGCAGCCTACGCAGCGCGTCGCCGCAGTGCCGCGGGCTGCTGCTACACTGCCCCCATGCCGCAGCATGTCCCGCGATGACGGCAGCTCAGCTCCAAGCACGGGCAGCGACTGACACAGCGGTTGCAGACAAGGATGAGAACGCCACAGCATATGCCAGTCAGGCTGCGTCGGATGAGCGCAAGGCGGCTCGCCAGGCGCTTGCTCGCACAGCTGCCGAGGCTCGCGCGGAGGCGGCGGCGGACGAGAAGGCTGCCCTGCGGGCCCAGGGCTTGGCGGCCGTTGGGCAGCCCACTCTGAAGGCAGTCATCGCAGCGTCGAGTTCTGCGACGATTCCAGGGGGCGCGCTTCCACGCGTGGTGCCGGGCGAGGAGAGCCCCGAACCAGCGGGTTGAGAGGGGCCAGCAGGTGGCGGAAGCCGTGAACGCAGCCCGCGCTGTGCCCGCGAGTTTTTCTGTAAACTCAGGTTCGCAGTCGCTAGCGCAAGTACACTGCGACCACGGGGGCGACCTACACGTTCTCATGGAATACGTATGCGATGCACGTACCGGGATGCAGTTGGCATTGACATCCCCGGCCGCATGCTGTCCCTGGCGCATCAGTTTGCACGTTGCCAATATCTATTCGTAGGCACGCTTGACGCGACTGGGGTGCAACACTTGGCGCGAAGTCATCCGCATTTCACGATAACGCCAGCGGCCGAAGCAAGTGGTTGCCACGGGGCAGTTTTGCGGGTGAACACATGATTGGGGCGCTTTCCTGGCCTCGCGCTAAACAGACGACATTTTCGGGTTCTCTCACATGATTCACGGCATTTGCTTGTAGCTGTGCGTGCTCCCTCGCTACGTAGCGATGATATTGTTGCACGCGCGCCGCCTGCACGTGCGACGGGAGGTCTCGACATGGTAGCGCAGTGGTGGACACGCATGCGATATTGTACTCGCGCGGCTCAGTCAGGCCCCGCTGCTCTGGCTACCGGACGCAAGCGCCAATGTCGGGGCGGTTCAGTCCAGCCGCGCGGGCCCCGTGGGCGCCGAGCATGAAAACGATATTGGGTACTTGTTCCACGACTTCCCACGAGCTGCCGGACAGAGTGCGGCGTCTACTTTTTCGGAAATTTTCCACGGCATACATGGTGCGCGGATGCCGCCCGGCGCGGCCCTCCAGGGCCCGGGGCGCTTCATTGACTGTGCGACAGTGCCTCAAGCCTTTCTCAATTCGATCCGTCGACTAGGGTTTGATCCGACAGTGGATCTGTCGATGCGATCTGACGATCATGTCGTTGTTACGGCCGACGTGCAAGTCAGCAGTGCGGGCCCTGTGCGGGCTAATTCCTCTTTGGCCAAAATCCCCCGCGATCCAAGCGCATCCAGGACATTGAGTGCGCGGCAAAGTTCGCTACCATGGTCAAAAATATTCCGCGGCCAGCCATCCAATCGCACCCTGATGATCACGCGCAATATTTGAACGACGAGCTAGGCAGGGCGGTCACCGAGTGCTGCCCCGTGCAGAAGTCACCCACGGGGCGTTTGCCTCGTCAGTCATGGCTCTCGTTTCGCTCGCTGACGCTCATGGATCGCCGCTCTTCTGGACGACGAGGGCGACATGTGGCGCGAATGCGACTCTTCTTACTATTGTTTGTTGCTGCCTTTTGTGCGTGGGCCACAGATGGGAGGGAAGTGGAGAGTGGTTGCACTACCGACAGCGCAGGTGGAGGTGGTCAGTGCGAGAGGGCCCTTCTCGTGCGTTGCTCATTGATGCATGCGATGCGGTTGCGCATGCAGGGTCGCAAGTTTTCGTGGCTGCAGTGGAGTTTGCGCAACCCTTGCAGGATGTAGGAGGTAGATTATATGCCCCACCTTGCCATGCCGTGCATCTGGAGGCCTTGTGGAGACTGTGTCGTGTACCAGTACATGGGGGCCACGTTGGACACCTGCAGCCCAGTGACTGTCCCCTGGCAGGTATTCCGCTTGCCATGTATCAAATTTCAAGGTGCTATTCCCAATTTCTGGAGGTGGCAGGGTCTCTTGTGCGCCTTCACACACGTATTCATGCGGTGCGGCGTCTGTGATCAGACAATCTACCACGCTGGGCGCTGCAAAGCATTGCGATGACATTGTGACCGGCATTCAGGATGCATGGTCTCGGGGACAGGCAGCGGGGGCTTTCGCGGCCTCGCGCCGCGTCGGTGCAGGGTCCCGCCGCAAGCGCAAGCTCAAAGGGCTGCCCATACTCAAGGATATGCATGCACAGCCAGTAACTTCGCAGCATCAGGCAGCCCGTCGTTGGCAGCAGCCTTTTGGCACGCCAGAGTTGGCAGCTACGTTCGAGCTTGCAGACGTGACTAGGCATGCGGGTCACTTCAGACGGGTGCCGTACGACCAGATGTCTTCCGATCCGGTGTATAGTGATACACTGCCGACCCTGTCTGAGTTTCAGCATGCCTGCCGCCAGACCAAGCGCGCTGCCTCTGGCTGTGGCTATTTCACGGGGGCTCTGGTGCACGCTTTCGCTACTGAGCTCGTTGCGCTGTACTACCCGCTACATTCAAGGCCCCTGTCACCCTAATTTAGCCGATTCAATGGAAGGGAAGTTTCTATCGTGGTTTGCTGAAGTCCATCACAGCCTAGCCTAGTGCCTCTGTCAGCTCTCGCTCTATTCTGGTGTCCTCGCAGCTTGGTAAGGCATCGCGAAGATGCCCGCGGACTCGGTTGATGCCAGCACTGTTTGCCACAGTACTCAGTAGGTCGAGGAACTGGCCGTGCGTCAGTCATTATTCGTCTTGCGCAAGCTGTTGCGGCTGCCCGCGCTCTGTCTTTTGGCGTGCTATTCCTGGATGTTGTGCAGGCATTTGACCGTGCCTTGCGGGGGCGATTGCTTCGATCGACGCTCGACGTTGATGCCGTTGCGTGTATTGTCAGGGCAGCGGGGCTACCGACGAGCGCCATGCATTAGCTCGCAAGGCGTATGCGTGAGGTGACACCTATTGTTGATCAGCAAGTTGTGAACGATACACTACGTGCGCACAGATCAGCTCATATTACACAGTGCTACCATACCCCCTGGTTCCCGTGCGAGGCTTCCGACCAGATTTCCTCGCCACGACGTTCGGTTTTCTTTTGGCAACTTCTCGCTGATACATTCATTGTACGAGATGCTCATGGGTGACTGCACGCACGCTGTACGAGCTCAACTCGACTCTGAAGGGCTAGCCCTGCACTTGCCTACAGACGAGCGCAATCGCGTGCAGGGTATAGTAACGGATGCCGACACCGCGGCCACCGTGCCGCTGTTGGACGCTACCTTTGCTGATGACGGCACAATCCTTGTGATTGTCTTTGGTTCCGACTTGTGTCCTGCCATGTGCCGTGCGCTTCCTGTGGTTGCCGATGCGTTTGCCAGCACAGGCCACGTACTCAACCTCGGCGTTGCAAAAAAACGGCCGCCCTTTTGGCATACCGAGGAAAAGGAGCGAAGAAGGCGAAGCAGCACGCATGGCACGAGTGTGGCGGGCATGTGGTTGCGCAGGAACAGGTACTTGGGACTGCACGGTAACGGATTGTCAAGCACGATGTGTATCTTGGATCAGCCCCTGATTCCCAAGATATCATGGGGCCCGAGGTCCGATATCGAGCCAGCAGTGCCAGAGTTACTTTACGGGTGTTGCGCACTAGAGTTTTCCCCACCAAGTTTCCTGCTGATCCAACATGTATGATTTTCGTCGGCAGTCTGGTGTTACCGGGGCGTCTCTACAACTCGGGCGCCTGGGCTATGCTAACAACGGCGGAGGCCAGAATGGCCGACGCTGCAGTCATGAAAGTTGACCGAGCTGCGGCGAGGGTCCGCTTTGTGGAAGCCGAATCGTGCATAGGTGATGGTCTAGTGCTGGCCAGACTCAGAAGACCCCCGCCCGACTTTCTAAGGGCTGCGCGTTTGCGACTGTTGGGTTCACTATTGGGCACAGGGCCCATTCTTGTATTTGCCAAACTACGGGCCGAGTGGTACGACACTACTCAGAACGGTTGCCGCGCCAGGTCATGGCTGGGAACGGTCATGGACGATGGGTCGTGGTTACGTGCGGCTGCTGCAGCTTGTGCTTCCCTCCCGCCGCCGCTTGAGGATTTCAGTGGATGGGGGCCCCTCATCCTACGAAATCGCACAGCTTGGAAACGCATTATCAAGATGACGCTACACGCGACACTCGAGATTTTGATGCGGCCACAGTGGAGGCCAGATTTTTTTGTTCAGGAAGTCCGCCCCCTGGCAGTGCCAGAACGCGCGTGCGCGGATGTTAGCGGACTTTGTGTAGACCCACCTACATGTACAGGACACGACACAGACGATGACAGCGTCAAGTGTCCATTGTGTTCGCGTGCTTTCCGAACGGACGGAGCATTGCGTGGGCATGTGGCGCGTATCCACCGGCAGAACGCAGCTCTGGCACGTGCATGGGCGTCACCAGACGGGCAATGTCGCGCATGCCTATCTGTATTTCATGCTCTGTGACCACCCAGCACATGATCCCCCGCGGTTTTTATTGATACTGATGAGTGATCCTACCGCGGCAGTTGCTGCACCAGGTGCCGCTATCTCAGGAGCTGCGCCGTGTTATCATATTACACATCCCGATTTCTCGGCCTCCATGACAGGCAGGATCCCAGGTGTGCCGCTGTCTCGCCGCCATGTTGTTGTGCCGACAGTTCGCGCGACCAGCCCCATCAGAGCATGCGTAGTCAGTGATGGCGACGATGGACCATGGCAATGCGCGCTTGGAGATTACGGCCGCCGACCCCGCCTTCCCAGCTGGGCTTGCTGCCTTGCCTGCCTACGAGCACTTGTGAATGCCGCTGCTGCGCCGCCGCCTCCAGCCAACCCTGTTCAGTGCACCGCGGAGAGATGCCCCAGTCGTCTGTTCCTGACAGAACGATACACTGGCATTGCAGCTGAGCCCATGCCCAGCGCCGTCAGACGAGTTGAATATTTGGCCCTGAATTTGGTGCGTGGACGGAGGAGGGCGGGGGATGTACAGGCGTGTTGAATGGGGGCGCTGCAGCTGAGACTATGCGATGAATGTCCTGTCTGTGGATATAGCCACACATGCAGTGGACGGGGATCTCATAAATCAAGACGCACTTTCAGAATGGAGGTCTCGTATCCTTGCACGACGGGTGGTGGCGTCGGGTGGCGGGCCGCCGCGTGAGACTTGGTCTGCCTCTCGATGGGCAGAAGGCCAAGGCCCCCCGCCACTGCGTACTCATGACCAGTTTGGGGGCAAGACGGCAGTTGCTGAGCGTCAGATGGAACGGCTGTGGGTGGGCAATGCGCTGTATTATGCTATGCTGGAGCTCTTCGCTGCACATATGCAGGCTGGGACGTCATGTTGGCTCGGGCGCGCCCAGCCGTGCGAATGGAGGCTCCAAGCCGTCAGCTCGTTTACCTGCCATCCGATGCGTGCTATCCAGTCGCCCCCGCCAGTCTCGACGACCGATTTTGATCAGTGTGAACAGGGTCAGACGTCAAGGGCCCCCACTAGGATCGTTGCACTGAGACTGCCAGGGCTGCGCGCCGCCCTGCTTGCGACCCCTGGAAACGGCAGATGTTCGCGCGGTAGGGGGGGGGGGCGCGAAACGCTGCTTGGAGGGATCGGAGGAAGCGGCGCACAGCCAAAAAGAAGACTTGTCCCGCCGGCCTGTGCAAGTGCATCGCTACTGCCGCCATTGACGCAGTGCGCGCCATGGGGGAAAGGGACGGGGGCAGTATTTAGCGCATTGTTCCGGGCGACATGGGGGGGGGGGGATGGTAGAGTACGTGGCGGATTCCTACGTTTCCTTGTCTCCTGGGAGGCCCATTCTGGCACAGACGAGGGATGGGCTCTTGACGTTGCATCTCGGCGCGCACGCCGTGTCCGATGCGGCCCCGAGCTTGATCGCTCTCTACCGCTACATGTCCCTCCGACAACAGAGCAGGCTACCTCTGCGACCTCGCAGGTTCGCGATGACATGGCGGAGGTTAGACATACAGGCCCGCCTGAATCTGATGAGAACCGTGCGCAGGCACGCAACAGAAGAGCTGCTAAACTCCAGGAAGAGAGAGAGGCTCGCTTGCGCCAAGTTGCCCCGTGGACCCTGGAACATAATTTTGGCGCGGGCTTGTTTGGAGAAGCTGCTGCCTGTCATCGGCCATGATACGTTGGGGATTGATGTTCAGTTGTGCGCGGGCAAGTGGAGGTGCAGACTAGCAAGTTGCCGTTGTCTTCTGTGCCGCCTTTTCCTGCCGCCTTTCTCTGTTGTCCCGCTCTCTGGTGGCGTGCAACGCCGGGGGACCTACGGCATGGTGACTCAGGACCATGCTGATGCTGCCTTCTTTGCCTCGCTTACGATCTCGGCGCTTCTCTCTCCGTTCTGTTTCCAGCTGCCGCCCTAGTTCTAGAGGTTTCGGGCGCCGTGCCCTGTGCGGCGAACCTCTCTCGGGGCGGGCAGACGCGCGCGCCTGTTCGCGCCCGCGCATCGGGCTTGCCAGGCCATCTCAACGTCCTCGCTTCCCTGTCTAGCCTCCAGCTTTCTGTGGTCGGGGCCAGGGGTGGGATTGGCACGTGTGCGGGGGTTCTACTGCGGCGTTGGAGCAGGCGCTGGCCGCGCGCCGAGCGCGCGAAAATCGCGCGCTCCCGCTGGCCCCTGCCTCGCGCCCGCCCCCTTCGCAGCTGCCTTTTTCGTCGGCTTCTCTTGCCTCTTGGTGCTTCTGTTTTCGGTCGATCTCTAGCTGCCGCCCCAGGTCGAGAGGTTTCGGGCGCCGCGCCAGGCGCGGCGAACCTCCTTCGGGGCGGCCAAACGCCCGCAGGCCCTACCCGCGCATCGGACACGCCAGGCAGTCGCACCTTCCCCACTTCCCCTGGGTATAGGTTTGTTGGCGGGGACGTAGTCCGCACTGCGGCGGTGAGGTTGGCATGGGGCACAGGTCGAGCGTGCGAAAATCGTGCGCTCCCGCTGGCCCCTGCCTCGCACACGCCCACGTAGCTGCCCTTTCGGCCTCTTGCAGGCTATCTCACCTGCCCCCCTCTTTGATCAGCCTCCTCTTACTTGTTTCCCCTACTCCTGTTGCGTTGCGATGCGCCTTGGGCGCCTTCCGACGACATGGGGGTGGCACGGGTTAGGCGACGGGGGCGGGGAGATTCACCAAACCTTGGGGCCCGTGCTGCTATCCGCGTGTTTCTGCCGACTGCGAGCGAATGCCGCGCCAAGCTGACCGCTCTTTCGGCAAACCAGAGCGCAATCCAAACGTCCTCCTCCCCCTCCTCCTCCCTCCTCCACTCCTGCTCTCCGCGTGCCAATCCCATTTGGGCACACCCCTCACACGTTTCGTGGCCGCATAAGGAGCCCCACCTAAGGCCCCAGTGGGCAAGTTCGTTCGGCACCGCCGCCCCATTTCGGCACACTTCTCAGACGCTTCGTGGCCCCATCGGGAGATCCGCCTATTGCCCCTTATGGAAAGTTCGCATGGCGCCGCCGCCCCGTTTCGGCACACCCCTCACACGTTTCGTGGCCCCATAGGGGAACCCGCCTGAGGCCCCAGTGGGGAAGTTAGCATGGAACCGCCGCCCCGTTTCGGCACACCCCTCACACGTTTCGTGGCCCCATAGCGAGCCCCACCGAAGGCCCCTGTGGGAGAGTTCGCATGGCAGTGCCGACCCATTTCGGCACACCCCGCACACGCTTCGTGGCCCCATTGCGAGTTCCACCGAAGGCCCCCGTGGGCGGGTTCGCATTGCACCGCCGCCCAATGTCGGAACACCTTCACAAGTTTCGTGGCCCCACAAAATTCGCATGGCTCCACCGCCCCATCTCGACACACCGCGCACACGTTTCGTGGTCCCGTGGCACCGCCGCTCCATTTCGGCACACGTTTCACACGTTTCGTGGCCCCGTAAGGAGTTCCGCCTAAAGCCCCAGTGGGAAAGTTCACATGGCACTGCCGCCCCATTTCGGCACACTTTCACACGCTTCGTGGCCCCATAAGGAACCCCGCATAAGGCCCCAGCGGGATAGTTCGCAGGCGCCCTCCCGACCCATTTCGGCACACCCCTCAAACGCTTCGTGGCAGAAGGCTATACCGCGTGCGCTACTCGGAGTTTGCCAGCCCCGTCATTCGTTTCATTCCCTCGCGGCACTCGCGGCTGCATATGGTCTGGTCTTTCGTCCGGCGACTTTAGCTGGGATCGTTTCGGAAGGTCAAGCGCTCCCCGCGCCCCCCAACACAAACCACATCCCCCTTTTCTTCAGGAGGTTCCAAGACCCACGAATTGGCCTGGCGAAAGACCCAACCATATGCAGTTGTGAATGCCGCAGTTGTGAGTGCTGCAGTTGTGAGTCCCGCGTGCGAATTGCGCCACTGGGAACCTCGGTGGAACTCCTTATAGGGCAACAAAACGTGCGAGGGGGGTTGCCAATTTGGCGAGGTGGGGGGGCGCATGTGAACCCTCCCACTGGGACCTTTGGTGGAGCTCCCTATGGAGCAACGAAGCGTGTGAGGGGTCTGCCGAAACGGGCATGGCGCCAACCTGCGAACTGCACCATTGTGACCTTCGGTGGAGCTCCCTATGAGGCCACGAAGAATGCGAGTGGTGTGCCGATCGTGGTAAGCATTTGGACACCTGCTGTTGTAGCCGTAGCTCTTGTCAGTTACAAGTCGTTTTCGACGGTCCCAGGGCCCGGCGAGGCCAGAAGGCTTAAAATGATAGACAGAAAGTTGCCAAGAGGCCGTCCATTTTTTCACGGGCGAGGATCGGCGGCGAGCGAGGGGGGGGAAGTGAGAAACGGCGGACCTTCTCACAAGGCTCCCAAGTCCCCTGGTTGTCTGAGAAGTCTTCTGATCCTTCCCGGAAGACAGGACAATTTCCCAGAAGGCGCGAGGGTTTCTGAGAAGTCCCACCGCTTTCTGTGAAGGCCTTCTCCTTCTCACTTCCCCCCCTCGCTCGCCGCCGACAGACCCCCTCGAGTCAAGACCACATCACGACGCGAGGGGTTTGGCAGTTCCCGGACTCCGGGCCCCAGCTGGGTCTCGGGGCCGTCAGAAAGCTACCCAGGGCGAAAGACTGGTCCTGGGGAATGGGTCGAGACTTTCGTGGGTCGACGTTATGCAAAAGACATGACGTCGGAGGTCTGGATCCCGCGGATACGCGGTCGTGCGCACACGCTCCACGCAGGAAGTGAGAAGGCTCCCGCCCCGAAGACACAAAGTGAGACCTCCGAAGGCCTTCTGAGAGGCCCCGCCGCCTTCTTGACAAGCCTCCCAAGGATTTTTTTGGGCGGCGAGCGAGGGGGGGAAGTGAGAAGGGGCAGGCCTTCTCAGAAGGCTCGGAAGTCCGCCAACCCTCGGAGAAGTTGTCTGATACCCCCCGATGACACAACAAACTTCTCTAAAGGCGCGAGGGCCTCTGAGAGGCCCCGCCGCCCTCTGAGAAGGCCTTCCCCTTCCCCTCCCTCGCCTCCCCCAAGGGCACGAGAGGAAGACCTCTGCAGGCCCCCTGCGAGGCCCCGCCGCCTCCCGAGCGGGCCTTCATCCTTCTCGCTCCCCCCCCCTCGTCGGCGCGCCCCTTGGCGGGCGCTCCGGCCCGCCGCCGCCGGGCGCCGCCGGGCGCGCGCCTCGGCGCCGCTCTCTCCCTCCTGCCCTCCTCCTCCTCCTCCTCCTCCTCCTCCTCCTCCTCCTCCTCCCCTCCTCCTCCTCCTCTCCACCTCCTCCTCCTCCTCCAGACCTCCTCCTCCTCCGCCCCTCCTCCTCCCTCCTCTCTACTCCTCCTCTCCTCCCCCCCGCTGCGCGCGCCCGCGCCCTTTTGAGAGGCCGCGGGCGGGGCCCGCGCCGGGGCCTCGGGTCCGCGGGGCCCCGCGCGCCCCCCCTTTTTTGGGGCATCGTGGGGCCGGCCCCTGTGCCTCGAAGGCGGGAGGATGACCGGCCACGACCGCGACGACGACGACCACGCCGAGGAGGGGGAGGAGGGGGAGGAGGAGGAGGAGGAGGAGGAGGAGGAGGAGGAGGAAGGAGAGAGGAGGAGGAGGCGGTAGGAGGAGAGGAAGAAGGAGGAGGGGGAGGAGGAGGGGTGAGGGGGAGGAGGAGGAGGAGGAGGAGGAGGAGGAGGAGGAGGAGGAGGAGGAGGAGGAGAGAAGGAGGAGGGGGAGGAGGGGGAGGGGAGGATGGGGAGGGAGAGGAGGAGGAGGAGGGGGAGGAGGAGGAGGAGGAGGAGGAGGAGGGGGAGGAGGAGGAGGTTACGCAAAAGGACCCCGAGACGCCAGGCGTCCCAGATGGGGTCCAAGTAGATCAGGAGGGAAAACACACACGGGCACAATTAGTCGTCGATTCCTCAGAAAATGTGGGGAGATATTGGAAGTGGGGGGGAAGACAAAAACCTAGAAATTATATGAAAATATGGGGCATCCTTTTATTTGTGTGTCCCAGGGCCCCTTCAGTAGAGGGAGTCGGAGGACCGACATGGGTACTGAAAGAATGGGTACAATGCCCACCAGCAGTTCCTGTTCATCTTGAGCAGGACTCGCTGTCCACGCCGCCGCGGCCTGTGCCCATTCGAGATACAGGGCCGCTTGCTTAACAGCGGCCGCTGTTGGTTTGGGACAACATTTGCCGTTGGGCATTGCACCCATTCTTTCCGTACCCATTTCGGGCGTGCAAACAAAGGACTTTGAGACGCTAGGCGTCCCAGGTGGGGTCCAAGTAGAGGGGGTCGGAGGACTGCGCCGCATCGCCAACGTATTGCCGATGCGGCTCGATGCGGAGCCCGATTTGCTTCACGCCGACGTCGCCGATGCATCGCCCACATCGACGATGCATCGCCAGTGCAGCACCGATGCATCGCCGATGCATCGCCGACGTATCGACGATGCGGCGCGATCCTCCAACCCCATCTACTCCGACCCGATCTAGGAGACCTCTTTAAAGAAACCACGACGGGAGTATCTTTTGCCTCCAGGGACCCTCGCCGGGCCTCGGGACTGTCAAAAAACGACTCGGGATGAAAATCTGGCCCCCGGGACGGGGTCCAGGCTCCTGCGGGTCACGTCATGGAAAAAATCACGAAGTCGGGGATCTGGGGATCCGACGTTCCGGAAAAAACAAAAATAACATCGCGACCAATCGCGACCGGAGCCCCGGACCCCATCTTTCTGCACTTTTTTCCGGGCTGGGTCGATCTGTGAGGGTCCCGGGGCCCGAAATGATTCAAAACCGCCCGGCTCGAAAAAGTTGCGACGCCAGGATCTCATACCGCTACCTTTCCATCGTTTTCCTTTTCTTGGCTTCCTGGGAGTCCTTCGTCGCCGCCGCTGGATGTTTGTTCGAAATTCTGGTCAGAACGCACTCCGAGAGATGTCTGGGGCGTAGCGGTATTGGTACCTTTGGGTTTCCCCAATCCCGATCTCCGTCCGTATCCAGGCGCCCTCACCATATCTTTCCCTCAGTTGGGGAAGTGGGGATGCACCATTCGAAACCCGCAGGAAACAGCCTATGTCCCCATCTAGGGGGTTCAATCGGACCGGGCTAGGACGAGGATAAATCCTTTCCAGAGCGTTCTAGATCGCTCTCAGAGCTTTCCAGAGAGCTCTGAGAAGGCCACGGCGCCCGATTAATCCTCCATAGCCGCCAGATCTGAGAGACTCCCGATATACCTTCAGCCGAATTTGTCCTCGTCTTGGCTTCGCCTTAGTATATCGACCAGTGGGGCCCAGGCAGATCTCCCCCCCTACTTGGAGATGTACCGCTCGAAACCCGAAGGAAACAGCCTATCCCCATCCTCGTCCAGGTACCCCCACCATGTCTCCAGTCGGGGATAATCATATACCCCTCGAAGCCCGAAGGAACCAGCCTATGCCCCCCTTGGGGGGGGGGGGGAATCGGCCAGTAGGGACCAGGCCACGCCCATGGGGATAGTTTTGAGGAAGATCCTGGAGGCCTCGCGCGGTGCGTAATAGTAGTATGATCTAGTCCACACGTCAGTTCCGTCAGCTATGGGTCGACGCTCGCGCGGCCTTGCTCCAGAGTAAGTCCGACACGATTCCGACGTAGTCCGACGTGCACCCGGCCTAAGTCCGACGTGGATCCGACGTGAGTCGGGTCTCAAGTCGCCGCGCGAGGCCTCCAGGACTTTCCTCGAGAGGGCAGGAGCCGGTTCCACGCTGCCCACCCCGCCCCCTCCCGTGGCCGGCCGCCGCTGCGCCGCGGGAGAGCGGGTGCCGCGGCGGCAGGCGCCGCCCGGCGGCACGAGACCGGGGGGGGGGGCAGGCGTTTCTCTCTGGGCCTTCCGGGTGGGGTCCGAGTGGATTCGAGCACTGTGCAGTCGAGCACCGATGAGCAGGTCGACCCTGCCAGGTCGAGGGTGCCCTTGCGTCCCGTGCTTTTCGGCCCATGTCTTGCACATATCTGAGGCAGTGTTGCCCTCGGAAGGGTCTTGTGGCCTCTTGCGTGTCCTCTATGATCAGCCCCGACTGTATGACGAACGAGGCCCCCACACCCATACTCATGGGTGGGGACCAACGGGTTATGGGTTCGTGTGGTCGGTGGGGGGTCCCCGCCCAAACGTGAGCCT
>CAUYUJ010003093.1:70000-82245 GCA_963575745.1 Prorocentrum cordatum | reverse complement strand
TACTACTACTACTACTACTACTACTACTACTACTACTACTACTACTACTACTACTACTACTACTACTACTACTACTACTACGACTACGACTACGACTACGACTACGACTTTATACTACGACTACTAGTACTAGGACATACTAATACTACTACTACTCTCTCTATACGACTCTACTACTACCTACTACTACTACTACGTACCGTACTACCTACTACCTACTACCTACTTACCTACTACCTACTACCGAATACCTACTACTACTTACTACTACTATTATACTACTACTACCACTACTACCACTACTACACTACTACCACTACACCACACTATACTACTACCTACTTAATACTACTTACTACTACCACTACCTACACTACTACCCTACTACCCTACTACCCCTACGTACTACTACTACTACTACTTACTTACTACTACTACTACTACTACTACTACTACTCTACTGCTACTACTACTACTACTACTACTACTACTACTACTACTACTACTACTACGACTACGACTACGACTACGACTACGACTACGACTTCGACTACGACTACGACTACGACTACGACTACGACTACGACTACGACTACGACTACGACTACGCCTACGCCTACGCCTACGCCTACGCCTACTACTACTACTACTACTACTACTACTACTACTACTACTACTACTACTCCTCCTTTTCCTTTTCCCCTTCTTTTCGCATGTCTATCCCTTGTCACCTCCCCCTCTGCGAATTACTGTTCCTCTACAACTGTTGAATATGAATACAATTCCCCGTTCTCCCTGGATGCATTACGAAAGAATGCCTGCACCCCTCCACGTTTTATGCTTCTGATTACGCACAAGTTTGGCGCGAATTCGTTTCTCATATTTGCCGTTTCAATTAGAACGTGTTCGGCTCTTCCAAAGATGCCGTTCCCGCTGTGACGCTGGCCTCATTTTCGAGTTCCCGCTCAGTTCGGATCCTCCCGCGCGCTGTGTTTTTACACAGAGGATTGGGGGAGCGTGTTGTTCATATATGTTGCCCAATCCGAACTTGCTCGGTTCTTCCGACACGCTACTCCCGCGGCAGCGATGGCCTCATTTTCAAGCTCCAACCGCCGTCCGTGAGGACGACAGCTGGGCCGTCCTCAGATTGGCTCTTAAGTCGGGGATGAAAAAATCCAAAAACATAAACTTTCGGCGGTCCTCCGTAGATTTCCTGGATCTGCGCTGGGATTCCCTGGCGGCGCTTCCGGCGCCCCCTCGCCGCAATCCTCCTCCCGCGGCCGCGGATGATCAGACGAACGCAAGAGGGCGAATAGAAAATCAGTTCCCGCAAGGCGGCAAAATAAAACGCCAGGGGGGCACACGATTAAAAAAAACAGTTTCGGGCGGCTGAATTCTGTTAGTCTGCCCCATTCACTCCCTTTGGGCCCCCCAGGACGGGAATGGGGAGCGGGGCATTTTCTGAATCGTTTGCCCCCATTAACCCACAAGCCTTCTGCGACGCAATGGCCCCACAACCCACGCAGAAGCTCACTAGCAACCCCGAGGACACTGCGGCAGGGCTGCGCTCAAACCCTGGCGTGGTCGCAGCCTTCACTACCTCTTGTAACGAGGAGGCCAAGTGGAAGCAGCTGGTCTTAGTCAACAGCCTGCTGCCCGCCCTGTGACACCCTGGGCGCCGCCACTGGCCACCATCCCACACCGGTGCACGGGGGCGAAAAGCCCGAAGGGCAGCAGGAGGAGGTCGAGGGCCCCGGGCAACATCACCAAACAACTCTTTGGTTGGTGGCCACTATTCGAGCATTTGGAGCATAGCCGTCGCAACAATCTTACACAGCTAATATCATCAATTGAACCTACGAGTTTTCGGTAAAATCATTCGCTCGAGCAGCCTCTTTGGCAAACCAGTTTGCCCAAGTATTACCTCGAATTAGAACTAAATCCTGGTCCGAAATCTCGGTGTTCTGATTTCTGCGCGCTTCTGATATTGACAAGGCGCACCTTCGGGTCCCTGATCAGCCTCCACCAACCAGCATTGGCCGAGTGATGGCTCCGAGAACGGACATGCCTGCGAGCGCCTTGAAGAACAGTCCGGCAATCTACATGGACAGGGCGGTTGCTGGGCAAATCCTGGGCATGCCCAGCGGAGTTCGCCGGGGCAAACCCCAGCAATTCTCCAGATTGCGCCGTCTGAGGCCAGCCTTCTGGAGCAGGTCCTTTCACGCACCTGATGAAGCCTCCAGCCTCATTTTTTCAACTACCGCCCATCCCGCACGGGCCATTCCAGGTTTGGTCCCGTCCAAACAACTGCCATCCATAAAAATAAAAGCCTCGCGGGACAAGACAAAAGGGCCCAGGCGGCCCTCAGAATTGAAATGCTCTACCCAGGCCTCGCCGGGCTCAGCTGCCATCAGAGGTCGATGTAACCATTAAAGGCGTAAATAAATGGCATGGCTATCCCATGCTCTGCGCCATGACCACTACTTCTTCATCGATGCCTTCTCGATCGGCATGAAAATGAGGACACGTCCAGCATTTGTGATAGATGGCGTCGACCGCTCCACAATACGGGCACCCACATGAGGTCTGATATCCCTACTGGTCGAAATCAGAACCAGCCACGTACCCGTCGCTGAAAATAGATGTGATAACACGTTTCTGGCACGCGTTGAATGCCTCGCCTGCCAGCAGGCGTCGGGGCGGCAGCGTCCAGAGCCCATTCCTCAATATATCAAGAGCCCTTTCGTTCTGGTGATCCTTTAACTTGATGTTCAGGGCGCGCCGAAGGAACACCTTTCCCAAGTCAGTTAAGAAAGCCTCCGAAACGAAGGCGGGGTCGAAACCAGTCAGCTCAGTTATTGAAAAAATATTGCTGGACACCCTGAATGCGATTTCGCGCTCTCGCGCCTGTTCCGCGCGACCTCGCTCTCGCTCGCGTCCTGGGGCGCGGCGTCGTCGCCGCCGCCGCCGCCGCCGTCGTCGTCGTCGTCGTGGCCGTCGCGGTCGTCGTCGTCGTCGTCTACGTCGTCGTCGTCGTCGTCGACGTTTTTCCTCTTTTCCTCACTTGTCCTATATTTTCCGACTATCACTCTAGTCATCACTCCAGTCGCCAGAGCCTTCCCTTTCTCTCCCTCCCACTCCCTCAGCCCCTCCCCTTCCTTCCATGTCTCCCTCTGCCACGCGCCAGCTTTCTCGCCAGCTTTCGCCCCAGCTTCCTGTTCTGTTTCCGGCGACTCGCCAACTTTCCTTCTCGGTTCCTGGCGACTCTGGCGAAACCTGACGCGGAGTCCCGAATGGCCGCCCTCGCTTGAGACCTTTTCGGCAAGTCGAACCCCCCCGGCCGTTCCTGGTCCCGACGACGACGATGACGACGACGACGACGTCGACGACGAGACAACGACGACGGCGGCGGCGGCAGCGGCGGCGGCGGCGGAGACGACGACGACGACGACTGCGAGCCCCGGCGCCGCCAGAAAGTGGCGATGCAAAATCGGCCCCCGGGAAGGAGTCGAAAGCCTAGGGGCCTAAGCTCTGAAGCTTCGCTCAGAGGCTCTGGGGAACCTCCGCGGGGGCCCCCCAAGAGGTTGCGAGGCCTCTCTCCAAAGCCCCAAGCCACTCAGGCGTCGTGACATCCGGAAGAAAGGCCTGGGAAGGGAGATCGCGAAGGCGATGCGCCATCCGGGCTGGAGATGTTGAAGCGCTTCGGAAGAGGCGTTGTCAAGACCTCCTCGGGCGGGAGACCCGGGGGAGGTAAAACATCAAACCCCCGTGCGCGAAGACAGAATGCCTTCTGATGGGCGGGGGCGTCATGATGGATGCATGCTGCAAATTGAAACATCGTGCATTCGGGTAAAATGTTTGTTACTGTTGTTGCTGATGTTGTTGTTGTTGTTGTTGTTGTTGTTGTTGTTGTTGTGTTGGCCCCTCTCTCCGGGGGTACATGGTGTGTTTCCATTGAAATCCCTACCTGGGCTCGCATCTTTTACGTGAAAACGAATCTTGGGTCTCAGAATTATGTTTTGGCGTCTGGGTTACAACAACAGCGGCCCCCGCCTGACACCTCCTCATAATGCATTCCCAAGTCGCGCTCTCGCGCGGGAGGTCCTCGCAATTTATGCAGGAAACGCGCTCTCGCGTGGGACGCTCTCGCAGTGTATTCTGACGCCGTGCTCTCGACATTCAGGAATCACGCTCTCGTTGTGGCTTTCCTAACGATTTACTTGGAAGTCGCGCTATCGCTTGAGACTTCCTCGCGATTCATGCAGGACGCACGCCTCAGCAACCCGCCTGCTCGACCTGGCCGCGTGGGCCCTCCTTCCCGACCCGCCCATTAGGGCTTATCCGCCCGATCTGCCCGTCTGCTTCAGCCACGTGGTTTCTGCTCCTAACCCCCCTCCTGCTACTCTCTCTCTCTCTCTCTGTCTCTCTCTCTCTCTCTCTCTCTCTCTCGCGCGCTCCATCATTATCCTTCCCCCTTGCCCCCTCTTTCCATCCGTCCTCTCTTCCCCTGCCTGAAGGGCTGCCCGAAATAACGTTGCAGGTAAGGAAGATATACCCCAAGGCGGTACGATCGAAAACGAAGAGGGTGGGCATCGAGGGCTTGGGATACACGCATTGAATGGCGCGCGTGCGAATAAGAACGAGCAGCCTTAACATGCTTGTTGTTGTGGTTGTGGTTGTGGTTGTGGTTGTGGTTGTGGTTGTGGTTGTGGTTGTGGTTGTGGTTGTGGTTGTGGTTGTGGTTGTTGTTGCTGTTGTTGTTGAACTCTCATTTCTGATAAATAATTATTGTTGATACCCCACCACCAGTGCATAATGTTTTTTCTCAATCACAGTGTACCCCTCGACGCTCGCACCCTGTTTTTTTGAACAAGGAAAACCTTGATGCTCAAACTGAGCCCCTGGCCCCCGGGTTACAACAACAACGGCTCCCGCCTGAGACGTCCTCACAATTTAGCCAGGACCCCCGCTCCCGCCCGAGACTTCCTCGCATTCTACTCAGGAATCGCGCTCTCGCTTGGGACTTCCTTACAATTAATTCAGGAATCGCTCTCCTGGCGCTCTGGAGTCGCGCTCTCGCTGGAGACTTGCTTGCAATTTACTAGAGAATAGCGCCCTTGCGATGGAATTTCCTGCAATTTGCTCAAGCGCCGCGCTCCCGACACCCAGGAAACGAGGAGTCGCGCCCGTTGTGACCCCATGTGCATGCCCTTCGTGGCCCCGCTGTCGCCGTTTGTGGCCCCCTCACTGTCCTACGTGGCCCAGTTGCTACCCTCAGTGGCCCCATCGTTGCCTTCTGTGGCCCCGCATTATCTGCCCTTCGTGGCCCCCGCTCGTTCGCGCTCTTCGTGGCCCCATACGCATTCCCTTCGTGTCCCCGCTGTCGCCCTTCGTGGCCTACTTCGTGCCCTTCGTGGCCCTGCTGTCGTTCTCTCTCGCTCTCGCTTTCGCTCGTCGTCGCAGTCGTCGTCGTCGTCGCCGTCGTCGTCGACGTCGTCGTCGTCGTGGTCGGTCCCCTGTCCGTCCCTCTTGGGGTCGGGTCGACGGTCCGCGGCCGCCCCGCCGATCAGCGCTGCCGCTGGCCAGGCCGACGGTCCGCGGCCACCCCGCCGCTTGCTGGGGCCCGGCCTGCAGGGAAGAAATGTATACCCCCCAAAAGGGGCTCGATCGAAGACGACGAGGGCGGGTATCGAGGGTTTGGGAAATACGCGTTATTGGACACTCGAGCAGATAAGGGCGAACAGTCTTAAAATGATTGATGTTGTTGTGATTGTTGTGATTGCTGTTGGTGGTGTTGTCGGTGTTGTTGTTATTGTTATTGTTGTTGTTGATGTGGTTGATGTTGTTGATGTTGTTGTTGGTGTTGGTGGTGTTGTTGCTGCTGCTGCTGTTGTTGTTGGTGGTGTAGTTGCTCTTGTGATTGTTGTTGTTGGTGTTGTTGGTGGTGCTGTTGTTGCTGCTGCTGCTGTTGTTGTCGCGCGCAGGATGCCTGGAGCTCCGACGGTTTTATTTCGGCACGGCACCGGCCGATGCAGCCCCTAGGCCCCCACCTCCCAACGCGCCCCCTCCGCATCCACTTCCTAAAGTAGCCATACCGAAGCAGCCCCTCGGCCCTCCGCATCCCCCCCCGCCAGCCAGCGCAGCCAGCCCGCCAGACAGCGCGCTCCCTCCGCCCCGACCGCTTGATTTCGGCACGGCACTGGCCCCACCAGCCAGCGCGCCCCCTCCGCCCCGACCGCTTTGTTTCGGCGCGGCACCGGTCCCACCAGCCAGCGCCCCTCCCCCACCAGCCAGCGCAGCCAGCCCACCAGCCAGCGCGCCCCCTCCGCCCCGACATCTTTATTTCGGCACGGCATCGCCCGCCCCCGCACCCCCCGCGCAGCCAGCCCCTCCGCCTCGACCCCAGCGCGCCCCCTCCGCCCCGATCGCTGTATTTCGGCGCGGCACCGGTCCCACCAGCCAGCGCGCCCCCTCCGCCCCGACCGCTTTACTTCGGCACGGCGCCGCCCCCTCCCCCCCACCAGCCAGCGCGCCCCTCCGCCCCGACTTCTTTATTTCGGCGCGACCCCGCCCCCCCCCCCGCGCCCCCCGCGTAGCCAGCCCTAGCGCGATTCCCAAGTAAATCGTGAGATAAGCCAAAGCGAGAGTATGATTCCTGTGTGTCGAGGGCGCGGCGTCTGAATAAATTGTGAAGAAGTCCCACGCGAGAGCGCGTTTCTTTTATAAATTGTGAAGACGTCCCACGCGAGAGCGCGATATTTGAGAATACATTGTGAGGAAGTTCCAGGCGGCGGGAGCCGTTGTTGTTGTAACTTGGGGGCCAAGGGCCCAATTCTGAGACCCAAGACTTTCCCTAACAAAGACAGGGTGCGAGCCCCAGGAAGGGCACTTCAATTTAACAAATACAGTGTACCCCGGAGAGGGATCATCAATATATATTCTTCCATTACAAATGAGAAAACCCAATCAGTGGATGATTTGAAAATTAGTCATATGGATCTTGAGATCGATTGTGAGATCGATAATGAGATCGATAGTGGAATCGATAGTTGACGATTGTAAGGTCGATCGTGAGACCGAGAGTGAAATCGATTCAATGAGATCGATAGGGAGATCGATCGCGAGATCGCTCGTGCTATCTCCAATGAGATCGCTTGCGAGATCGATTATGAGATCGATTGTGAGATCGATGGTGAGATCGATAGAGAAGTGGGAAATGAGATCGATGCTGAGACCCATCAATAAGAAGATCGACCAAAACCCGGGAACCTGGGAACCTCGCCGCCCACCGAAATCGGCCTGGGAACCGGGAACCCAGGAACCCGGAACTGGGAACCCGGGAACCTGGCCTGCCACCAAAATCGGCGTGAAACATTCGCCTTCTCCTTCAATATCCGCTAGGACCCCTTCAGCGCAAGCACTGATTGGGGAATAACGAGAACTCAACAAGGCGAGAACGTGTTCCTTGTACCCTGCCCCCAGGGCACAGGCACCCCGGATTCTCCTGGCCTGGCGAGAACGGGACCCTGGTACCCCGCCCCCGGTCGCGGGAGGGGGGGGCGCAAACGCAACAGCGGAACTTCCAGTCCTACCATAGATTATATATATATATATATATATGTACGACGGGTTCCTGGGAACAACATCGATGTGCGAGCTAGCGCGAAGCGAGTTTATTCCTGAGAAGTCTATAGAGATGGTACAGGACCTACTGGGAACTCTATAGGGATGGTACAGGACCTACTGAGGAATCTATAGAGATGGTACAGGACCTACTAGAAACTTCCTATAGGATGGTACAGGACCTGAGGTGGAACTCCCTGTGGGGCCACGAACCGTGTGAGGAGTACACCGAACTGGACCCAAAGCCTTCGGTTGCGCCCTGTGGGGCCAGGAACCGTGTGAGGGGTGCGCCGGCATGGATCCGAAGACTTCGGTTGTGCCACCTGTGTGGCCACGAACCGTGTGAAGGGTGTGCCGAAATAGGCCCGAAACCTTCGGTTGCGCCCCCTGTGGGGCCAGGAATCGTGAGGGGTGTGCCGAAACCGGCCCGACGGCTCCGGTTGCCCCCTCTGTGGGGCCACAAACCGTGCGATGGGTGTGCCGAAATGGACCCGATGCTTTCGGTTGCTGCCCCTGTGGGGCCACGAACCGTGCAAGGGGTGCGCCGAAAAGGGCCCAGAGCCTTCGGTTGAACCTCCTGTGGGGCCACGAACCGTGTGAAGGGTGTGCTGAAATTGACCCGAAGCCTTCGGTTGAGCCCCCTGTAAAGCCGCGACAGCCTTCGGTTGCGCCACCTGTGTGGCCACGAACCGTGTGAGGGGTGTGCCGAAATGACCCGAAGCCTTCGGTTATGCCCCCTGTGGGGCCAAAAACCGTGTGAGGTGTGTGCCGAAATAGATCGCATACGGCCTGTATGGTCCGAGACAGACCCCATACGGCTTGCATGGGATCTGGTATAGATCCCATACGACCTGTATGGGATCCGAAACAGATCCCATAGGGCCTCTATGGGATCCGACACATATCCCATATGGCCTGTATAGGGCCCGATACAAATATACTAAAGCAACGCGGCCTGTATGGGATCCGGTACAAATCCCATACGGCCTGCGCGGGATCCGACCCAAATCACCTCCGGCGCCTGTATCGGATCCGACACAGATCCCCTACGGCCTGTATGGGATCCGACCCATGCGGCCTGCATGGTGTCCGATACAAGTCCAATGCGGATCCTGTACAGATCCGATACGGCCTGTACAAGATCCAAAACGGCCTGAGCAGGACCCTATACAGATCCGATACGGACTGCCGCAGAACCACATTGGGGCGCCCCGCGAAAGGCGCACGGGACGCAGGGGGGGGCGCAACTCGAGCACGGGAGGGCGCAACTCCCGAGGCGGAGGTAGCAACCCAACCACGCTCACGCACGAACGTTACGCGGTTGCGTTCCCCCCCTAGCGCAACGCAACCGGGCCCCAGGAACACGTTCTCCTCAACAACAACAACAACAACAACAACAACAACAACAACAACAACAGCAACAGCAACAGCAACAGCAACAGCAACAACAACAACAACAACAACAACAGCAACAGCAACAGCAACAGCAACAGCAACAGCAGCAACAACAACAACAACAGCAACACCAACAACAGCAACAGCAACAGCAACAGCAACAGCAACAGCAACAGCAACACCAACGCCAACGC
This sequence comes from Prorocentrum cordatum, assembly GCA_963575745.1. Classification (NCBI taxonomy): domain Eukaryota; class Dinophyceae; order Prorocentrales; family Prorocentraceae; genus Prorocentrum; species Prorocentrum cordatum. The sequence continues at coordinate 73,033 of CAUYUJ010003093.1, read as the reverse complement.
CAACACCAACACCAACACCAACACCAACAACAACAACAACAACAACAACAACAACAACAACAACAACAACGACGACGACGACGACGACGACAACGACAACGACAACGACAACAAAGACAAAGACAACGACGACGACGACGACGACGACGACGACGACGTCAACGACAACGACAACAGCAGCAGCAACAACAAGAACAACAGCATCATCACCATCAACCTCATGTAAAAAACGATGACCGGCGGCGAGTCAATCCGCGGCGCCCGGCCTGCCATCCCGCTACGGCTGTCGAAGCCGTAGCCCGGCTCGCTGTACTGCATGGGCATGGTTGGTAGGTACGTGATGGTCTCGCGCCCCTTTGCACCCTCCACTGCGAGCCTGAGGACCACAGCAGTCTGAGGTGATAAATGCCGACAAGCCCAGGGCGAGAAGCATAGAGGATGAGGGCACCTGGCCAGGAAGGCTGTGCAGGGAGGGAGAGAGAGAGAGAGAGAGAGAAAGAAAGAAAGAGAGGGAGAGCCCTGCGCAGGTGCGCTCTGCACACACAATCCGCGCACCGACTCCGTGGGTTGGCATTTACAGCACGCAGCGCGTCCTGCCCCTCCTTCCCTATCCCCCTCCCCATCACGAAAAGATGCCCAAAGCTGAACCACAAAGAACACGGAAGCCCACACTGCAGACGAGCGCCAATCCATGGCATGCGCGTGAACCCCAAGCCGCCAATGTGCGGCCCCCTTCCTCACTACCTGCACATACCCGTACCCTCTACCTCCTCCTCCTCCTCCTCCTCCTCCTCCTCTCCTCCCCCTCCTCCCCTCCTCCTCCCTCCTCCTCCTCCTCCTCCTCCTCCTCCTCCTCCTACTCCTATCCTTATTCCTTATTTTATTGGAATATACTCCTACTCCCCCCTCAGGCCGGCCGATAGGGGCCGCATCCGGGTGGTCCCATCCTAACCTGTAAAAAACAATACAAAATCAACATGTTTCTTATTTTTTCCTCTCGACATGGACGTCCTGTCGTCCACGGCGATAATCCATTGCAAAAAATACCACAAAGAGCACACGCGCGCGTTCATGTCAGAATCCTACCGAACACCGTGTGTTTGCAAGCATTTCAACATAAAAACATCAAAAACCCAATGCTTTTTCACAAAAATTCTACAAATTTCCTGCCCGGGCTCTCTTGCTGAAATCATAGGAAAACCATAGGAATCTTAAGAATTCGGTCAAATCCAGCGATTTCACGTCATCGCGCGGTGCACTCGCGATGCTCTGTCATGCACCCAGGCCGCGAATCCTGTGCAAAAAATACCACGCGGGCGACATGCGCGCGCGTCGCCGCGAGCGCATGCTCAAATCCTTCTAGAGTCGTCGCCGTCATTGGCACCGTCGCATGGACGTCCTGTCGTCCACGCGGAGGGCGACGACAAGGACGACGATGGACGCAAGAATTCTGCGGAAGCGGTCGAGGAAGCGTCCGGTCGTACAAAAGCTGGCGCCGGATGGCCATGCATGACCACGAACCCCCGGCGGCTGAAAGAGAAGCGGTGCAGTCGTCGTCGTCGCGGTGGTCGTCGTCGTCGTCGTCGTCGTCGTCGTCGTCTCTCCACTGGTCCTTCCAATGGAACTCCTCCTTTCCCTCCCTCTCCCCTCTTCCCCTTCCTCTCCTTGCCTCTCTCTCTCTCTCTCTCTCTTTGGCCTACTACTAATTACTACTACTACTAGTACTACTACTACTACTACTACTACTACTACTACTACTACTACTACTACTACTACTACTACTACTACTACTACTACTACTACTACTACTACTACTACTACTACTACTACTACTACTACTACTACTACTACTACACCTACTACTACTACTACTACTACTACTACTACTACTACTACTACTACTACTACTACTACTACTAACTACTACTACTACTACTACTACTACTACTACTACTACTACTACTACTACTACTACTACTACTACTACTACTACTACTACTACTACTACTACTACTAATACTACTAGTACTAGTAGTACTGCAAGTACTTGTCATAGCACTACTTTTTCTGTACTACTACTACTGCTACTACTACTACTACTACCACTACCACTACCAACACCACTACCACTGGTACTACTACTCCTGCCTCTTGGGGCCTCCTGGGCCCCCTTGGGGTGTCCTGTCAGACCGTCGGGCTTCCTCCGGCCACCTCTGGCTTCCTGCGGTGTACCGGGCCATTCTCGACTCGTCTGGCAATGCGTGCGCGGCATTCAACACGCGCTCGCCAGTTCCCGTCGGCAACCGCCATCGCGGCCGCATCAGCTGTACCAAACCGGCTGGCCGGTGTGACTTCGGCCCCCAGTTGTGCCAGCTTTGCTTCTTATGTTGTGGGAGGGCGGGTGGGACTGGGCATGCCATGCTTGACTCGCTCGAGCTGGCTAGCTTGACTCCTATCCTTATTCCTTATTAGAATATACTCCTACTCCCCCCTCAGGCCGGCCATTAGGGGCCGCATCCGGGTGGTCCCATCCTAACCTGTAAAAAACAATACAAAATCAACATTTTTCTTATTTTTTCCTCTCGACATGGACGTCCTGTCGTCCACGGCGATAATCCATTGCAAAAAATACCACAAAGAGCACACGCGCGCGTTCATGTCAGAATCCTACCGAACACCGTGTGTTTGCAAGCATTTCAACATAAAAACATCAAAAACCCAATGCTTTTTCACAAAAACTGTACAAATTTCCCGCCCGGGCTCTCTTGCTGAAATCATAGGAAAACCATAGGAATCTGAAGAATTCGGTCAAATCCAGCGATTTCGCGTCATCGCGCGGTGCACTCGCGATGCTCTGTCATGCACCCAGGCCGCGAATCCTGTGCAAAAAATACCACAAAGAGCACACTCGCGCGTTCATGTCAGAATCCTACCGAACACCGTGTGTTTGCAAGCATTTCAACATAAAAACATCAAAAACCCAATGCTTTTTCACAAAAATGCTTTGGGGTGTCCTGTCAGACCGTCGGGCTT
>CAUYUJ010003093.1:52500-65000 GCA_963575745.1 Prorocentrum cordatum | reverse complement strand
GGGCAAAGATACTGAACTAAAATCGAAAACTGCCCTCTGCCACCGAATCCGATCCAAAAGCGAACGGTCGTATCCTGCGCGGTGGCCACAACCGCGACGCCAAGCCAAATGGCAGCTGATATCGTTGGTGCGTCCGGGGCTTGCACTGATCCTCCTCCTCCTCCTCCTCCTCCTCCTCCTCCTTCTCCTCCTCCTCCTCCTCCTCCTCCTCCTCCTCCTCGGCCTCCTCCTCCTCCTCCTCCTCATCCTCCTCCTCCTCCTCCCCCTCCTCCTCCTTCTCCTCCTCCGCCGCGAATCCTGGATTGATTGTCCTCACCCACGGCGGCCTCGTTGGGATGCCCAAATGCCACGCCTGCCATATCGCGGTGAGCAGTCTGCCCTGGAAGCAGAAGACGTTGGGCACCCAAACAGGCAAACCGCCTGAGACATCCCCATGATCTGAGCGCGAATCCTTGATTCGGACCCCCCTCGGGGCACCCAAATGCCACGCCTGCTATATCGTGGGCAGTCTGCTCTGTAAGCAGTGGATGTCGGGAACCCAAACAGGCAAACCGCCTGAGTCGGGCGAATCCTGGATTGTCCTCACCCACGTCGGCCCCCCCTTGGGGTGCCCAGATGCCACGCCTGCTACATCGCTGAGCAGTCTGCTCTGGAAGCAGAGGAGGTTGGACACCCAAAGAGGTAAACCGCCTGAGTTCTGTTCACAATCTGGGCGCAATTCCTCGAGTGTCCCCACCCCTGGCGGCCCCCCCTTGGGGTGCCCAAGTGCCACGCCTGATAGATCGCCGTGATCAGTGGCCGAAGTGAGGGTGAGTATGAGTGCAACTGAGTCTGATTGCGAGTGAGTCCGAGTGAGTCTGATTGCGAGTGAGTGAGATTGAGTCTGAGTAGGTGAGTGCACGAGGGAGGCGGGTGTGAGGTGAGGCGGGGAGCGTCGGAGTAATAACAAAAAACCAGCTGAGAACATGGGGAAGAAGAACCCCGTTTTATTGAAGCTTCTAAAATTATGCGGGAGGCTGGCATCTGCGCATTTCCTATTGAATTCCTGTTGAAAACGAAATACTCGACGCGGAGATCCCCATCTGTGCATCTCTTGTCCTGGCACTTTCTGCTGCGAGCGTCTGGGTGCGAGTGAGTTTGGGTATGAGTGCGCCGAGTATGAGAGTCTGGGCGCGGGCAAGTCTGAACGCGAGCGAGTCTGAGTGTGAGCGAGTCTTAGTGTGAGTGAGTCTACGTATACGAATCTGAGAATGACTACATAGTGTCAGTGTATCTGAGCGCGAGTGGTCCAAGATTGGTTGGGCCTAAGTATGGAAGAATATGAATAAAAGTATGGGTGTAAACGCATAGGGATATGAGTGACCTGAGAGGGGAAGCAAGCGGGAGGACAGGGGGCGGGGGTCCTGCCGGAGGAGCTGCTTCATTTGACCCGAGACGCCGAGAATCCGAATAACGAGACGATAAACGACTCGCCAAACTACGATTGGCACCCAGTGTCAAACCTGCAGCATGCAGGGCTGCTGCAAGTCGAGGTAGAGGAAGAGGCCTGAAGAGCTTGAATAGCTGCACCACTCTTGCAGCCGAACACGAATGGCTGTGAAGCGCGCGGACTGCGACCGGATGCCGGCCGGCCATTTGCTCGTCGATCCTCTCGTTGACGTTGATAATGAGAAAGCCTATCTGGGCCATGGAGCTGGACCGTATGGTGTGCGACATTTGCTGCATATGCTACCCCATCGTCTCGTACAGAAGAAGCTTGCGTGCTCGCCGCGGGTACGACCATACCCGCCATGCCTCCGGATCAGAGAGAGAGAGAGAGAGAGAGAGAGAGAGAGAGAGAGAGAGAGAAAAAAAAAAAAACTGTGCTCGGGACTTGCCCGAACGGGCCGAAAAAATGCGCGAAATTGATCGAAATTGGGGACACGTGCACTGACTGGCCTCCCGTCGGCCGAAGATCTTGCACCAGCCTCTCGGCCGCGACCAGGCTCGAAGCGCCAAAGCGCGCGTTTCGACCTTGAGCCAAAATGGCTCGAGCCAAGATGGCCGCAGAGGGGGGGGGGAAAGGGAGGAGGAGGAGGAGCAGACAGACAGACAGCAGACTGACAGACAGACAGACAGACAGACAGACAGACAGACAGACAGACAGACAGACAGACAGACAGACAGACAAACAGACATGTGCGTGGGATCCTTCGTCAGCTTGACCTCTAAACGGTAAGAAATTTCAGCAAAGCTTGGACCCTGGGGGGCGAAAACGTTTCGGACGCCAATTAAAGCGCGGGGGGCCGCGCACACGTCCCGGGGGAAGAGCCTGCCTGGAGGCACACCTCTCCACCAAGCCACCCGCACGACGGAGCCCGAAGGCCAGAAACCGCCTTACGGGCACCCGAGAAGAGAGGGGCCCCCCAGTCAAGAACCACCCCCTGACGCGCCGCCCCACGCAGAGGCAGGCCCTCGTTGCGGACACTTGGCCCAGAGGGAGGCCTCGGAGGGGGCTGGGAACTACCTCTCCCACGGGAACCCCGACCGCGCCCACGAGGCGCCTGACGAGGGAGGGAAATCGTCAGAACAGAGGTCGGGAGGGGGGCTCGGCGGGAGGCGGCCAGCAGCCTGAAAAGCCCTAAATCTCTCGTTCCGAGACCTGTCGAAACTTGCCGACCTCGACAAAACATTATGAACTGCAGGCGCAGCCTCAGACTCACCACCCACCAAATTCCTCACTTCAAGGCTCGTCTGTCCAAAACCCTTGTAGCTCACATCTAGTTGATCATCTTCGATAACTACCGATAAAGGAGGGCCTAGTGAGACTGGGCCCGCTATGCACACCGCCGCCATGTCCTTCATCGCCTCGCAGAGAAGGGCCGCCAGCTTGGTGCCGTACATGTGTGAGAGCTCCACCGCGTACATGATGAGGCCCTCGTCCGTCCCTGTCGTCGTCTGCCGGTCGCCCTTGCCCTTGCCTGGCTTTCCCTCGTGCACTTTCCACCTGGGGCACGGGGCCAGGGCAGCCAGCTGCTGAGGGGAGCGGGCCATGATCACACCCTTCCACGTGCTCGCGAAGCCCTGCGCCAGCTCTGCGTCGCTCAGATTGCCGTCGGCGCCCCGCCATTCCATCGGCGTCGCGAAGATCGCCGCGTAAGAGGGGGCCTCTGCTTTCGCAGCCCTCCTGCTCTCCTGATCGCGCGTTGCCGCGCAGCACCTTTGGCTGCACGTCGCACGCCTCGCCCGTTGCCTCCTCTGACTCCGACAAGCCGCCCTTCTTGACCTCGTGCCTTCTGAACGCCACAACAACCAGGTCCTGGGCCTCGCGGGAATCCGCCAACACGAGGCGCCCCATCATCGTCCCCTCCGCGTCGCGGAGGTTCTCGTTCCCGCCCCCCTCGCCCGCGCCACGGCCCCCCCCGCGCGGCGGCTGCCCCACGTGCATCGCCGAATCCGCCAGGGCCGCAGGGCCAGCAGGCTGCCCCCCCAGCGCCACGCCGCCGCTGCCGTCGCCGCGCTGACCGAGGGAAGGGCCGACGCGGCACCACCGCTCTGGGCGGGTGCTAAACCAGATGGCCACTGAGGTGGTTTAGGCCCGCGCGCCCAGTCCCAGGCAGTCGGCACCCCCAGCGTTCTGGCGGCACTAGCCCATGAAACTGTCGAGCCACATCTGGAAGACAGTGCCCCCGAACCAGGGACCGAGCGAGGCGGCGACCAGCGGCTTCCCTTGAACTCAGCATCGCGTGACATACCAGGTACTGGTCAGTGGGAGACAGTACATGGCCAGCATTTCGCACATGATGTTTTGCCCGAAGATGGCTAAGCAGGCCACATGTCACACGAAATGCCGCCTCGCACCTCCCACCACCACCTCCACCCACTCACACTTCCATGGGCGACGGGCCTCTGGAGCGGGAGGGGCCATAACTTCACGAGGCGGCCGGTGCCCAGGAGGGGGCACTTGGACAAGGGCCTGAGCCAATCAAATAAAAGCGACGCCAACGTTGATGAAGTCGGGCGCCAACTCGGGGCCCACGAACCGACAGGGGCACTCTGAGAGCTCTTCCATGACGAGGGCCGCCTAGAATCTGCCAAGCCTCCCGGGCATCTTCCTGGACGCGAGGAGCCCGCGGGGACGCATGCTTCGTCGGACGATCCTGTAGCACAAGGCTGCGCCCGTCAAACTCCTGGGCTGGCAAGCGGCCAAAAAGTGCGCACAGAAGCTGGCGGTGACTGCCAGGAGAGCGCGCAATCTGCCCGCACCAGCTCAAGCGCCGAACAAGTAGCTCCCTGGCGCTCGGGACAGCTTTCAGCACTGTAAAACTTGAGCATTCGACCAAATCGTCGCGCGCTCACCATCGCGCAACGCGCCTCGGCCATGCAACGGAACACCACAGGCGCGGCAAATGAAATTCCGAGTCCCCGCACTGCCGGGGGGGCCACCACCATCGCCTCCAGGCCGCTCAGTGAAGCATTCTGGACGAGACCGACCAGGATAATCCGAGTCCACTTACAGGGGCACCTGAAAGATCAGAGCCCACCCATGGAGTAGAAGCCCGACGACGACGCCCCCATACACAGAGCAACTTCAGGACCTGCGACACCAGACAGGGAAGCGCGAGTTACAAAATATCGCGTGCACTCCTGGACCTCGACTCCGAGAATGGAGACTGCGCGCCGGCGAAGCCATCGCTTTACTTCGTTACCGCCATGCCCCGACACGCGAAATAAGGTGACCTGCTTGCTCACGTTGGCCCCGAACCCCACCTTCTCCAGCTCCCCCTCGAATGCCTGGTCCGACTTTCTCGTCCACGCCAGAACCCCCGACATCCTCTGAAATCTAGATGCCACTGCAAAATTCCAAGCATCACCGGCGCATTTAAGGGGGCCGAGGTTCGCGCTCACATCGCTCCACTTCGCAATGAGAGCCCGAGAGGCACGGTGATCTTCCCGATATTTCCTAGAGAAGATGGGCCTGCTGAAGGTGCCCCCGAACAGTGAGACGACAAATTGGCCCCCCACGGCGCCCCCCTCGCCTGATTGAAGCCACGAAGGGGCCCCGTCAGACGCTGGGGGACAGGCGCGCGACCCGCGGAATCTTCGCACGGCCAACGGCACGTCCCAATAATTCGCAGCATGCAAATCCATCGCGGCGCCCAGCTCAGCGCGGTGGCCCGACGCGAACGCATTGATCATGTCCTCCAGGCTCGCCGAGAACGCGCGATAAGAATGTCGCAGCCTCCGCGCCACTCGGGCCGCCATGAACGCCCCCTCCACGCGGCGGCGCTCGATGAAGCCGCAGTCGCCCACGCCGAGGGGCGCCTTCAGGATGTCCGCGTAGAAGCACGCGCCGAGTGAGTTGAGGACGCGAACAACTCCCTCGCCTTTCACTCCAGAGGCCCCGCTCCTGCGGAGCCCCACCGCCGAGCTGCGGCACCAGTGCCTGGGGGCCCTTGCCGAGCGTCTTGTCATTCGAAAGCTCCCCGGCATCGCCTGCGAGAAGCTGGACATGTCGGGCGCCCCAGCACCCGGGCCCACTCCCCAACGCCCACGCACAAGCCGCTCATCAATACAAGGCAGAACTGCCACGGTTCGACAAGCGGGGATCTCCCTGGCACGGCGCGTCGTCGTCCAGCCTTCTGCACCGCCCATGAGACTCGCCCGAAATCACTGCGAGCGCACTCCTCCATCTCGATGCTGAGGTCGGGCAGCGGCGCCTCTGACGCCTCCAACACGGGCGGGTCGACCTCCACTGTCGGCATGCCTCCCGACCTCCCTGGCTGCTGCCATGCCGTTAACTTTTCCTCTGGTAAGCTGGGCCGCTCGGACGGCGAATCCGTCGCGCTTCCTCGGCCCGAACCTGCATCGACCCGCTTCGCGAGAGAGCCCCATCGCCAGCGCCAGCGCACGCGCTCTCCAGGCCGCCTCGAAATCCTCCGCGTGACTTTTCTTTGCTGCTCGCTCTTGTCGTCGTTGTTGGTGTAGCCTCTGCGTTACCTCCTTGAGTGCCGTCTTCAGTTCCTGCAACCCCCCACTCGCCTCATCCTCCGTCGCCTCACAAGTCTCGCGAAGAAGGCCCGCAAACCCGCGCGCCGCGGGGCCCACATCGGCGCACATAGCAGACATGTCCACCGCATCCTCCAAGGACTCGCGGGGAAGGCGCCCAACCACGCACGCTGCGGGACCCACATCAGCGCACGTAGCAGACAGCAGCCTCCGTCGCCTCAAGGGACTCGCGGGGAAGGCCCGAAGCCCCGTACACCGTGAGACCCACATCGGTGCACATAAGAAAAGAAACCCCCGTCTCCTCGAAGGGCTCGGGGGAAGGCCCCCAGCCCCGCACGCTGTGGAACCCACATCAGCACACATACTCGAGATACTCGCCGAAATCGTCGCTGTCGGGCCAGTCGATCCGCACGTGGTCATTCTCTGAGGCCTCACCACCGATGGGGTCGCCGATCCCCTTGCCCGCGTGCATGCTGCAAATAATCCTAGCAAGGCCCGAAGTCCAGCTCGGTGTCGGAGAAATTCACGGCGCGATGCAGCATCCCCTGGTACTGTTCACCACGTCCAACTCTGAACATTGTCTGACCAGCCTCCACCAACACCCTATTCATACAGTCAAAAAAAAAACTTGTCTGGGCCGCCTCGGCGTAGCATATCCGTCCACATTGGGCATTCATCTGGCAGTCTGTCTTCCATAAGCGTCAGGAAGTCGCGCTTCAGGTCCCATCCTCTACGTAGGGCGTCCATCATCTTATCCATATGCCACTCCACGCGTGGAGTCCTCAGAATCTGCGCAGAGAACTTCGGAACGCCAATGTGCAGCATGATCGGCACATGATCTGGGGCTTGAACGCTTGCAGCTGCGCGCCCAGTCCACACAGCGTATGACGCTGCACAATCATATCAGCCACGTGCAACGGGGAGAGCACGAAGTCTATTATAGAGCTGCCGCCGTTGGTATTGAAATAGGTTGGGCAGACACAGAAACGAGCGTTCGCCTCAATCAGGGTGTGCTTGGCTGCATTCCACCGTGGTATATCACCGCCTCCCAAGCGACGAATTTCTCTGGTTGCCGCCTCCTCCGCCACTACTCCGTTTTCCACCCATTGCCATTCGACTTAGGCCCACACCACCTCGGTTGGGGAAGGAAGCACACTACTATCAAGCAATAATCTTGGCAGCTGTGTTTCACCCTGACCGCCAGCGATCGACATTCCGCTCACTTTGGACTGGACCACCCACGCACGATATCGTTGAACTGGTAGGAGCAATTCAGGATCACTGCGCAACCCGTGCTGCTGTTCGTGTAGTGCCCTAGGCGATACTCGCTCTCGATGATCCACTGTCCCTGGACACGACGATGGAATGACTGTTCTGTTTTTCTGTCACACGCCTGCGTCCCTCCCAACAATACAAAATCAAACGACCTACAACTCGAAACAATATCATCCAGCCTATCGCCTCGAACACTCTGAGGGCTCCTTTGCGGTTGCTGCGGAAAAGATCTGGCCTGCTGCCAGCTGAATCGCTCGAGAAACCATGGCAGCTGGAGGAGGAGGAGGAGGAGGAGGAGGAGGAAGAACAAGAGCAGCAGCAGCAGCAGCAGCAGCAGCAGCAGTAGCCTGAGGGCGAGGGCAAGGGCGGAGGGCGAGAAGGACGAGGCGGCGCCTGCTCTGCGGTGATGTCGCAGACGCCCTGCTCGACACATTGCTCGCCCATGTCGAAGGTCTTCTCCTTCTTAAAGCGCAGCTTGTTCGGGCGCTCTGGGAACAGGAACACCTGCTGGTCAAGATCAGCCAGCATTGAACTGGGAAAGCGGACCGAAACGAGATGTGCGTCGGATCGGGCTGCACCAGTGCGGAACAAGAACCGAGTCGGATCGGCCGCGCCAGCGTGCATAGCACCGCCGTGCATGCATCCGGCCGCATCGGACCGCCAGAACATCGGAATCGAATCGGATCAGGATGGCCAGAACTGGTATCGAATCGAATCGATCGGATCCAAGTGGGCCCTGCGGGACGGCCGTGGATGCCCCAAAGCCCTCACCCCGCACTTTCGGCCGCGAGGCCTCAGGAGCTGCTGATGGCTGCGGCTCCTCCAATTCCACATGCGCGCGGGCATGAGTTCTCCACGCCGGCGTTGTTGTTGGGAGGGGCGCGACGGGGCACGCGAGGGCTTGGAGCCCCTCTCTCAGGGGTGCGCAAACATGGATTAACGATCCATGGATTTGGCGCGCGGTCGCCAAATCCATGGATCGGGGGAGGTGCCTTCCCCAAAATGCGGCCGGTGTCGCCTCGCTCGGCGGCGGAAATCCGCGATTTCTCATGGGAACGGGACCCGTCGCTAATCCACGCCCCCTTGACCCATGTTTCGGATCGCCTGACGCTGGGGCCCCAGATCTGGCCAACATCGGCGTCTTCCCCCGAAACGCCGACCACGGCAGTCGCAAGTTGGTTTTGACTCCACCGACATGTCGGCCAGCGCTGACACACCTTCCCCAAGACAGTGCACATTCCCAGAGAGAGGGAGCGGTGCAGCTTCGATGGGCCAGGGCCAAGGCCAGGCGACCTGCCAGGGATCCAACGGGGACAGGCAGCCTCACCCGATCAGGGAGCAGGGCGTGCACAGAGCCCCCTTTGCTTCAGCAAGGCGCGCGCTCGTGAGCAGGTGCGGCGCCCGCGAGCACGTGCCTCGCCGAGTGGGAGACAACCGCGAGTCGAGCTCTGCGGCGCGCCGGGAGGGCACGCACAGAGCTTGGCGGGGCAGGCGTGGTGCAGGCGCCGCGGCGACGGCTCCACGGACGGAGGCTTCGCTCAGACGGCTCGGCCCGCGACTGCCAAGGCTGCCTCGACGCCCCTGCCCGCACCAGCAGGGGAAGCAGAAACTGAGTATCGTTTCACCGATCCCCATCCCCAGCGGCATGCCCTGGGCCCCGCTAGCCGAATTACCCCCCTAGATGGGGACATAGGTCGTTCTCTTCGGGTTTCGAGGGGTGTATCCCCAACTGGGGTTGTAATTTGGTGGGGGTCTCGAAGGGGACGGAGGTGGGGATGGGGATCGGTCAAACGATACCGAGAAACGGCACGAACGAGAACGCGGGTCCAGAAAACGAACCCCTTTGCCGAAGGCCCAAGGCCCCGTGGAAGCATCCCAGAAACGAAGAGCATTAAGTCGGGCATGTTCCCCTACAGGCAGATTTTCTACGAAAAACAAAAATTACCCTAAAAAATCAAAAATTATCAAAAAGCACTCCAAAAATCGTCCACCGACTTTTTTGCATTATTTTTGAATATTCCCCCTGTAGAGGGACGGGCCCGACTTAACAATAGCACTCCAAGGTGGAGAGCCCAAGCACGAAGAACACCCGGGAATTTCACCCCTCCAAGACTGGGCCGTTCTGGGCCCAGCATTAAATGGCCTTCTCGGAGGTCCGCGCGGATTTCTTGCATCGACGCTGGACCCCCCCTCCTTGCGTGCGGAGCGCGCCATCAGGTGCCGCTGGAGGCGCCGCCAGGGGGTGCCCAGCGCCGATCCAAAAAATCCGCGCGGCGCTCCGACGGTTCGTGCTCTTGCCATTTTGCCTCCGATCCGGCCCGTGCCCGCCGAAGCGCTGCAGAGCTCAGTTCACGGTTCCCTCAGCTGGCGAGGCACGTGCGCGCACGCGCCGAGCCTGCTCACGAGCGCATGCCCTGCCGATCACGAGACGAGCGGACTTCAAGGGAGGGCTCTGGGGCAGGCCTCTGATCCCATCCCGTCCCTCCTCCTCCTCCTCCTCCTCCTCCTCCTCACCAGCAGCATCAGCACCAGCACCAGCAGCAGCATCAGCATCATCCCTCAACGTCGGCCCCAGGACCTGTCCGGGATCTCGACGCGGGCCCAGCCGTGGCGACGAGCAGCCCCCCCCCCACCCACCCGAAGGCCCAAAGAAGAAAGCCTCCTCCTGTTCCTCCTGCTGCTGCGCTGCGCCAGCGGCCGAGGTCCCTGCCTGTGAGTGCAGCTGGCAAGTGGGGCCCTGCCAGCCGCAGAGCCCGGGCCGCTTCTGCCGTCGGATGGCACGACAGGGCACGACACGACAAGAGGGAGAGGACGACGGCGGACGACAGGACCAAAACCGACAGAGAGGGGCGGGCGCTGACGAGGCGAGGCCCATGACGACGACGCCAGCAGTCCCCGCAGGTGGTCACGGTGGCAGCACCAGGCCCGTCAGTGACCTCCGGGCGGTTGCAATCAGCACCGATTGCAGAAAACGCTCTACAAGCCTTTTCCGTGGCCAACCCGTGCCCCAGCCCAGACACGGATCCAGGCCCCAGCTCATTCGTTGCCCTGAAGCGCTGAGGCTCCTGCGCCTCTGAAAGCGCTCCCGCCCGCCACAGGAGAGGCCCCGCGGCCACGTGCGAGCCTGACTGCCGCTGCTGCCGAGGCTGGTCCCGAGGGCGCCGAAGGCCCACCTGGTCTCCTCGTTTCGTCCGTCTCCAGCGGGGGGCGTGGCGCTGGTGCCACGCAGTCCAATGCGGAGCCGGAGAGGGGACGAAACGCGATGGGCAGGACACAAGGAGGGCTACTAGGCAGACCCGCGCCGACTGTAGGTGTTGACGTCGGACTCGCTATCGTGACAGTAGGCGTTGGAAGAGTGGGTCGGGTTATAAGAAACAAACAGGCAAAAATATAAACTGTCGCAGGTCCTCGCCGATGTCTTGGGTCGGCACTGGACCCACTGGCGGCGCCGATCCAAGAGATCCGCGCGGAACTCCGAAAGTGTATGCTTAAGTTGTTTCGTGTTTATTCGGCGGTTGTGATTGTTGTGACCGTTGTGCAGTGGTGATAACGGTACTCGCGGGGCCATGGAGCTCGAGAGCGCTCGTGTGGTGGCGGCAGGCGGCCATTGGTGCGTTACCTGTCGCATCTTGCAGTGTAGGCTGCGTTGGGGCAGGGCCCGACATGGGCCGAGAGGTCCTATGCAGGTGGCTGGGTCGCCTGTGGAGCATAGGTGGGCTCCTGATGTTACTCGAGTGACTGGCTCGTGGTGCTGGTCGTGGCCATCGTGATCATGCGCGACGATTGAAGCAGACGTGGAGCTCAACCCATGTCAGCGCTGTCGTTCCCTCGTGCTGTGGACTGCCATCTTCCACGTCGACGGCGGGCGTAACAGTTGTCATGGGGTCACGGTCATAACAAATGTTTCGGTTCGTGGGGTCCTTCGCGGTGTCTGCGGATGATCGATGACGTTAGGTCCGTTGTGGGTGCAGCAAGTTTGCCCAGGTCGCACTGAGGCAAAATGGCGTGTACGTCCTCGGTCGCGTTCTGTGGTTCGACGAGGGAACGGATGGTGTCGGTGCGGAGCGGTGTGAGTGGGTCATCTGGTGGCTGATCCTGCAGAGATGACCTACTAGAAGCATGCCCTGCTGGTCTGTGTCAAAACGTTCGTGCGTTTCGTCGCTCTGGTGCTGGTGCTTGTCGCCCGCTGGTGGTGGTCGCAACGCGCGCGCAAGCCTGCAGCTGTCGGCGAGCTGTGCCGCGAGGCACGGCCGTGAGGCCCGTTCACATCTGCTGCGGCTGCGGCACCACGTCGGTCGGTCCCCGCTTGCGGGCCAGACCAGATCATTTGGTGCGTGCGCTGCCAGGTCGTTCGGAGAGGAGCTTGCGGGCGTCGCCCTCCTCTTCCTTCTTCCTCCTCCTCCTCCTCCTCCTCCTCCTCCTTCCTCCCTCCTCCTCCTCCTCCTCCTCCTCCTCCTCCTCTTATCTGCAGGCCTCCCAAGTGGGGTCCGAACAGACAAAGTTGGCGAATCGCGCCGATTCGCCGATGGCGCAGGTCGGCGTGGAGAAGAGAAGAGCGGGCTCCACATCGCCGCAGCATCGCCGACCCATCGCCGATGCGCCGCGGCGCCTCTGGCCCCATCTGCTCAGAGACAGCCTGGGAGGTCTGCATCCTGCCCCCTCCTCTACCTGCTGCTTCTGTGAAGGAAGAAAAACAGCATAACCACAAGCTTTCGGAGGTCCGGGCGGATAACCTGGATCTGCGCTGAACCCCCTCCCTAGCGGGTACCAACGCAAATCCAAGAAATCCAGGCGCATCTCCGTCATTTCATATTTGTGCCGTTTTTGTTTCTTCCAGACTACGTAGCGCTCCGCAGCGACCCTCCTCCACCGCGCAGCCGCGCGGCGCGCGCGCGCGCCCGACGCCCACGCGCGGTGGCATGGTTCGCACGCCTGCGAGCGGTAGCCTTCCGAGGAGAGGGGAGAAGCAGGGGAAGGAGCACGTGCTCTACTGCCAGGACCTTTTGCTCAGCGTGCCGCGGAAGCGGCCCCGGCCCCGGCGACACGCCATGCCCTGCGAGCGGATGGCGCTCCGCTCCGCGGGGCGGGAGGTCGGGAAAAGCTCGGGACGTGGACGCCTGGGGACTGGGAAATGGTTGCCGCGTCGCGCCGAAGCGCGGTGGGCCAGAACCGGCGGCGCGACACGGTAAGCCATAGTTCCTGACCGTATCCCCGGTGATGTTGCCCCTCGTGGTTGT
>CAUYUJ010003093.1:20000-50000 GCA_963575745.1 Prorocentrum cordatum | reverse complement strand
AGTAGTCGTAGTCGTAGTAGTAGCAGTAGTAGTAATAGTAGTAGTAGTAGTAGTAGTAGTAGTAGTAGTAGTAGTAGTAGTAGTAGTGGTAGCAATAATCTTAATAGAAGTAGTAGTACTCGTAGTGGTAGTAGTAGTAGTAGTAAGATTAATAGTAGGAGTAGTAGTAGTAGCAGCAGTATATAGAATAACAAAAAACTAGTAGTAGTAGTAGTCGTAGTAGTGGTAGTAGTAGTAGGAGAAGGAGGAGGTGTTGTAATACCTAATACGTAGTACCTACTACGCAGCACGTGGTACGTAGTACGTAGTACGTGATAGTACTTCGCTGTACGTAGTAGTACGCAGTAGTAGTAGTACTCGTCGTCGCTGGTGTTGTAGTAGCTGTAGTACTACTGGTACGTAGTAGTAGCAGTAGTAGTAGTCGTCGTAGTAGTATCAGTATTACTGGTAGCAGTAATACAAATGATTGCTACTAGTAGTGAAAGAAGCAGCGCAAGCAACTGTAGTAGCAGTAGTAGTAGTAGTAGTAGTAGTAGTAATAGTAGTATTAGTAGTAGTTGTAGTAGTAGTAGTGGTATTGGTAGTAGTAGTAGTAGTAGAAATAGTAAAAGTAGTCGTCGGTGTAGTAGTGGTAGCAGTAGTACTTCTAGCAAAGGTAGTAGTGCGCGTAGTAGTGGCAGTAGTAATAACAAAAGTAATAGTAGTAGTAGTAGTAATAACAGTAGTAGTAGTAGTTGTTGTTATTGAAGCTGTTGCTGTTGTATTAGAAATAATAATAGCAGTTATCATGTTCCTCACATTCCGCATCCCCCCTGCCCAAGACCGCCTCAGGACCGCCAAGAGAACCGCAAGGTTGTTGTCGTCGTTGTCGTCGTCGTGGTCTTCGTCGTCGTCGTCGGCGGCGGCGGCAGACAGACAGACAGGGAGACAGAGAGGCCGATGACGACGACGACAGGGACGCACGGGAGCACCACAACGGCTGCGTCCTCATCCTCCTCCTCCTCCTCCTCCTGCTGCTCCCCCTCCCATTCCTGCTACACACACTCCTCCTCTCCTGCGTCCGTTGCGTTGCGTTGCGTCGCGATGCGCCTGGGGGGGTGGAGGGTCCATTGCGTTGCGTTGCGTTGCGCCCGGGGGGGTGGGGGCCAGCGAATGGTTTCGTCAATCACAACAGCTACAGCAACAACAACAACAGCAACATCAACAGCAACAACCATAACAACAACACCAACAACAACAACCACAACAACACCAAGAACCACAGCGACATCAACATTATAACTTAATCCTCGTCGTTGTCATCGCCATCATCATCAACACATCATCATCACCTCCACGAACCCAATCATCATCGTCATGATAAGTGCCATCGCCCGCATCATAACAATCATCATCTTCATCAACAGCATCAGCAACAGCAGCGCATCATCAGCATCATCAGCAGCAGCAGCGTCACCATCGCCGTCGCCGTTGTCAATATCGCCCTCCTCAACCTCGTTGCCGTCGTCGTCAATATCCGTGCCCTCGTCCTCGCCCGCGTCATCGTCTTCATCATCATCATCATCATCAGCATCGTCATCATGATCATCGTCATCATCATCATCATCGGCCTCATCATCACCAGCATCAGCATAGACATCATCGTCATCATCACCACCACCATCATCATCATCATCCTTAGCCCACAGTCATGGCATGGAGTGTTGGCTGGTGATCATGAGGATGGCGCCAGGCGATGGCGGACCGATGTAACGAAACCCCACCAGACCTTGGGAGTGACGAGGGTGAAAGCTCAACGACTGGAATGTGGCCCAGACCATGCCAGACCTCTTGCCGTACCTGTTGGTTCGAATACGCCGAAAACAATGGACCTCGGGCTAGCTGGGCATGCTATGCAAAAGGCCCTTAGCCCACAGCCAATGCTTGGATTACAAAAAGAAAGGAACAGGCGTCCCATCCAGAGAATTACCACTTCAATGTGTAAGGGTTCAAGAAATATCTCATCAATAACGGAGCAGACCCCATATCAAGAGGACTCTTGGATTCGACAAGGACTTTGATATCATCTCACTAGCAGCAGAGCATATCCAAAAATCCGGGGAACTCCTTTCGGGTTTGACTCGACTTGTAATATGGTTACACTAGGGATGGGGCAGACCCCGATCCAATGTATTCCTATTGCGTGCGGGTCGGCTTCCAATAAAACTTCAATCGAAACGATGTGGATATCACATCCAGGCGGTGTTCTTCCTCTTCCTCCTACTTCACACATGTTCGAGCAAGAGAACAGAGAACGAGAGAGAGAGAGAGAAACAAACAAAAAGGAACAAAAAAAAAACGGTGTCCCAATTGGAATGATGCAGATTCCATTCGCAAGGGGCTCTAGCTTGTGTTCACAAATGGAGCAGCGGAGATTCAAGTAGGAACGGATCATCAGATCCAAAGGACCCCACTTAATCGAAGCGCGACTCTACATGTAATCTCAATAATAACGGAGCAGACACCATATCCAGAGGTACCCGGTCGGATCCGACAAGGATTCTGGCACCATACCAACAATAGCGGAGCAAATCCCAAATCCAGAGAATTCTTATCGGATTCGGCCCGAATTGCAAGATGATTCCGTTAGAAATTGAACAAGCCCCCGATCCAATCTATTCCCCATAAACTCGGGTCGGCCTTCAATAAGATTTCAATGTGAAGCGAACAGACACCATGCCCAAATAATTATGATATCTTCCTCCGTTTTAAACATACTCGGGAGACAGAAAAGAAAACGAAAGAGAGAGAGAGAGAGAGCGAGAAACGAACAAAAATCCAATCGGAACGGAGAAGATTCCATACCCAGCGGCTCCCAACTGCACCCGACTGAAATTCCAGAGGACCCAGAAGAACCCCCCTTGCTTGAAGTAGAACGCTAATGAAGTTTCAATGGTAACGGAGCAGACCCAATTTCAAAAAGACTCCGGCTTGATCCGACCGTAATCCTGATACGATATCAGTAACAGCGGAACTCATCCCAAGCCCAGAGGGTTTTATCTGATTAAAGTCGGATTACACAGCGACTTCGTTTGAAACGGACCAAGACCCCGAACCAATGAATCCCCATTGCGTTCGGATCGGCTTCCAAGGGAATTACCATGGGAACCGAAATTGCACTATATCCAGAAGCTCCTGAACGACCAAGCCCAGTTCCACATCATCGCACTGCAACTTTATCTATAACCGAAACAACTACCAGGCTTCATTAATCAACTAAAATCGACTAGATTGTTCTGAGCTGTCCGCTGGTCTCAAGAAAACAGAACAATCCACTACATAACTATATGCATTCATACATACATGCTCACACTTGTTTGGTTTGCGGGTCGAGAACGAGCCTCTTCTGGTTAAGAGCTAGGCGGGCAGCGCAAAGCACGAATTGGGATACGTACACACACATACATACACACATACAAACAAACATACAAACATACACACATACATACATACAAATTTGCATACGTATATGTACATATATGTTACATATATAAATGTATATACACATATATGTGTACACACATACCTATGTGTGCATGGACTTGCTGCGTCGGCGGCGAGGCAGAGGCAGTCCGCTCCAGCGTGTGGCTACTCGGGGCAGCAGAAATGCGAATTACCCGACGTGCAAGAGGGACAACAAAGACGAGACGGCTCCAGCGTGTGGCTACTCGGGGCAGCAGAAAGGCGAATTACCCGACGTGCAAGAGGGACAACAAAGACGAGAGCGGCCGCGCGGGGGGAACGGGAGGGGCAGACATGGAAGAGTTCCGCGTAGAGCAGGCCGGAAAGGTAAGCCGAAGCAGCGGGTACCGTGACAGCAACCGGGGCCGAGGCCAAGGCGCACCCACGAGCGCTGCGAGGGCGCAGTGACGATGGCGAGCAAATAGGGAACCTGTCCAAGAGTCCGAGGACCGCCACCAGCAAAACCTTGAGTCCACCAGGCGCACCGACTGTGTGGTGCTGTGGCCGAAGCGCAGCGTCCGCAGCGGGGCAGCACCGAATGGGTGGGGCTGAGCTGCACGCCAGGAGCAGCAGCGGCGGCGCCATGGCGGCGCGCGGGGAAGGAGAGAACAGGGTAGGGGGGAGGAGAAGGAGGTAAGCTAGGTGCGCTCGCATCATATCAGACGTCCTACCCTTCCCTCCCATCCCGTACCATGGCGTAGATACCCTCTCGATTCGCACAATCGGATGTCGAGCAGGGCAATGATCGCGACAGGGTACGCGTTGCATGGTAGAGCACGGCATGGTATGGCATAGAAGAGCACGGCAGAGCGTAGCATGCCATAGCATGGCGTGGCATTGCGCAGTGAAGCATTGCATCTCAAAGCATTGCAACGCAAAGCATGGCATCGCACAGCAGCGCAAAACACAACACCGCACAGCATGTCATGGCATGGCGCCAAGTTTTTTGGAGGGTAAGTGGATCGCCTTCGAAAGGTCTGGGCCGGTCAGGGGTTATGGTTCCATGTCTAGCTTCTTGGGCTCCCCGGAAAGCTCCACACAAGGCGGGGCTGATGGAATGCACCAGCTGGCGCTGCTTTCAACATCGGCTTCTCAAAGAAGAAACGGAGCTCCCGCTTGATACTTCCTGAAAACGACGACGCCCCAAAGTGGGGGGGGGCTTCTGCGGCCCAAGAAATCAAAAAATCGACACCGAATGTGTAATCACTGATGATGTTTGTTCTAAAGGGGGTATATTTTCTATATTTGAGCGCCTATTTGGAAGGACCGAATACGCCCGCGCTGCAGCGGGAGCACAATTTGGAACAACCTTAGGAGCAGAAATGAGGCCAACGCTTCAGCAGGGAACAAAAAAAACCTTGCGAAAAAACATGTCCCGGGAATCCCGTGTAAGAAAATACGCGAAAGGGGGGCCGGAAGTCTTCCGGACGTCAGGACGTCAGCAGGAGAGAGACATTGTGTAATTCGAGGGGGCCAGGAAGGCCCCGACCGCGGGGGAGATATCGTGTAATTACGGGGGGGAAGGAACGCCCCGACCGCGGGTAGCCCCCCGCGGGCGGGGCGGCAGCACCCCACGGCCCAGCACGGGCAGCGTCCTGGCAGCGCGGGGGGAAGCACCCCCCGATGCGGCGACCAAGTGGTGGCTGCGCTGAAGAGGGGGACGGCGGGGGGGGGAAGGGGGGAAGGGGGGAAGGGGGGGGGGAGGGAGGGGAGGGGGCAAGCTAGGTGCGCTCGCGTCATATCTGACATCCTACCCCTCCCTCCCATCCCTTACCATGGCGTAGATCCCCTCTCTACTCGCACAGTCGGATGTCGAGCAGGGCAATGATCCCGAAAGGGTACGCGATGCATTGTAGAGCACGGCATGGCATGGCGTAGAAGAGCACCGCAAAGCGTAGTATGTCACAGCATGGCGTGGCGTGGCGTAGTGAAGAATTGCAGCACAAAGCTTTGCAACGCAAAGCATGGCATCGCACAGCGGCCCCGAACATAACATTGCATAGCATGGCGTTGAAGATCAAAGCGTAGCATGGCATAGCACGACGTGGCACTTAAGCACTGCATATCACAGCTTCAGCTGAAGGCATGGCATCGCGCAGCGGAACGCAACCTAGCATTGCATTGCATGCCGTGGCATGGCACGGGAAATGACGCCAGCGCTGCAGCGGGAGCACGATTCGGAACGAGCGGAAGCGCGGAAATGAGGCCAGCGCTGCAGCGGGAGCACGATTCGGAACGAGCGGAAGCACGGAAATGAGGCCAGCGCTGCAGCGGGAGCACGATTCGGAACGAGCGGGGCCCGAAAATGAGGCCGGCGCCTCAGCGAGAGCAGCATTTTGAAAAAAATGCAAGCGAAAACCCAACTCCGGGGAATCCTGTGTAAAAAACAATACGCGGGGGGGGGGGGGCGAACACTCCCAACCCGTCATCAGGGGATAGAGGAGAGTAGTATTCATATTGAGTAATTGTGGAGGGGGGGGAGAGAGAGAGGGAGGGGGGGGGAGGGGCGGGGAAGGGGGGGGGGGGGGGGCAATACTGCGGCCAAGAAAAGCCAGCGCGGGCACGGGCCCGCGCGTCGGCCGGCGGCGCCAGCCCCGGGGGCGGCGCGCCGCGCGCCGCGGCGGCGAGCCGCTGGCGGCGGCGCCGAACCGCGAGTGGCTCCCCGAGCAGCATGGCCAGGCGGAGCGGGAATGAGGAGGGAGGGGAGGCCCCGTCCCCACTCTCGCAGGCCGAAGGCCGGGGCCGAGGGGCAGGCCCCGAGCCAAGGGGCAAGCTCCTGGCCGCAGCCTAGCAAGCCAGCTCGGGTTCCCTCGAACCAAAGCGGCTTGAGTCACATGGCTTGAGCCAAAGGGGTACGGTCGTATATACATAGATACATACATAAACAAATAGAATGATGGCGTGGTGCTGGTTGAAAGCATAGAGAGACACACATCGAGATACGTTTTCCCGATGCGTCCCGATGTCTGCCCTGATAGATAGATAGTGAGATCGACAGATCCATGTACATGTGTTATAAGCATACGTTTATATGTATAAATGTGTATATATATATATGCGGCTAAGAGAGGGAGGGAGAGAGGGAGGGAGAGATTCCCCGAACGATACTTGCACGTTGGGTTATTTACTTTCTTCTCAAGAACTGGGGCCGCCTCATTCCCGTCCGTCGCCGCACAGGTTGTCCCAACACATGGCCCGTGTGCGGCCCCGACGCCCCTTCCGCCCGTCGCCACCGCACCGTTGCACTCCCCCGTTGCATTACAATCATAGTACTTAGGCTGTGTCTCCAATCGTATAACTGACAATGGAAGGGATCGTGCTTCAAGCCGGACAAATTAAGTATCATGGTAAATCAGCGAGGGCACCTTCGCAATCGCTGCCGAAAGCAATGGTTTTCCAGACAGGCGAGGCGCACTCTTTGATGCCACGGGACTAGCGGCCCCTGAAGAACCGAGACAGAACGCGATTGCAATGGACCAGCTACATGCACGCCCGCGTGCTGAGAGTCGCAGGAGACGACCCCGACCGCTTGCAGATGTTAGTGAACTCTTCTCCACGGGAATGGGATGCAGCTGTCAAAAAATATCGTAAGCACTCAGTGTGACTGCGATGAGTCACCGCGCTCTGCCCATTCGCCTCCCTCCTCCCTCCCCTCCCCGCCCCCCCCAACCCGCCCTCTGCAGACGGAGTGTTGCTGCTTACCCTCGCGCGCCATTTGCGCGAAGCTTGCAAGAGGTGGCCAGCTGGCCGGCCGAGGCTCAATGACATGTTCTTCGTGTGCATGTGCACACCTCCTGCCGATGCGCCGTCCGGGCGCGGCTCTTTTTCTTCTTCTTCTTCTTCTTATTATTATTATTATTATTCTTGTTGCATTTCAACCGCATTTCATCATAGGGCATTCGCATTGCATTGCATTGCTTTGCATCACATCGCATTGCAATCACATTGATTTGCATTGCTATTACATCATACTGCATTGGATTGCATCGCATTACGTTGCATCACATAGTATTGCAATCACATTGCTGTGCATTGCAATCACCTTGTACTGCATTGCATTGCACTGCATTCCATTGTATTGCTTTGCATTGCATTGCATTGCATTGCAATCACGTTGCTCTGCATTGCTTTGCACGGCTTTGCCGCACGGCATTGCCGCACGGCATTGCTTTGCATTGCTTTACATTATTTTGCAGTGATGTGCATTGCTTGTCTATACCTTATATTGATTTGCATTACGGTGCACGTGTTGCACCACATCGACTGCACCACATGGATTGCACATCTTAGATTGCATCACATTGATTGCACCACCTCGATCGCGCCGCACATATTGCAAGAAAACGGTGTACAGGGTCCACGCTGGCTAACATATATGTATATAAGCACGTATGCAATACATGTTGATATGTAGTGGGTCCATGACTGGATCCTTGGTAGAGTCCGACTTAGGTCCGAGTATAGATATAACTTAACTAAAAAACGGTGCTTGCAGACATCTATCATGCCGCAAACACGGTCAAAGCGCACGGAGTGGACACCTCTACAACACGTGGTGAAAACCACGACACGACTACTACCGGCTATGAGGCCCAAGATCCGAGGAAGGAAAGGGACAAGCCCCGCATCCTTGTTTTCCCGCTGCATCTGGATGCGACACTTCCGTAGCGACACCGTCTTCAGCTCTTATCAAATCGATGATAGAACGCCCGGACGCCAGAGGGCAACGCTCGAAAAACGCCATCTGCCGTGCGCTGAAACCCTTTCCAGGCACACCCCTCACGCCCAAATCCGCCCAGCTGTATGCAACCCTCCGCGACGTACAGGAAGCAACGCTTGCGTTGCCCCTGGTTTTCGGGTCATAACTCCGCTCTCTGCCGGCAGTTTGGGACGATTCGGGCACCCTGGGAACGCTTTCGACGAGGCGGGGCCGCTGGAACGCGTCCCGACGCCAAAAAAATACGAAAACCAGCAAAAAAGAAAGCCTCGAAAATCGAAGCCTCATGTACCCCCTTGTCGTTGCCCCTGCAAACACAAGGCGGTGCGCGCACGGTGGTGCTGGAAGGAACCAAAACATACCGACACCGCTGCTCCCCGGAGCTCTCCCAGGATGAGCTCTCACAAGTTCGAAGCGAATCCAGCCGTGGCGACGAGGGCCACCCAGGAGGCCTCCAAAAGAGCGAAAACGAGGCAGGGGTAGCGGTATCAGTACCCTTTTTCTCCTCCGACGTCAGCATCATCCCTCCTCGCCCCTCTCTTTCGGAACATCAGCTCAGAGCAAATCGCAGGCCTGGGGGAGGGCCGAAAAGCATCGAAGAGAAAGTTCGAGAAGGAGGATCGATGAGGAGGACCGAATCTCGAGGAGGGGCGGCCTCCATCGACTTGTTGTTGAGCTCGTCCCGCGCGGCGTGGGCCGCCTGGGGCGAGTTCAGCTGCACCTTGGCGAAGCCCGACGGGCGCCTCGGGCGTCGTGCGACGGGCGGCGCCCCCCCGCTGCGTGGCGCTAAGGGGGCGGCGCGGGCGAGGGGGAGAGGGGGGAGGCAGGAGGAGGAGGGAGGAGGGAGGAGGGAGGAGGGAAGGGAGGAACTCTGGGAACACTGGGATCGAACGCTGTGTCCATGACAGTTCCTGCTTGCGACACTGGAAGAGGGGGGTGTTGCAACGTGAGGTCAGAGAAGCACCCGCCTCAGCCTCCAGGGAAATGGGGCCGCGCGTGGCTCTGAAGAAATGCGTGAGCTGGAGCTGGCCCAGCTCGAGGAGTCGCGGGGCGGCGCGTCTGGCCGCCCGACGTCGGGCGGCCTCTGTCCTGTTTCGAATGGTCCTCTCCGTCAGGCTCACTGCCCCCGCTCCTGCGCCGGCGTGGAGGGCAGAGGGGGCCAAGGCAGAGGGGCCTTGCCAAGGTAGGGCAGGCCCCCTCGCATTCGCTGGTGGGGCCCGCAGAGGAGGAACAGGCTGGGAGCAAGAGGGATGGTAATCTTCACTATTCGGTCCTGGAGGCGGATGGACGGGAGAGGGATGAGCAGGGAGATCAAATCTCGTGTCTCTCATCTGTGGGATGCGAAAGTGGACGTAGTCCTCTACCAAGATTCCATCATCGCGGCACGGATCAAGTGGGGCAAAGAAACCATCCAACCCATCCGCCTGACATCTCTGCTAAGGCATGGCGTACTTGCACGAACAAGCAGGGTAGTCGATAATAATGGCGGCCACGTCAGTGCACATATCCTTGGGATAGCGCTTCCTGGGCGCTGCACGGAACTTCCCTTCCCCATCTTCCCCATCAAAATTGTGTGGGCCCGCCTCCCATAATCACAGCGGCGCTGCCAGCCACGTTCGCGCAATCGAGATTTACGAGCGGGGAGGCGGATGGCGAGCAAGGTGGTGGGGGAGCGAGGCAGCTGGCCACACACGCACTGCTCGAAAGAGACCCTCTCAGAGCAGGGTGCTGAGCTGATCGCTCTAGCAGTCCGAACATGCCAAGTCGGAGAAACATGGGGTTCCCACAAGGCGTTTCCGGGGTGCCCTTTTTGATACCACAGGCCCCGTGGATAATGATACCGTGTAGTAGAAACGTATAGGCATCGATCAACAGTTGAGAAATTGCTCATGCTGCGCAAGAGTCACCTCTGGACGACACCAAGAACGTCTTGAAGTACGTAATGGGCCGTGAGGTGAGGCGAGGCGAGGCGCCGGTCAGTCGTCCCGGCGGGGACGGCCCTACGAGAGCCCGGCGGTGGCGCCGGAGCGCCGAGAAAGAACCTTAGTCGAGGGGGAAGGAAGGAGGAGGAAGGACTCAGACCGTGAAGTGGGAGTTTCGCACACAATCCCCACACTTGACATAAGCCAGAAATTTCGGCTCCAACGCCGACCATGCTTCCTTGTCCGTCGCAATGTGTATCCACCTTTTGTGGTCGTCGTATCCCTCGTGTGTAGCGACTGTGCGTACGAATTGTGTGACTTCGGCATCCCATCTTTTCCGTTGTCCTCCGTGGCGTCGTAGGGTTTGGCGTGGGTCGTGGGCGTTCGGGGTGCATTGTAGTGAGAGCCGCGTCCATCTGTCGTAGTCGTGGGTTGCGACGCGCGATGCCCACCGCCATTCCCGTGTGAAGTATACCGTAAGCCAGTCCTCTACGCCTGCGCGCCGAGCATGTTCTAGGGCTGCGTGCGTCGATCTTCGTATGAATTCTTTCCATGGTTCCAACCCGTCGTCGTCTTCTCTGTCGTCGGCTCTGTCGTGGTGGATGGGGGAGTCTGCTGCGTCGGCGCTGGTCGCCTCGTTGGTGTCAGTGTCGCCTGGTTTTGTTAATTGCGACGCCTTGGCATCCCGATGACAAGCCTGAGCATCCTCCGCTGTGCACGCCGTCAAGTGAGAAGCATGTCGCTGGCGAGGGTCCAAGAGGAGCACCCGTACATCACTGATGCTGTGATTGTGCCGTTGAACAGCCTCAGTCGACTGTGGAGTGGGAAACGCTTGTGTGTCAGCTCGTATCTTAACTGGTTGAAGCAACCCCATCCTGCGGCAATCCTATTGCGTAGCTCTGTCTCGTGGAAGTCGTGGAAAGTAAGCTTCCTTCCTACATACTTCGTGCTCTGGTCGGAACGCATAATTTGGAAGCGTTCGCCGTTGATGTCGACATGAGGAATTGTTCACCCCTCTCTCCGGCTGACGTTCGTCAGGATCTTGGTCTTGTCCGGGTGCAGTGCCAAACTGCATGTCTTGGCTTGGGATTGTACACCTCGGAGCAAGCAGAAAAGTTGTCGTAAGCTGGGGGCGTAGAGCAAGACATCGTCGGCGAAACGTAAATTTGTGATCCGTGCTAGTGGCGCGAAGCCTAGTTGGATCCCGAAGTTCTTGCGCTGCCACTCAGTTTTCAGTAATGGGCCGTGGCATCCTTGGGGCCTAGGACAATCGCGATGCCATAGCGCTGCACTCCAGGACTCACAAGGAGGGCCCCAAACAACACCAATAGCAGACCCATCTTCAATATACTTGAGCCATCCTCGAATGAAGGTGTGCTGTGACAAATCACCTAATACTGGATCAAGTGCCACATCCACTGATATGAGAATCGCCTTGTAGGGCGCGACTGAGGTGGCAAACTCAAGGCACTCCTGGAAATCACCGGTTCGCCGAGCACCCAAAAAGAAGTGCAGGAAGGCCACGACGGTGCACCGCAACTCGTGAACGATGCCAACCGTGCGGGCAACCTCGAGATCTGCCCGACGATAAGGGTATTCATGTAAAGTTTCATCTTGTGGAGGGAAGGAGCAATTGGGTAGAGGTCATCCTGCATATGTTCCTGGCCTGGCTCATGTTCGCATTCCTCGAGTGGAGCTCCATCTGTCGGGATGAAACAGATCGCTGCTGAGCCGAACTTGTATTCAGCACCACGAGCGATAGCGGCTGCCTCAGCCTGCATAAGAGCACACTTCTGCAAACAGTGTGGCTTAGTAGCACGTTGCCTACACGCACGAACTCTCGCACCTCTCCTCGGAACACGTTGCGAACGCTCTATGGTGCGATGTGTCTTGCTGTCCTGAATAACCTTATCCTGCCGTTCCTCCTTGAATGGTGTCACATGCACTTGCGCAAGGTAGTAAAATCTTGGGGAGCTGTACATCAAGCGGTCCTGGACAAGTTCGGTGGACGAAAAACTGCCTTGCACAGATCGGGCACGCAGACGAGCTGACTAATTTGGATGCCAGCCTACTTGCATGAAAGGGCTGAGAACCTACATGAGCGGTCAACGCCTTCTTTCTGATGAACTTTCCCTGGCAGAAGAAAAAACACTCGGCTCTAGGAGGCTGGACACCACGAGGGGGACAGAAATCACTACCATGCGCCATGGTGAGTACTTGCAACATACGTGCATCAGCATCGCAGCCAACGCGACAGAAGGGGACCACGCCGATGTGGTTGAGGAAGGTGGTTTGCTGCCCCACTTGAAGCAGGGAGAGGAGAAGGGGGGAGGAGGAGGAGGAGGAGGAGGAGGAGGAGGAGGAGGAGGAGGCGGAACAGGAGGGGAGGAAGAAGGAGGGGCAGGGGAAAGGGCCCCTGCGAAATGTTCAGGTGTTCCTGCCCGTCGTGCGTCTCCCCCTTGCCACACGCCTCATCCTCTTCCTTATCAGCCTCATCCTCCTGCCCTCCTCATCCTCATCATCCTCATCCTCCATATCACGATGGACATCCTCACCATCATGATCGCCATCACCACAGCCAAAACCATCATGCTCATGCATCAGCACCGCCATCGTCATCTTCAGCATCGTCATCATCACCATCACCACCACCACCCGCATCATAACAATCATCAACATCATCATCGTCGTCATCGTTATCGCCGCCGTCAGCAGCATGATCATCACCAACACCACCATCATCATAATCAACCTCAACAGTAGCATCACCATCAACAGCAGCATCATCAACAGCAGCAGCATCCTCAACATCAGCATCCGCAGCACCAGTAACGTCATCAGCAGCAGAAGCACTCGCATCATCGCCATCGGCATCGTCAGCATCATCCTCAACATCATCGGTATCACCATTTTCATCGACAGCCGCATCAGCATCGTCAACAACATCATAAGTATCAACAGTATCATCAGAATCAGCATCCTCATCATCAGCAGCATCAGCATCATCATCATCAGCAGCATCATCATCGTCAGCATCATTGTCAGCATCATCATCACCATCATCAGCATCTTCAGCATCATCAGCAGCAACAGCATCATCATCACTATCAGCATCATCAACAGCAGCATCATCATCGTCGTCGCCGTCGTCGTCGTCGCCATCGCCGTCGTCGTCATCGTCCTGATCAGAATCGTCATCATCATCGTCATCACCATCAGCAGCAGCAGCGGCAGCTGCAGCAGCAGCTGCAGCATCATCATAATTGTTCATCCTCCTCCGCCTCCTCCTCGTCCTCCTCCTCCTCATCCTCCTACTCCTCCTACTACTCGCCCGCGTCGTATTATCATACTCCTCTTCCGCCTCCTGGTCATCCTCCTCCTCATCATCCTCATCATCTTCATCATCATCCTCATCATCAGAATCATCAGCATCAGCATCAGCATCATCAGCATCATCATCATCATCAGCAGCATCATCATCGTCACCATCATCCGCAGCAGCATCATTATCGGCATCATCATCCTCAAGATACTCCTCCTCCTCCTCCTTCTCCTCCTCCCTCCTCCTCCTCCTCCTCCACCTCCTCCTCCTCCTCCTCTTCCTCCTCCTCCTTCTCCTCCTCCTCCTCCTCCTCTTCCTCCTCCTCCTCATTCCTCTCCTCCTCACCTCCTCCTCATCATCATCATCCTCAATTCCTTTCCTTATGAAAAAATCCTCCCTGCCGCACCCCATGGTCAATCGGAAGGGCGGGGTGGAAGCTTCGCCTGAGGCTTCCTTACATTCTGTCGTCCAGAAGCTTGACAAATGGTAACAGTCTCACAGATGGTGGGAGGGCCGCTTCCAATATGTGGCTCTCGTCTTAGCGCCGCGCACATTCGTTCGAAGAAAATGCAAGAGTTTCACGGGTTGAGAGCGGGCGGCTTTCAAAATGTGGCTCTCGCCTTGGCGCCGCACACATTCGTCTTACAAATTCGCAAGAGCTTCACGGATTGAGGGCGGTTCAGTTCAAAATGTGGATCTCGCCTTAGCGCCGCGCACACTCGTCTTTAAACATTTGCATGAGTTTCACGAATTCCCATGGCCGGCGTAGCAGAATTTGTAATTTGGAATGGTTCGGGACTGGCAGGGCGCAACCGTTACGTTGATTCGCTGTGTTGAAGTCCCAGGAACGGCGTTCTGGCACGATTCAGGATCGTCAAGCCGTAACAGTCAGGTTGATTCGTGGCGTTGGGAGTCCCGAGAATGGTGTCCTGGCACGCTTCAGGATATTCAAACGGTTGTCTCCTAAGGGGGCACTTCCCCCAGTGGAAATCAATCCTCGTAGGGGCCTACGAAGAGGGAGCGTGGAGGAAGGGTTGACTCCAACATCGTTGATGCGTCTTGGGTTTACGCTGGTCCTTCTCCTCATCCTCCTCTTCCTCCTCTTCCTCCTCCTCCTCCTTCCCCCTCCCCCTCCCCCTCCTCCTCCTCCTCCTCCGCCTCCTCCTCCTCCTCGCCCTCCTCCTCCTCATCCTATCGGACTATCGTTGTCATCCCCTCCGTTGTTCCCATAGAGTTGCTCACCGTGCCCTTCTGTTGCGCCTTCCTGCTTTGGGCTATTGGGGCACCCATCGCGATTCATCACCAGGTGGATGGACTGGCCACTCGCGTCGTCCTGCAAATAATGGAAAGATGCGGACGGACCGGGAGCGCAGGGGCAGGGGCGAGAAATGGAAAAAAAAGTAAAAGGGAGAGGATGAAAGGGGAAAGATCAAGGGGAGACGACATTCTGACGTTCGCTGTTTCGAGACGCGGGTTCCCGTATCAATATGTGAGCTCCACGGAGCCATTACCCTCCCCCTTCTCCCCCCTCCTGTAGAAGGCCCGCGCGGATTTCTCCAGTCGGCACTGAACCCCCATCCCTGGCGCGCTTCGCGCGCCGAAGGCGCCGCCAGGGGGGGTCCATCGCCGACCCACTGGATCAGCACGGACCTCCGAAAGTTGATGCGCATGCCGTACCTTCTTTTTCGATTCGCCTGACCCCAAGAGGGCTCCGAATGTCTCACAAAGGTCACAGAAGAGCTCCAGAATGGCAAAAAAACGCATGCAAGAGGCTTCCAAAGGTCTCGAAGGTCACCATTGTCGGCCTCTTTGCCTTGACGTACGCTCATCTACGCCCCTCATCCCGACAGCTCCCCTGGGCATCGTTTCTGGATGGGCTGGTGGGGACATCCGAAGCGTCAAGAATACGACGACGGCCCAAGAGAGAGCTTCCAAGACGCCGCCTGACGGCCCCGAGACACGCCGAGATGCCACGTCTGCAGACCAGCTTCCCGAGGGGGGGGCCCGCCGTTGCACCTGCTCCGCGGGAAGACTGTGAACTTAGCCGCCCCGATACGCAACACGCAATCCGTAGCGTGTTGACGCAGAGCTCGACACGTAGACTGAAAACGTACGCCTGGCGCAGCACGTTCGCCAAAACGTGGGCCAACACGTGGAGCCAACACGCAGCGTGTGAACACGGACCTTTTGAACACAGTACGTGTTGCGCTCCAGAACGGGCGTATCGGGGCAGCTAAGACTGTGAAAGATGAGAGCGGAGAGCAGAAATCAGAGAGAGAGAGCATGGCACTTCGAAAGTTTATGGTCTACCATGTCTGTCTCTTCGATAGAAGGGCGGCGAAAATGGCGAAGTTGTCGCAGAGTAGAGAAAGGGGGCCCATGGCCAACGGAAGGAGGCCGCGAGGACCTCCGAAATGGGAGAACAAAAAATACCGATACCACTACTCCACGGACCTCTCCAGGGGTGCGCCCTGACAAGAATGTCGAGGAGAATCCAGCCGTGGCGACGAGGGCTCTCCAGGTATCGATGCCTGTTCCTCCTCCAACGAATCTTGAAGGGGCGGCTGGGGGATCTGAACTGGTTGGAGCCCTAGAACATCGGTGGGGAGGGGGCGGCGATGAGGCCGAATCCGCTCAAAATCGGAACCCGGACCCCTCCCGGGATCCATCTGGTGAAACGTGTTTCGCCAAGGATCCGTTTTTCACGGTCCGAGGGCCGAAAACGGCGCCCCGGAGACGAAAAAGCAAAAAGAACTCCCCGAACCCAGAACTTCGAACCTCGACCCCCTTCTTGCTGGCGGAAATAATTCTGGGCCACCTCAGACCCCCAGACGGCTCCGATGCTGTTCTATGCGGCACGACTACGACGCTGCAGCACAGAGAGAACGGGAGGAGGAGAAGGAGGAAGAGGAGGAGGAGGCGGAGGAGGAGGGGGAGGAGGAGGAGGATTAGGAGGAGAAGGAGGAGGAGGAGGAGGAGGTGACGGGGACGAGGGGAGGAGGAGGAGGAGGAGGGAGGAGGGAGGAGGAGGAGGAGAAGGAGGAGGAGGAGGAAGAGGAGGAGGAGGAGGAGGAGGAGGACGAGGGAGGGGGGTGTGGCACGAGGATCTCTTTCTTCTTAGGGAAGAAGCCGGCGAGCAGGGGCGCAGATTCCGCAGAGGAGGGGGCGCAGCGCACGCTCCACAGGGCCTGGCACAGTGGCGGCTGCCCCCCCCCCTCCGCCATGCCTCGTGGCGGCCTCGGCGAGGCTGCGCCAGCTGATATTTCCCCCCCCCGTGCGGGGGGGGGCATGGAGGAGGAGGAGGAAGAAGAAGAAGAAGAAGAAGAATCCGCCACCGTGCCTGCACGGAATGGGCGTGTGTTGAATGATAGTCTGTTATCTGGGAGGTTATGTAGAGTATTACGGGACCCCCCATTCGACGCGCGCATACCTGGAAAACGCCCTTCTGAAATTTTTGTCTGGCGGTATGTTCGGCTTCCAAACGGCCAAGATAGCCTCCAAGACGGTTTCCAAGACAACCAAGACGACAACAAAACAGCTCAACATGGCCCCAGACAGCTCAAGAACCTCTCAAGAGGGCCTCAAAACGGCTCTAGCCCAAGAGGACCTCAAGACGGCCCAAGAGGTCCCCAGGACGGCCCGAGAGAACTCCAAGAGGCCTTCCTGGAGAGCCCGAGGGGGCCAAAACCAATCGTTCTCGTTAGGATGTTGAAAGACGTTGAGGTTAGCGCCTGTCCAGGTAAGACGTCCCAAGAGGCTTCCAAGAGGCCTCCAAGATAGCTCCAAGACAGCCCGAGAGGCCCCCAAGAGAGCCCCAAATCGGCCCAAGAGGACCCAAAGTTCGCCCAAGGCGCCCCCTAAAGAGGACCCCAAGACGGCCTTGAAGCGCCCAAGAGGGCAACCAGACGGCCCAAAGAGGCACGTTGGGCTGTTTTGAGCGGTCGGAAACCCAAACATGCCAGAACTTTAAAATTCTTCAAGAACCTTGGAGAATTAAATGGTGTTGACCTTCTCGGGCTCTCCTGGAAGGCCTCTTGGAGACCCCTTGAGCCATCGTGGGGGGCCCTTTGATCTGGCTTGAGGCCTTCTTGGGAGAGGACGGTGGTCAAGGCAGCCAAGATGAGGATGAGATGACCTAAGACGGCTCAAGAGGGTCCCAAGACAGCACCAAGACAGATCAAGCAGTTCCCGAGACGGCCCAAGAGGTCTCCAGCAGGCCCCCTCGAGAGGCCGAGGGGAGGGGGGGGGGGGGGGGGCAAAACCATCGATTGCTTTAGATATTTGAAAAATTGCTGGGACGCTCATTTGTTCGGGTTTCCGACCGTCCAAAACCGCCCAAGAAGCCTCCAAGAGACCCACGTGGTAGCTCTAAAACAACCCAAGAGGAACCCAAGAGGCCCCGAAGTCGGCCCAAAAGAACCCAAAGATCGCCCAGAAGGCTGCCAAGAGAACCCCACGACGGCCGTGAACCGCCCCAATAGAGCACCAACGCGGCCTAGAGAGGCCCCCATGGCGGCCTCCATAGGCGTCAGACGGGCCAAGAGTCCCCCGAGACGGCCAAAGAGCCCCCAACAGGCCCCCACGAAACCCCCAAGAAGCGTTCAGGAAGCTCCCAACAGGCCCCCAGGAAGCCTCAATTCCTCACCGTCCTCCTCCTCCTCCTCCTCCTCCTCCTCCTCCTCCTCCTCCTCCCCCTCCTCCTCCACCACATCCTCCTCCTCCATGCATTCATTCTTTTTTTCGTATACAGCACTTCTCCTTGCCGAACCCCGAGGTCAGCTTTCAGGGCTGGCGGGGCGTGCCGCCTGAGACTGCCTCACCATTCATGATTCTGAAGCTTATACATGGCAACAGCTTCACAGATGGAGGGCGGGTGGTTTTCAAAATGCGTTCTCGCCTTAGCGCCGCGCACCGTCGTTTAAAAATCTGCTAGAGCTTCACGGATTGAGGGCGGGCGGTTTTCAAAATGTGGCTCTCGTCGCAGCGCCGCGTTCACCCGTTTTAACAGTTTGCATGAGCTTCACGGATTTAGGGCGGTTCGTTTTCAACGTGTGGCTCTCGCCTTAGCGCCGCGCACATTCTTTTTAAACAGTTGCACACGCTTCACGGATTGGGGGCGGCTTTTTTTCAAAGTGTGGTTCTCGCTTTAGCGCCGCGCACATTCGTTTTCACCTGTTTGCAAAAGTCCCACAGGTTCCCATCATTATCCTACCAGAAGCAGCGTTTTAGAAGGATTCGGGATTATGCGGGCGCAACAATTATGTTGATTCGCGGTGCTGAAGTCCCAAACGTGGCGTTCGGGCACGATTCCAGATCGTCGGGACGCAGCAGTCATGTCGATCCGTGGCGTGATCCAGGGAACAATGTGTTGGCATGCTTCATGTCCTTCAAACGGTCATCTTGCAACGAGGCAGTTTCCTCAATGGAAGCAAACTGCTGTAAGGGCCTGCGAAGAGGGAGCTTGGAGGGAGGGTTCATTTCAACATCGTTGGTGGCTCTTGGGCTTACACTGGTCCTCATAAATACCTTCCCCCGATCGCATCCCGAGGCCAGTTTAAGGGCGGGCTGGGCGTTTCGCCTGGGGGGCCCTCCATATTTATGACCCTGAAGCTTAAAAATGACAACAGTTTCACGGATTCACGGCGGGTGGTTTTCAAAATGTGGCTCTCGTCTCAGCGCCGCACACATTCGTTATAGAATTTACAAGAGCTTCACAAATTGAGGGCGGGCGGTTTTCAAAATGTGGCTCTCGCCATAGCACCGCGCACATTCGTTGTGAAAATTTGCAAGAGACTCACGGGGTTGAGGGCGGCTCGTTTTCAAAATGTAGACCTCGCCGTAGCGTCGCGCACACTCGTTAACTTCACGGATTGGGGGCGGCTCATTTTCCACGTGTGGCTCTCGCCTTAGCGCCGCGCACAATCGTATTAAAATGTTGCGAGAGTTTCACGGATTGGGGGCGGCTTGTTTTCAAAATGTGGCTCTCGCCTTGGCGCCGCGCACATTCGTTTTCACCTTTCGCAAGAGTTTCACGGATTGAGGGCGGTTCCTTTTCAAAATGTAGCTCTCGCTTCAGCACCGCGCACATTCCTTCATAAAATTTCAAAAGTTCCAGGGGAGCCCCATGATCAGCGTACCAGAAACAACGTTTTGTAAGGATTCCGGATGATGAGTGCGCAACAGTTACGTTGGTTCGCTGTGTTGGAGTCTCAGGAACGGTGTTCTGGCGCGATTCAAAGTCGTCAAGGCGCAACGGTCTGGTTGATCCGTGACGTTGAAATCTCGAGAACACTGTTTTGGCATGCTCCAGGGTCTTCAAACGGTTGTCTTCTAACGAGGCAGTTCCCTCAGTGGACTTAAACCGTTGTAGGGGCTTCTGAAGAGGGAGTTTGGAGGGAGGGCTTATTCCAACATCGTTGATGACTCTTGGGTTTACACTGGTCCTCCTCCTCCTCCTCCAACTCCTCCTCCTCCTCCTCCTCCTCCTCCTCCTCCTCCTCCTCCTCCTCCTTCCTCCTCCTCCTCCTCCTCCCTCCTCCTCCTCCTCCTCCTCCTCCTCCTCCTCCTCCTCCTCCTCCTCCTCTTAATATGATTGGGAGTATTCTTATCAAAGTGGCTGTAAGTGTTGTTCTTCTGGTTCGTAGTATTATTCAGATTCGTATTCGTAGTATTACAAGTTTGCGTTTTGTGTTGTTCTTGGTAGTACCCTTCTTCTTCTCATTGCTATGGATTCATGTGTGTCTCCTTCGTCTTCTTACTAATAGTATTAATGTTATGATGGTTCGTAGTACTGTGCTTATTATTCGTGATATGCTTACGATTCTCATTATTATAGTTGTCCTCTTCCTCCTTCTCCTCCTCCACCTCCTCCTCCTGCTTCCATCCCCCCTCCTCCTCCTCCTCCTCCTCCTCCTCCTCCTCCTCCTCCCTCTCTCCCCTCCCCCTCCTCTCCTCCTCCTCCTCCTCCTCCTCCCTCCTCCTCCCTCCCTCCCTCCTCCCCTCCTCCTCCTCCTCCGCCTCCTCCTCCTCTCCTCCTCCTCCTCCTCCTCCTCCTCCTTCCTCCTCCCTCCCTCCTCCTCCTCCCTCCTCCCTTCCTCCTCTCCTCCCTCCCTCCTCCTCCCTCCTTCCTCCTCCCTCCTCCCTCCTCCCTCCTCCTCCTCCTCTCCTCCTCCTCCTCCTCCTCCTCCTCCTCCTCCTCCTCCTCCTCCTCCTCTCCTATTATTCTTGCTGTTCTTATTACTATTAATAGTAATATTATTACTATTATTATCATTATTATTATTACTATTATTATTATGATTAGTATTATTAGTATTAGGATAATTATTATTATTATTATTATTATTACTATTATTTGTATTAGTATTAGTATTATGATTATTATTAGTATTATTAGTATTAGTATTATTAGTATTATTAGTACTATTATGAATATTATTAATATTATTATTGTCATTAAAATTATTATTATTATTATTATTGATAGTATTATTATCATCATTATTATTATGATTATTAGTATTATCATTGTTATTATTACTATTACTATTATTATTATGATTAGTATTACCATTATTAATACTATTATTACTAGTATGATTATTATTATTATTAATATGATTAGTATTCTTATTGTTAATAGTATGACTAGTATACTAGTATGACTATTAGTATTATTACTACTAGTATGACTAGTATACTAGTATGACTAGTATACTAGTATGACTAGTATACTAGTATACTAGTATGATTAGTATTCTTAATATGATTAATATTACTAGTATGATTATTATTATTACTAGTATGATTATTACTATTATTACTATTATGACTATTATTATTATTAATATGATTAGTATTCTTATTATTACTATTATTAATAATACTAGCTTTATTAGTGTTATTATTAGTAGTATTAGTATGTTCGTTACTATTATTATTAGCATTATTATTATTAATAATATTAGTAGTAGTATTATTAATAGTAAGATTAGCACTATTATTATTAGCATGAATATTAATAGTATTATTACCAATAAAAAATATGAATATCATGAGTATTATAAGTACTCGTATTATTAGTACTACTATTATTATTAATATTATTAGTATTACTAGTATTAGTATTAGTAGTATGTTTATCATTATTATTAGTGTTAGTATTAGCATTAGCATTCGTATTATTATTGTTGTTATTATTATTATTAATAATATTGGTCTTAGTATTATTCTTGTTATTCGTGGTACTCTTTTTCTTAATAATATTACTTTTAATATTCGTATTAGTACTGCTCGTCTTCTTCTGCTTATTATTATTCTTATTATTATTATTAGTAGTAGTAGTGTTCGTCTTATTATTAATCTTATTAATACTAGTAGTATTATTAGAGAGCGTGATCCACCGCCGCTTTACTGTGGAAAATTGCCAACCTTTTCCTCCGGAGCCCAGGGGTCGCCCCCCCCCCCCCTCCGAAAATCCCCCCCCCCCTGCTGGAACCCCTCCCCCCCCCCCTCCCCCGGCAAAACCCCCCCCCTCCCCTAACCCTTCCCCCCCCCCCCCCTCCCGCTCGAAAACCGGGGGGGTCACTACCGGTTCGAACCCCTCCCCCCCCCCCCCTACCCTCCGGATCCGGAAAACGGGGGGGTCACTACCGGTTCGAACCTTCCCCCCCCCCCCCCCCTACTCACCGCCAGCAAACGACTCCCGGTCCCCACCACCGTCCGCATCACATCCCCCACTGGTGTTCCCAGCACCACTGTCCTCACCACCGCTGTCCCCACTGGTTCCACCACCGCCCCTACTGTCCCCACCAGTGGCCCCACCACTGTCGCACTGTCCCCGCTGTCCCCAGAACTGTTCCCACCACGGTTCCACTCTCCCCACTGTCTCCACGGCCCCAACCACTGCCCGACTATCCCCACTGTCCCACTGACTCCTCCGCTGTCCCACTGAGCTG
Source organism: Prorocentrum cordatum (assembly GCA_963575745.1). Classification (NCBI taxonomy): domain Eukaryota; class Dinophyceae; order Prorocentrales; family Prorocentraceae; genus Prorocentrum; species Prorocentrum cordatum. The sequence continues at coordinate 27,581 of CAUYUJ010003093.1, read as the reverse complement.
TCCCACTGTTCCCACCACTGTCCCCACTGTCCCCACCACTGTCCCCACTGTACCTCTGTCCCATTGTCCCACCGCCGTCCTCGCCACCGCCTTCACCACTGTCCCCACCACCATTGTACCCTCCACTGTCCCACTGTTTCCACCTCATTCCCATTGTCCCCACACCACTGTCCCCACCACCACCGTCACCACCACTGTCCACTGTCCCCCCCTGTTCCCACCATTGTCCCCACCACTGTCCCCACCACTACCGTCCCCACCACTGTCCCACTGTCCCACTGTCCCCACCACTGTCCCGCTGTCCCCTCACCACTGTCCCCACCAACACCGTCCCCACCACTGTCCGCACCCCCACTCGGTTTTCGAGGGGGGGGGGGGGCGAACCGGTAGTGACCCCCCCCGGTTTTCCGGATCCGGAGGGGGGGGGGGGGGGGGGTTCGAACCGGTAGTGACCCCCCCCCTTTTCATGATGAGCTGGGGGGGGGGGGGAGGGGTTCGAACCGGTAGTGACCCCCCCCGGTTTTCCGGAGGGGGGGGGGGGGAGGGGTTCGAACCGGTAGTGACCCCCCCCGGTTTTCCGCCAGCAGCGGTAGAACACGCTCTTTCTATTATTATGATTATTATTCGTGTTTGTAGTCTTCTTAGTATTAGTATTCGCATTATTATTATTAGTATTCTTCTTATGCTTATTCGTCTGACTATTCTTCGTATCATTATTATTCGTAATATTCTTCGTATTATTATTATTATTCTGAGTATCATTTTTATGAGTCTTATTATCAATATTAATAATATTAGTATTACTACTACTACTACTACTACTACTACTACTACTACTACTACTACTACTACTACTACTACTACTACTACTAGTATTATTATTAATATTAATATTACTATTATGATTACGAGTATCATTAATATTAGCATTATTAATATTATTCCTCCTCCTCCTCCTCCTCCTCCCTCCCTCCCTCCCTCCCTCCCTCCCTCCCCCCCTCCCTCCCTCCCTCCCCCCCTCCCTCCTCTCCCCCTCCCCCCTCCCCCCTCCCTCCCTCCCCCCCTCCCTCCTCCCTCCTCCCTCCTCCCTCCTCCTCCTCCCTCCTCCCTCCTCCTCTCCTCCCCTCCTCCCTCCTCCTCCTCCTCCTCATCCTCCCTCCTCCTCCCTCCCTCCTCCCTCCCTCCTCCTCCTCATCCTCCTCCTCCTCCTCCTCCTCCTCCTCCTCTCCTCCTTCTCCTCCCTCCTCCTCCTCCTCCTCCTCCTCCTCCTCCTCCTCCTCCTCCTCCCCCTCCTCCCCAGGCCCTGGAGGGCCACAGCCGCGGAGCGCAGGCGGGCCAGGCGCGGGCCCGCGCCTCCGCCGGGGCGCTGCCCTCGGCCACGGCCGCGGCCAGCGCGGCGGCAGCAAGACGCAAGGTGCAAGCGATAAGATGCCGAAGCAAGAAGGCGCCGAGAAGAGCGCCGACGCCGACGCAGGGTGCAGGAGGAGCGCCGACGCCAGGTGCAAGGAGAGTGCCGACGCAGGGTGCAGGAAGGGGACTCCAAGACGAGCGCCGACGCAGGGTGCAAGCGAGAAGATGCCGAAGCAAGAAGGCGACAAGGCAAGCGGGTGCCGAAGCAAGGTGCAGGACGCAGAGGTAAGAAGACGCCAGTGGCAGCAAGTCCCCGTTCGATGACCCTCAGAACGTGTCAGCCCCAATACGTGCTGGTCCACCGAACCCCTTCAATACGACGCACGTGGTGCAGCGATGGCCGACACAGGCCGAACGGGGTAAACAAACACTGGGCTAACACACGTCCTGAGGACGATCGACCCTCCCTGCACCTCGGCAGAGGCGCCCCCCCCCCAAACTCCTTCAGGTTCCGCGCGTGGCGGCCGAGGAAGGCCCGAACGTCCCCGAGGGTCGCGCGGTAGGGCAGCCCGCGCAGCTGCAGCGCCGAGTCGTGGTCCTCCCGAAGTGCCCCCGTCCAGCCGGCACACACGACGAGAGACTGTCCTGCCAGAGAGCTTGGAGCCGCAGTCTCTGAGGGCCTGGTCGAGCCAGCGGCGGCTTGGGGGGGCCTCCCACAGGCATCTCGTCGCCACGGCCGGGTCCGCCTGGAAAAGCGGTTCAGGATGGACCCTGGGAGGGATTCGGGGACGGGGTTGGAAAGGATTTGGGCCGGGCGGGATAGGGCCGACGTCGTCTCGACTGGCCATCCTCCGACATTCGTCGTCGATTTTGTAAGGGCCATGAGAAGCCCCACCCAGAGCTTCTGTGGGTCCCTGGGGCCAATAGGGGACGAGAAACGTCCGTGGGGCATCTGCCAGAAGGCCGCTTTCTTTTTTGATGTGTCTGCCGTACTCCCTCAAACTGTCCTCGCCTTCGCCATCGTCGCCACAATATTCCGCTGCTTTGGGGGGACGCTGCTTGGGAGGGCCTGGTTTTTTTTTCTGTGCTCATGACGGCACCGCGAAGCATGATTGGTTACCAAGCTCTCGTTGCGCGCACACGGGCTTCGCGGCGCCCGATGAACCAGAGGGGCTGGCGCACGCTGAGCGGTGCGCAACTCCGTATGAACTCATCATCACTACCATCATGCGGCTCTGGTACAGCACGCAGTGAAGTCGCCATCGAGGGACGCTGCACTCACAAGGTCAAGTCAGGCTGAGCACAGACTCCGACGAATGCATTCGGCCTGCTCTCGAAGCTACGAACCTTTGACAGCTGAAAACGGGCAGAATGTGCGCAAGATGCAAACTCTCTGCGGTAGCGATTGCTTATCACACTGGCGATCCGCAATCGCACTAAGCAAACCATCCTGTTCAAAACGCCCGTGTTCAACACCACGCCCAGTCTCCCGCAACGCCTCCGAGTGCCCACCGTCATTTTCCATCGCGGCCGTCGCGACCGCTAAGCGTTCACCACGCGTCATGAAGACGCCACGATCGCCCTCCGACAAGTCGAGCATCTCCAGAGGGACCTGAAACCCCCGGGCAGCTTGGCTGACCTCGTCAGTCTCGCGAGGGTCCACCCCTCCGCCTCCCCCACCAGAAGGCACGCAAGATCATGATAGAACCATCGAAGACAACCCAAGACTGGCCCGAAAATGGCCCAGGACCCCTTCAATGCGGCCCTTGGCCAATTCCGCTTCACCTTCCCATGATCCTCCTCTTCCTCCTCTTCCTCCTCATCTTCCTCCTCTTCCTCCTCTTCCTCCTCTTCCTCCTCTTTGTCCTCCTCCTCCTCATATTCCTCCTCCTTCTCCTCCTCCTCCTCCTCCTCCTCCTCATCATCATCATCATCATCATCATCATCATCAGCAGCAGCATCAGCATCAGCATCAGCATCATCATCGTCATCATCATCATCATCATCATCATCATCATCATCATCATCATCATCATCATCATCATCATCATCGTGCTCATCACCATCATCATCACCATTATCATCGTCATCATTATCACCAGCACCATCATCATCACCTCCCCATCAGCATCATCATCAGCATAATCACAATCATCAGCATCATCACCAGCATCAACATCAACAACAGCATCATCATCATCACCAATATCATCGTCATCATCCTCATCATCATCATCATCAGCATTATCATCAACATCATCATCACCACCACCCCCATCATCATCATCATCATCATCATCAGCATCATCATCATCATCATCATCATCATCATGATCATCATCATCATCATCATCATCATCATCATCATCACACAACCATCAGCATCATCATCATCGTCGTCGTCGGCATCGTCATCGGCAGCAGCATTATCAGTGCTATCATCATCAAAATCATCATCATAATTATCATCATCAGAATTTTCATCATCAGCATCATCATCAGCATCATCAGCAGCAGCTTCATCATCACCAGCATCAGCATCATCATCGCGTGTATCATCAGCAGCACCATCATCATCATCATCAGCATCATCATCATCATCGACAGCAGCAGCATCATCATCACCGTCATCATCATCATACACTCCGCTCGTTACAAATAGAATCGGTGAAACTAGGTCTCGGCTAAACTAGATCGGAAGTTTCGGTCCCCGACTTGTGCAATTCCGAAAACTAGATCGGCCCGCTTGCATTTTCATTTCCCATACATTAACATACTCTCCGCTCTCCTTTCCATTCGGGCGCCCCCACAAACGCGTGCACCTCGCAATGTGTCGGTCGGCTCGGCTGCGCTGAATTCGATCCGACCAGGCTCCATATACACGGGGTCATTCAAGGGTCGGTCTGCACGGTCAATCGTGCAGGTCACTCCAGGCTCCAAGACTATCCACGGTCAGTCTGGACTGACCCAGGCTGGCCCCAGACTGACCCCGGACAGACCCTGGACAAACCTCAGGCAAACCCCGGATCCGACCCCGGACCGACCCCGGACTGACCCCGGACTGACCCGGGCTCCCGACGCACCCCCGGCGAACCCTGGACTGACCCCGGCCACGGACCCCGCACGGAGCCCAGACTGGCCCTGGACTGACCCCGGACTGACCCCGGACTGATGGCGGACTGACCGCGGACTGACCCCGGACTGACCCTGGACTGACCCCGGACTGACCCCAGACTGACCCCAGACTGACCCCAAACTGACCCCAAACTGACCCCGGACTGACCCCGGACTGACCCCGGACTGACCCCGGACTGACCCCGGACCCCGGACTGACCCCGGACTGACCCCGGAGTGACCCCGGACTGACGACCCTGGACTGACCCCGGACTGACCCCGGACTGACCCCGAACTGACCCCGGACTGACCCCGGACTGACCCCGGACTGACCCCAGACTGACCCCGGACTGGCCCGGGACTGGCCCCGGACTGATCCCGGACTGGCCCCGGACTGGCCCCGGACTGACCCCAGACTGACCCCGGACTGGCCCTGGACTGACCCCGGACTGACCCCAGACTAACCCCGGACTGACCCCGGACTGACCCCGGACTGACCCCGGGCCGACCCCGGACCGACTCGGACCGACCCCGGACCGAACCCCGGACTGGCCCCGGACTGACCCCCGGACTGACCCCGACTGACCCCGGACTGACCCCGGACTGACCCTGGACTGACCCCGGACTGACCCCGGACTGACCCCGGACTGACCCCGGACTGACCCCGGACTGACCCCGGACTGACCCCGGACTGACCCCGGACTGAGCCCGGACTGACCCCAGACTGACCCCAGACTGACCCGGACTGATCCCGGACTGACCCTGGACTGACCCCAGACTGACCCGGCCCAGACTGACCCCGGACTGACCCCGGACTGACCCCGGACTGACCCCGGACTGACCCCGGACTGACCCCGGACTGACCCCAGACTGACCCCGGACTGACCCCGGACTGACCCCGGACTGGCCCCGGACTGACCCTGGACATCCACTACGTTGTGTTGAGTGTTCAGGTCCCGGCTCGGTAAAATTAGACTCGGTAAAAATAGATCTCGGCTAAAGTAGGTCGGTATCTGATACCTAGTTTAAACGAGTGGAGAGTAATCATCATCAACATGATCAGCAGCATCATCAGCATCATTATCAAGAACATCATCATCAGCAGCAGCAGCATCATAATCCTACTCATCACCAGCATCGTCAGCATCATCGTCGCCGTGAGCACCATCATCATCATCATCATCATCATCATCATCATCAGCAGCAGCAGCAGCAGCATCAGCATCAGCATCAGCATCATCATCATCATCATCATCATCATCATCATCATCATCATCATCATCATCATTATCATCATCATCATCATCGTCATCATCATCATCGTCATCGTCATGATCATGATCAGCAGCATCAGCATCATGATCAGCATCATCAGCAGCATCATCATCAGCATCGTCATCAGCATCCTCATCATCAGCAGCAGCATCATCAGCAGTATCATCATCAGCAGCAACATCATCGTCATTAGCATCATCATCATCAGCATCATCATCATCATCATCATCATCATCATCATCATCATCATCGTCGGCATCATCATCATCATCAGCATCATCATCAGCATCGTCATCATCATCAGCATCATCATTAGCATGGTGATCATCATCATCATCATCATTAGCATCATCGTAATCATGATCATCAGCATCATCATCATCAGCATCATCAGCATCATCACAATCATCAGCATCATCATCATCATCAGCATCATCATCACCCGCATCATCATCATCATCATCATCAGCATCATCATTATCATCAGCAACATCACCATCACCAACACCAGCCTCATCATCATCATCATCATCATCACGACCATCAGCATCATCATCATCATCAACATCGTCGTCGTCGGCATCGTCACCAGCAGCAGCAATGTCAGTGCCATCATCATCAACATCATCATGATTATCATCATCAGCATCAGCAGCATCATCATCATCATCAGCATCATCATCAGCAGCAGCTTCATCATCATCAGCATCAGCATTATTATCGTTTGTATCATCAGCAGCACCCTCATCATCATCATCATCATCATCATCATCGGTATGATCATCATCATCAGCATCATCATCATCGTCATCGTCATCATCATCATCATGATCAGTAGCATCATCAGCAGCCTTACCCACGGCATCATCATCATCAGCAGCAGCAACATCATCATCCTACTCATAACCATCATCGTCAGCATCATGGTCGTCATCAGCACCATCATCATCCTCATCAGCAGCAGCATTACGGTCGTCATCAGCAGCATCATCAGCATCGTCATTAGCATCCTCATCATCATCATCATCATCATCATCATCATCAGCATCAGCGCATCAGCATCAGCAGCAGCAGCATCATCATCAGCAGCATCATACGCATCGGCAGCATCGGCAGCATCATCATCAGCAGCATCATCATTAGCATGGTCATCAGCATCATCATCAGGATCAGCGTCGTCATCATCGGCAACGTCATCATCAGTATCAGCATCGTCATCACAATCATCATCGTCTCATCGTCAGCATCATCATCAGTAGCATGAGCATCATTCTCATCATCACCCTCGTCATCATCATCATCATCATCATCATCATCATCATCATCATCATCATCATCATCATCATCATCCTTCCTCCCTCCTCCTCCTCCTCCTCCTCCTCCTCCTCCTCCTCCTCCTCCTCCTCCTCCTCCTCCTCCTCCCTCCTCACCCCTGCTCCTGCTCCTCACCCCCTCATCCTTCTTACCCTGCTCTCCCCCCCTTCGCCCCCTCCTCCTCGCGCAGCATGATTCGATGAGGACCCCACAGGTGCGCATCGGCGGCACGGACCGCAGGGCCTCTACAATACAACGTTGCATCAGCATTGCATCGGGGTCACGCGAAACTGTTTCTGGGAGCGCGCTCGAATACAGCCGAGAAAAATGCAAACTTTATCTCAATTGCTAATGCTGAATATTCGCCAGCGTGCCCTCGAGGCACGATTTGACATGTCCGCTGGTCCCTTGCTGGATCCCCTGGAGCCCCAGTGTTCAATCCTGAAGATTCGCTAAGGGGGCTCAGGTTCAGAATTGCCAAATCGGCCAGGGCGCGTCGCGTGGCCCCTGGGGCCAGTCGCGTGCCTC
>CAUYUJ010003093.1:12500-15000 GCA_963575745.1 Prorocentrum cordatum | reverse complement strand
GCGCGATTACATTGCGCGCCAGCCTACACCCAGCTCTGACAACAACACATCGCGCCACGCCCTGCACCGCTGCGCCTGGACCTCTCCAATGACGAGGGCCACTGAAGCATGCCCCATGACCTGCTACAGCCAGCAAACGCCATGCCTTGCTTCAACCATCTGGGACTCAGCGACTGGCTATTGCGAGAGGCTACACGGGGACTCTCCAAAGGCTTGTAGCCTGGCTACTGCGAGAGGCCCAAGAAGGGACACACCCGGGGCTCATCGACAGGCTCAATGGAGAAGCCACAAGGGGGCACGCCGACCAACTATTGCGAGAGGCTACGAGGGCCCACCCCGCCCCAAACACGACGATCTACTCCGACGATCGCCCGCATTGGAAGCGCGTCGTGCGCCATGTGCACGAGGCGCCGGTGAAAGACCAGCCCCTCTTCAAACGATTGTTTCCATCGCGCGCTGACGTCGGTTCGCTAACCAAAAAAAAACCGCGCAGAAATCCCCCGCCGGCCCCCTGGGCCCCCCAGGGGCGGGAAAGACAGGTCGACTGCGAACGCCGCGCATTATGCGGCGGGAACGGGCGCGACTGAATCGAGAACACTGAATATTGATGCGGCGCACGATCGCTGGGAAAAAATGAAATACACAATGCTGAGTCGCGCCCCGGCGCAGCCGGGCATCGGGCGGCCGGCGCCGCGGCCGCGGCCCCTCAGAATGCAGCGAAGGCCCGCAGGCGGTCGAAATCCGCCATCCCCGAAATGAAGAGCGCCTCGCGACCGGCCACCTTGTCTGGGCGGTTCGCCCGGACAAAAGCGGCGAAAGCCCAGCGCGCCTCGACGCGGGCGCCCTCGAGTCGCCGCGGGCCCCGAGGAGGGGGGGCAAACCATACATGTCCCGCCTCCCCGCGGCAGAGCCTGCCGACGCGGGCCCCGCGCGGGGCCCGGACCCCCGCGCCCTCCAGCGACCCGTTTGGCCCGCGGCGAGCGTCTGCCCGCGGATGGCGTGCACCAGCAGGCCCAGCCGAGCCAGCAGCTGCTCCGCTTCGCCCACGGGCTGCGGCGGCGACTCGCCCCCAGGCGGCTGCGCGCCCTCGGGCTTCGGCGGCGACGCGCCCTGGGGGGGCGGCGGCGCGCGCTCGCCCTGGGGCAGCGGCGCGGGCCCGCCCCGGCGAAGCGGCACGCGGGGCGGGTCGGCCGGTCCATCAGCAGCGACGCACGCGGGGCGGCGCCAGCTGCTTGCCGCTACGACTACTACGACTATTATTACTACTACTACTACTACTACTACTACTACTACTACTACTACTACTACTACTGCTGCTACTACTACTACTACTACTACTACTACTACTACTACTACTACTACTAAAATTACTACTACACTACTACTACTACTACTACTACTACTACTACTACTACTACTACTACGACTACTACCTACTACTACTACTACTACTAACTACTACCACTACTACTTACAACTACTACTACTACTACATACTACTACTACTACTACTACTAACTACTACTACTACCCTACTACTACTATTTACTACTACTGATACTACTACTACTAACTACTACTCCTACTACTACTGCTACTACTACTACTAACACTACTACTACTACTACGGCTACTACAGACTACGATTACGGTGACTACTACTACTACTAACTACTACTGCACTACTACTGCTACTAACTACCTACTACTACTACGACTAACTACTACTATACTAACTACTACTACTACTACTACTACTACTACTACTACTACTACTACTACTACTACCACTACTACGCTGCTACGACTACTACTACTACTACTACCACTCCACCACATTTACCTTACTACTTTACTACTACTACTACTACTACTACTACTACTACTACTACTACTATTACTACTACTACTACCACCACCACGATGCCTATTACTACTGCTACTACTACTACTCCTACTACCACTACTAATACTGCTACTACTACTACTACTACTACTACGACGACTATTACTACTACTACTACTACTACTACTACTACTTCTTCTACTACTACTACTACTACTACTACTACTACGACGACTACTACTACTACTACTACTACTACTGCTGCTACCACTACTACAACTACGACTACAACTACGACTACGACTACGACTACGACTACAACTACGACTACTACTACTACTACTACTACTACTACGACTACCACCACCACTACTACGACTAGAGCTACTACTACTACTACTACTACTACTACTACTACTACTCCTACCGCTACTACTACTACTACCACTACTACTACTACTACTACTACTACTACTACTACTACTAGCACTACTAATCAGGAATCTACTACTACTACGACTACGAATACTCATAAAACTACAAATGCTAAAACGAATACTAATTCTCATAGTATTACTAATACCAGCACTGACACCAATACTTACATAAGTAATGATACTAATACTACGATGACGACTACGATTAAGACTACTA
>CAUYUJ010003093.1:0-5000 GCA_963575745.1 Prorocentrum cordatum | reverse complement strand
AACGACGACTACTACTGCTCAAACTACTATGGGGCACACGTCTGCTTCGTGTCTCCTCTGAAAGAATGGGTTGGGGTCAGGGTAGGGGTAAGGGTAAGGGTAAGGGTAAGGGTAAGGGTAAGGGTAAAGGTAAGGGGCAAGGGCAAGGGCAAGGGCAAAGGTAAGGGTAAGGGTAAGGGTAAAGGTAAGGGTAAGGGTAAGGGTAAGGTAAGGTTAAAGAGGGTAAGGTAAAGGGTAAAGGGTAAATGGGTAGGGTAAGGTTAAGGGTGAAGGGAAAGGTAAGGTAAGGGTAAGGGTGTAAGGTAAGGTAAAGGTAAGGATAAGGGTAAGGTACGGGTAAGGGTAAGGTAAGGGTAAGGGTAAGGAAAAAGGGAAAGGTTAAGGGTAAGGGTAAGGTAAGGTAAGGGTAAGGGTAAGGGTAAGGGTTAAGGTAAGTAAGGGTAAGGGTAAAGGGTAAGGTGAAACGATTGCCAGTTTAAGAGTAAGGGTCAAAAAAGACGAAAGGGTAAGGGTAAGGGTAAGGGTAAGGGTAAGGGTAAGGGTAAGGGTAAGGGTAAGGGTAAGGGTAAGGGTAAGGGTTCGCGCTCGAGCATATAATAGAATTCGAAAACCATGCGAATACAAAACGAGCACTATTGAATTCGAAAACAATGCGAATACGATACGAATACAATACGAATACAAGATGTTCGCATTCACTACAAATACAATCGGATTTGGATCCAATAAAAATTATCCCGGCGAACGGCCCAACCATGTGCAGCTGTGTGTAACGCAGGTGTGGGTATCGGCCTCGGTGAACTTCCCTCTGAGACCACGACGCGTGTGACGGGTGTGCCAAAATTGGCACGGGTACGCCATGCGGACGCTGCCACAGGAGCCGTCGGTGCAGCCCCATCTGAGGACACGAAACGCGTGAGGGGTGCGCCGACATGCAGGGTGGAACCACGTGCGGGCGCTGCCACCAGGGCCGTTGGTGGCCGCGAAACGTGGAAGGGGTGCGCCGAAATGGAGGGGGAACTGCATGCGGAACCTGTCACTGGGGCCCTAAGTGGAACACTCCATGGGGCCACGAAACGTGTGAGGGGTGCGCCGACATGGAGGGGGAGCTGCATGCGGACTTGCCACGGGGGCCTTGAATGGAGCACCCTATGGGGTAACGAAACGTGTGAGGGGTGCGCCGAAATGGAGGTGGACATGCATGTGAGACCCTGCCACTGGAGCCTACGGCGGAGCACCGTATGGGGCCACGAAACGTGTGAGGGGTGCGCCGAAATGGGGATGGAACTGCATGCTGACCCTGCCACTGGGGCCTTGGGTGGAGCACCCTATGGGGCCACGAAACGTGTGAGAGGTGCGCCGCAATGGAGGTGGAACTGCATGCGGGCCCTGCCACTGGGGCCATCGGCGGAACACACCATGGGGCCACGAAACGTGTGAGGGGTGCGCCGAAATGGGGGTGGAACTGCATGCGGGCCCTGCCACTGGGGCCATCGGCGGAGCACACCATGGGGCCACGAAACGTGTGAAGGTGCGCCGACATGGGAATGGAACTGCCTGCGGACCCTGCCACTGGGGCCTTCGGCTGAGCACACCATGGGGCCACGAAACGTGTGAGGGGTGCGCCGAGATGGGGGTGGAACTGCATGCGGACCCTGCCACTGGGGTCTTCGGCGGAGCACCCTATGGGGCCATGAAATGTGTGAGGGGTGCGCCAGAATGAGGGTGGAACCGCATGCGGACCCTGCCACTGGGGCCTTCGGCGGAGCACCCTACGGAGCCACTGTACGTGTGAGGGGTGTGCCGAAATAGAAGTGGAACTGCATGCGGACCCTGCCCCTGGGGCCTTGGGCGGAGCACCCTATAGGGCCACGAAACGTGTCAGGGGTGCGCCGAAATGGGGGTGGAACTGCATGCGGACCCTGCCACTGGGGCATTCGGCGGAGCACCCTATGGGGCCACGAAACGTGTGAGGGGTGTGCCGAAATGGAAGTGGAACTGCATGCGGGCCCTGCCTCTGGGGCCTTGGGCGGAGCACCCTATAGGGCCACGAAACGTGTGAGGAGTGCGCCGAAATGGGAGTGGAACTGCATGCGGACCCTGCCACTGGGGTCTTCGGCGGAGCACCCTATGGGGCCACGAAACGTGTGAGGGGTGCGCCAGAATGGGGATGGAACTGCATGCGGACCCTGCCACTGGGGCCTGAGGTGGAGCACCCTATGGGGCCACGAAACGTGTGAGGAGTGCGCCGAAATGGAAGTGGAACTGCATGCGGACCCTGCCACTGGGGCCTTGGGTGGAGCACCCTATGGGGCCACGAAACGTGTGAGGGGTGCGCCGACATGGGGGTGGAAATGCATGCGGACCCTGCCACTGGGGCCTTGGGTGGAGCACCCTATGGGGCCACGAAACGTGTGAGAGGTGCGCCGAAATGGAGGTGGAATTGCATGCGGACCCTGCCACTGGGGCCTCTGCTGGAGCTCCCTATGGAGCAACGAAACGCTGTAATGGGTGGGTGAAACGCAGGGAGGAGGGAGGAGAGGGAGGAGGAGGGAGGAGGGGGAGGGGGGAGGGGGGCAGCGGGAGGAAGGTGGGAATGCGGGGCGCTGTCTCTGCAAAACGAGGACCCAACACCACAGGATGGTTGGGAAATACAAATAATATTTCATTCTTAGGCGGCACGAAGGTGAAGTGTGAAAGCACTACGGCTGCTTAGAGTCGTAACAGAACTGTTATACACGCAACACAAAAGAATAGTACACGAAGGTGGGGCTTGAAGTAACACGACCAAGTCCGCCTACTTTCATTATTAAAACTTTACACAAGCGATACAAAAGAATAGTACACGAAGGTGGGGTCTGAAACAGGACGGCCTTCTAGGGATTCTAAAAATTCTTTCGGACCATACATCTTGCCAGGTCCTGAGAATGACTCCTGGGGAATCCTTAGAATTCCTGGCGCCCTACCACTTCAAAGACTCCTGGGAGGGCCCCCCACAGAATCACAATAATTCTTTGGGACCCGACCAGTTGCCAGTTTCCGGAGAGGGCCGATTGAGGAACCCAAAGAAGTCCGAAGGATCCGACCAATCCCCAGATTCATGGGGAAACATCCTGAGGGACCCATGGCATTCTTAAGGATCCTACAAATGGCAGATTCCTGAGAAGACGCCTCAAGGAATCCTGAGAATTATCAGCGATCCTGACAATTCCCAGATTCCTGGGAGGGCCTTCTAGGGAATCAAAAAAACTACGGATCCTACGAACTGGGTTCCTGAGCAGGCCTCTCAAGGAATCGTAGGAATTCCAAAGGATCCTACTAATTTCCAGATTCCTGTGAAGGTGTTTTAAGGATCGAATCCATTTGTTGCTCAATGGCTCCGCTGCTTGGGCCGCCTCGGGGGTCCGTCCTTCAAGAGCGCGCCAAACAGATGTTGTACAACAACTATCTCCAAATCTGTCCAACATGCCGTGAGATGGGGTGCCAAACGAAGAACGAGGATGAGGGGGAGGATGAGGAGGAGCACGAGGAGCAGGAGGAAGTGGGAGGAATAGGGAGGAGAAGGAGGAGGACGAGGAGGCGAATGAGGAGGCGGAATGATAGGAGAGGCTGGTGCAGCGTGACAGGGATGGCGAGGAGGAGGAGGGAGATGACATTGGAGAGAAGAAGCTACCTTCTTTCCGACACCTCCGGAGCTCTGCCATGAATGCAGGCCCATGGGACGATTACCTTTCAAGGTCGCACGTCCAGTTGTGAAAGGGAATGCTTGCACGGACATGTGAGGAGGGAGCATGAGACGGAAGGGTGCATTACAGCATCGTTCGTGCATTTTGGGCTTACTCTGAACTTCCTCTTCCTCGTCCTCCTCCTCCTCCTCCTGATCCTCCTACGGGATGGTGCATTGCAGCATCGTTGATGCATCATGGCGTCACTCTGGATATCCTCCTCCTGCTCCTCATACGGAAGGGTGCATTACAGCATCATTGATGCACCCTGGCTTCACCATGCACCTCCTCGTCTTCCTCCCCCCCATCCTCCTCCTCTTCCTCATTTTGCAAAATTGCATTTATTAGCTCATATCCGCTCCCCCCTCGCCCCCCTCCTCCCCACAGCTTCCCTCAACTTCGCCAGCAAAGGCTCCAAAACCGAGGAAAAACCAATAAACCCAAAAGAAACCCAACTAATCCCTGTGAGGGCCCCAAAAACTGCAAAAAAACGCAATCTTTTCGCTACTTAGTCGGCCTGGGGTTCGGGGGGCTGGGAATCCAAAAACATTGGAAAACCATTGAAAATCAAAAAAAAACAAAGAACAAAAAAAAAACATCAAATTAATCCCTGTGAGGGTCCCAAAAAATTCAAACACACAAAAAAAATGCAATCATTTCGCAACTTAGTCTGTCTGGGGCTGGCCGGCCACCCAAGCCGAATAAGTTATGAAAACATTAGGTTTTTTAAATTTTTGGGGGCCCTCACAAGGATTAATTTGATTTTTAAAAAATGATGTTCAATGGTTTTCCAATGTTTTTGGATTCCCAACCCCCCGAGCCCCAGACCGACTAAGTAGCGAAAAGATTGCGTGTTTTCAGTTTTTTGGGGACCCTCACAGGGACCAATTGGGTTTGTTTTGGGTTTATTGGTTTTTCAATGGTTTTGGTGCTGTTATCTCCGACTGCTCCTGCCTCCTCCTCCTCCTCCTCCTCCTCCTCCTCCTCCTCATCATCATCATCATACTCCTCCTCATGGTTCAACGCACGTGGGAGGTTCACACACGCATAGCAGCCAAACAACACAGACAACCAACAGCAAACATCAGACACACAACAGCGCAGCAAACAAGTTGCACAACAAGTAAAAAGCAGCACAGCGAAAACACACAGGCTACCAAACAACCGATCTGCTACTACTACTGCTACTACTACTACTACTACTACTACTACTACTACTACTACTACTACTACTACTACTACTTACAATACTTACTACTACTACTACTACTACTA